>CM055280.1:47434968-47450239 GCA_029237695.1 Conchocele bisecta | reverse complement strand
GTACACTTAGCAAGATAAGTGTACTTAGCGATTTTGGTGAAATCGGCTACAGCCATGAAGCAAGAGCTCCAAATGAAGAACATATATATTGACGTATTTTGCCATATAATTTAGCTGAATATACATTGATTATCCAAAATGAGAGTACAAAATATGCACAACAATTTAAAAACGCATCGATTTTCAAACTGAGGAGTAGAACTGCATTATTTATTTGAGTTGAAAAAAAATGCAATGGAGCTTTAGCGACCGCAGCATTTACTTCCTTAAACATGTTATGTGTAAATAATTACATATTTATAGTTAGCAAAGTTTACAAAGCAAGCTCCCATCAGAGTATTGATTTTCCATTTCTTGTTCAACAGTTAATTAGTAAATCTGGTAATATGTAACTCAAGGTGCATGATCACGTGGTTACCACAACAACAACAATGTCTGAAAGTGTTGAAAGTGCACCCACTCAAAAGTAAGTATTATTTCATATTTTATTTAATATGCAACAGATTTTGATGAAATATGGCGCAGCAAACGCATCTTCATGACCCGCATTTGGTGGTCTCGGGACTTTGGAACATACTCCTGTTGTGTTTGCGAAGAATCAATTTCTGTGTCAGTAAAACTAAACACGGAAATCAATTCTTCGCAAAAACAACAGCAGTTTGGGCCAATGTACCGAGACACACAAGTGCAGCTTAAAAAGACGCGTTTGATGTGCCATATTTCATCAAAATCCATTACATAATAAGGACAATATAATCGGAGGCGTTTATGGAAGTTACAGTAATTGTTGTTGTAACCAGGTGACCATGCACCTTGTAACTGATTGGGGTTAAATCTTGCAATATGTAAAATAAGTGGCGTGCGGTACTGTAGCCGATTTCATCAAAATTGCAAAGTATACTTTTCTAGCAAAGTATACTTTGAGGGAGAAATTTTCAATTTAAGGATAAATTTATTGATTTTTATTATACTGAATTTATTACATTATCACAGCCATTTTGGCTGTGATAATGTAATAAATTCAGCATAATAATTCTGCATACTTTTAATCATCAAATATATGCAGTGGTTAGTTCTATGATATAATGCATTTGGGGAAAATAAATGATTACTCCCTCAAAGTATACTTTGCTAGATAAGTATACTTTGCAATGTTGGTGAAATAGGCTATTTTCAATGTTGGTGAAATAGGCTATTTTCTTTTCAATGTTGGTGAAATAGGCTATTTTCAATGTTGGTGAAATAGGCTATTTGCAATGTTGGTGAAATAGGCTATTTTCAATGTTGGTGAAATAGGCTATTTTCAATGTTGGTGAAATAGGCTATTTTCAATGTTGGTGAAATAGGCTATTTGCAATGTTGGTGAAATAGGCTATTTGCAATGTTGGTGAAATAGGCTATTTGCAATGTTGGTGAAATAGGCTATTTTCCAATGTTGGTGAAATAGGCTATTTTCAATGTTGATGAAATAGAAGTTTGGTGAAATAGGCTATTTTCAATGTTGGTGAAATAGGCTACCGGCCAGAGATTGGCTTAGAAAGTAGGGTGAACTATAAATATCATGTTAAATCACCACTTGCGGAATATCCTCTGTTTACATGTTCTTCCATGTTTACTCATTGTGTTTATTTTGCTGAATTGTGTTTTGCAAAGATCTCAGATTTTATGTTTTTGACATTCCAATTCTGTAGAAAATTGGGACATGTCTTCATGCATGTTCGTTTATTTTTGATGATTGATCGACTCTTTCTCAGATATCCAATATGTAATAGTTATAGTTCATATATTGAATTTATAATTAATACTATTCAAAATTCAATATGTGAACTATAACATACTTATTGTTTACCCAGCCCAGTAGCTAAGTTCTGCCTCTAAACGTGATTTCGAATCGCTATACTAGTATGTGATTGGCGGTGTGACACGAAGTGAGCACGATTCTGGGCGGTAATATGCTTTGCGTCTCGTGAACTGATGACAACAAGGCATAAAATCAGTTCTAAATATAGCACTGAACATTTAATGATTAATTTAATATATATTGGCGAAATATATATGATTGAGACGAAATGCCGTTCTTTCATTGGTCGAGAAACTGGGGTAAACAATATGTGGTTTTTCGCTTCACGCACAATAAATGCCATATCGATGGTCTAGTAACATAAGGTCGTAACTGCTATGCAGCATAGCAGTTACGACCTTATGTTACTAGACCATCGATATATCAATCAATGGCACCATTTTATTCGATCACATTCCCAAAAGTGGGTGGTGGTCGGGTGAATGAGACGGCGTAAATTAACGGTATGGGTTCCTCCTTATAGGAATCACGATTTGCCTGGTTTGGCCCTCAGGTACCGTACGTTCAGGCTCTTTAGTTACCTGGGAGTTGATTTGGGTTATTAACCCATTATAAAAGTAGTAAAAATTATTACTGATCCTACTGCTTTTGGGAGGGGCCAAGTGATTCTGGTGTGGCGAGGACCTGGCATCAGATCAGGATTATTCTGATTTCAGGGCTGAATATATAGTTTTGTTATTGTAAATATTTCAGTTCTGATTTTGGGATTTTCCCCCCATTTGTACATGTACTTGAACATGTACATGTACTTGTACAGGTAATATATGGGATTTATTACTAAAAAACCGATTGACCCGGCCTTAAATGACCTTAGCTGTTGATAGGCCGTTAACAAACAAACAACAAACAAACACATTCCCAAAAAGCATGTGTTATATGCAAGTCCATGCTATCAGAAACCGTGATAGGCAGGGGAGATAATTTGGTTTGGCATAATTTGGAATTTTCACTTTTTTTGTATCTGTAAGGAAACATTGTGAGATTCTTTATTTTTGTCGTGCCCGCTTGCGGACAGCGCGATATAGTCGCCACATTGACGTACATGTGTCCAGGTTAAAGTTTTTTGTTAAAATTTTACGGAAAACTATTAAAGCCTCTGCGGGCACGACATGTGGACGGCCATCTAGTTTGTTGTGAAATGATAATTATCACATCTTTGACACATTTCCGGGTGTTGTTTCTGTATTAACCCTTTCAACACCACAGACCTCTATAGAGACAATGTTTGCAAACAGTGCAGATCCAGATGAGCCGGCTCGTAACGAGCCGTCTCATCAGGATCTCCATTGTTTGTTAATAATTTTAAACGTCATACAGATTACCCTTTTAGAAGAATGGGATAATTTGAATGAACAAAATTAATGAAATAGCGTGAAACATTGGCATGGAACATCCTATTAAGTTACTTGGTGTTGAAAGGGTTAACACAGTTCTTATGCAAGGTATGTGCATGAGGGTGTGATAAATAAGTTAGATCACGTTTGTCCGCATCGCTCGCTAAAGTTTGTGGATTATCTCCTGGGTCAGTTTCACTAAACGTTGTACGACTAAAATGATCGTAAGTGCAAATTTAGGATCGTCTGGAAATTTCAATTGATGGATTTACATTTATTGAGCATAGGCTGAATATGCAGCCTATGCTCAATAAATGTAAATCCAATAATTGTTTACAAGAAAACATTGTTAATGTGTCATTTACAGACTATCATAATTGTGCACTTGCGAACATTTTAGTCATACGAAGTTTAGTGAAACGGCCCCCAGGTACATGCGGACGAACCAGTGATCTAACTTGTACTAAAATATTTTATTTTATTAAAATTATTTTATTTAAAACGATTACACTAGCGTCGGGGAAATTCGATCTACATTACAGACGCTAGTGTAATTGATTTAAATAAAATTATTTTAATATAAATGATCGATTGCAAAACATATGTATAATGCTGAAAAATAACTTATTAGTTATGTTTCAGTATTGAATGATTTTGGTGAAATCGTCTGCTGAAATGACCATGTTGTGTTATGAATGAGAAAATAAATGCCAGTTCATGAATTAGTTGTAGTGTTTTGTTTCCTACCTACCCAAATCATGATGGATAGCTACAGATGGATAGCTACATATTTTAGCACTTATTATACCCCCCCCCCCCACCCCCCCCCCACCCGCAACGAGTTCTGGGGGTATACTGGAGTCAGGTTGTCCGTCCGTCAGTCCGTCCGTGCGTCAGTAAACTTAACATCAGAGAAATATTGTTATAACTTCTATTTCCTTCGTCTAAAATGCTCAATATTTCACACATGCATTCCTGTAAGGCTCTACTACCATGCTGTGCCGAATCCACACCGTCCAACACCCGTTGCTCCCCAAGGTCAAGGTCAAATACTTAGTCTCTTTACAAAACTTAACATCAGAGAAATATTGTTACAACTTCTATTTCCTTCATCTAAGATGCTTAATATTTCACACATGTATTCCTGTAAGGCTCTACTACCATGCTGTGCCAAATCCACGACCGTCCAACCACCGCTGATCCCAAGGGCAAGGTCAAATACTTGGTCTCTTTACAAAACTTAACATCAGAGAATTATTGTTTTAACTTCTATTTCCTTCATCTAAAATGCTTAATATTTCACACATGCATTCCTGTAAGGCTCTACTACCATGCTGTGCAAAATCCACGACCGTCCAACCCCCGCTGATCCCAAGGTCGAGGTCAAATACTTAGTCTCTTTACAACACTTGACATCAGAGAAATAAGTTATAACTTCTATTTCCTTCATTGAAAATTCTTAATATTTCACTTGTGCATTCCTCTAAGGTTGTGCTATCATGCTGTGACAAATCTACGACCGTCCAACCCCCGCTGATCCCAAGGTCAAGGTCACATACTTGGTCTCTTTACAAAACTTAACATCAGAGAAATATTGTTCTAACTTCTATTTCTTTCATAGAAAATTCTTAATATTTTATGCATGCATTCCTCTAAGGCTCTACTATCATGCTGTGACAAATTCCCGCTGATCTCGAGGTCAAGCTCACATACTTAGTCATCAGAGAAATCGGTTATAACTTCTATTTCCTTGCTCGGATCTGCTTCACATTCACACACCGCATTGCTCCGCCCTGTGACAAATTCACGTTCATGCCGCTCCCGCTAAGCCCAGTCAAGGTCACAAGACCACACACTTGGATTTGTTTTACATATTTTATGGGTACCTGGGCCCACGCGGGGGATATTCCGTAAGCCTCGCTTACTGACCAATCTTGTTTTAGCAGAATACGTATTGAATATCAAAAGTGGGAGTACAAAATACAGCAATGTGAAAATACGAATTAATTTTCAAATTGAGTAGAGAAAATAAGGTAATAAAGTTGAAATTTACTTAATTGAGCTGCAAAAATACAAAACAGTGCAGTATTCAATAGCTAGATAGTTCTAGATAAGTTAAACTTATATGGAGTCCGTTTTTTTACGATATTTTTCTTAAAATAGCAGTTACGGGCATAAAGTTTTCACAGAACAATCGTCGGTTCTTGCTTTCTCAACGCATGCAAACTATTTAGCAAACTGTGCCAGCTTTGGGTTTCTCACTTAAAATTGGATCAGATCATAAGTCGTAATTAAGATTGCCCTAAAATAAAATTAACATCGACAATCAGTTATCCGGACAAATGTATAATCATCTTATTTTAAACTTATATCCTCACCCTTTAAATCATAATTTTATCGCCTAAAAACCAGTGTATTAAAACAGCATTGTGTAGTTTTGCAGAAAATAAAATCACCATTCGCTTCTTGGAGAACATCGTATTTATAGAATTTATTGTTATTTAAGAACAATCCAGGCCCGTAAGGGGGGGTTCGGAGCGTCGGACAACCCCCCCCCCTCGCCCAGCCTCGAGGTCCACTTTTTTAGCCTCGAGGTCCACTAGACCCCCCTAGATACCTCAGACCCCCCTTCAAACAGGTCTGGCTACGGGCCTGAACTCTGAAATGACGTAATGGGCGCACTCGATTGGAAGCCCCCGCGCGACTTTTTGACGTTGTAAACAACTTGTGGATTTGTTGAGGAATTTTGTTTTCAGCAATTTTTACTAAAATGCTTACCTTGGCGATATATTCTTCACACTGGCATGGAAACAGCAAGCACCCGAATGACTTAGATGTGTTTGTTGCACAATCGGATCAAATGAATACGTTTAATTAACCGGTATTTTCATTTGTCGGATAAACTGATTGTCCTGATAACTGGTATGACCCCTGTAGGGGTTAAACCTTATAGGAAACACGATTTGCCTGGTTTGGCCCTCAGTAGCTACACTAATACCCTGTCTGGCTGGTGCCCGGGTATTACTATGGTGTACGAACGGGGTCAAAACTAAATTTACAGGTGCAGCTATACAAATATACAGATGCACCTGTAAATGTACAGGTGCAGCTATAAAAATACAGATGCAGCTGTAAATATACAGGTGCAGCTATAAAAAATACAGATGCAGCTGTAAATATACAGCTGCACCTGTAAAAAATACAGCTGCACCTGTAAAAATACATTAGTTTTGACCCCGTTCGTACACCATAATATGTACGAACGGGGTCAAAACTAAACTTACAGGTGCAGCTATAAAATATATATACAGGCGCACCTGCGCTTTTTACAGCTGCACCTGTAAATGTATAGCTGCACCTGTAAAATATTTACAGGTGCACCTGTATATTTATATAGCTGCACATGTAAGTTTAGTTTTGATCCCGTTCGTACACCATATATTCCCACGTAGCTAAATCTCGTAACCTCACTGCTTGTATCGATTTTTAACCACCCCGTGGAAATTATTATAAATGTCAACATAACCTGCGCAAATCTAAATAATCGATTTAAGTATGCGTACACGAAATATGTTATACCAGTAAAACCACAGGTTTTGGGACCTATGACCCAATAAATGGCTCATTTGAAAAACGTTACCCCACCCACCCATTTCCTTACAATATACAGTTTTGTCTTAGTGTATATTGTACGGAAATTGGTGGGCGGGATAATGGTTTTCAAATGAGCCATTGATCAGGTCCTAGGTCTGAGTCTTCCACCTGTGAGTAAAACATGACTGGATAAGCCAAACATTATCAATACTCTTAAATTAAAAAATATCTGTACTTAAATTAAAAAATCTCTCAAAAAGAAAAATGCCTGGTAGGGGAAAGCCCAGAAGAGATGCTAAACAAGTGAAACGGGAGAGGCAGGACAGTCACAAGCCTGGAAAAAAGCAGAAATTGGCGGAAGGAGATGATCACCTGGATACGGTGAATCTAAGTCCGAGTAATAGCTCGGACTCGGAAGGTGATACAGCGGTAGATGGTGGTAGCTTTGGCAAGCCTGAAGGCATTGTACATTTTGACAATGTATTCAGAAATATATCTATGGAATGGGCAAATATTCCCGCTAATACTGACCCACTTCATTGTGCCGGTGATTACCTGTCTGCACATGTCCCAGAACACATCAAGCAAACAATTGGGGACCATAATTACATAAATCTGTCCCTCCTTCTTAAAGGTTCAATTAAATTAGCCTCGGACACAACAAGTATTCTGCAGGTGAACCAAAGTGGTGGTATTGAGATCGCCCCCAAGACAGCAAATCGGTCTGTCCAAAATATTACAGAATGGACTGACGCATTCATTTTATTCTCGTCAATCTACCTGTATAAACATCCAGACAAAAACCTAGAAATATTGAAATATATGTCCGTAATTAGGGAGGCGGCTACCAGGTTATCTACATCTGCATGGAAATCCTATGATGAACAGTTTCGCATGAGACAAGCTAATGCATCCACTCGCCAATCATGGGCATCATTAAATGGTGAACTGTGGTTAAGGGTGATGGCAGCTCCTACCCAGCAGCCATCTTATCCCGGTCGAACTATCACTACACAAAATGAAACAAAACAAGCTTTTGCATGCAACGCTTTCAACAATGGCACCTGTAGTTGGCCACAGTGTAAATTTAGGCATGCCTGTGCCGCCTGTAACTCTGCAGTGAGCGGGAAATTTAACTGCCCACATTTCATTCATGGTCCGATAACACAGCAAAATTAATTTGGTCCTCGGCAGTTTCAGGGTGGCCGCTTTTTTCGTGGCAAAGGATACACACGAGGTGCAAGGCGGGGAAAGTTCTTCAGGCAATAAACAGGTCCACACTCAAGGTCAAAATGTAAATGTATATAAATTGGCTCAAACACCCATCAGAATTGATAAACTAGAACTGCAATTCTATGACAAAGATGAAGCACATATTATTCGGAATGGATTTACACAAGGGTTTCCTTTAAATTATGTCGGCCCAAGGTTTCAATCGACTTCAAAAAACCTTAAATCAGCTTCCTCTAACCCAGAAATTACTGAACAGAAGATTGACAAAGAGGTTGAAGAGGACAGAGTCGGAGGTCCCTTTTCATACCCACCAATGTCAACGCTTCGTGTCTCACCCCTCGGTCTAGTTGAAAAAAAAAACAATCTGGCGATGTTCGCCTTATTCATCATTTATCATATCCTGCCGACAATTCAGTTAATGATTATATAGACATAAAGTTGTGCTATGTAAAATATACTAGTTTTGACGAGGCAGTTTCCATGGTTCAAAACTTGGTAAGAATGCAAATTTGGGAAAGTCAGACATTAAGAGCGCATTCCGTCTTATTCCAGTCTCGCCTCATGATTTTGATCAGCTAGGGTTTTGTTTTGATGGAAAGTTCTATTTTGATAAATGCCTGCCATTTTGCTGTTCCATTAGCTGCGCAACATTTGAAACATTTTCAACTTTCTTGGAATTTGCAGTACGACGGCGCTCAGCTGTTGGAAGTTTACTGCATTATCTGGATGATTTTCTGTTTGGGGGTCCCGTAGGTACAAATGACTGCCAGGTTATCATGGCCAATTTCGCGGAATGCATGTCCGATCCTGGTGTCCCTATTGCTGCGGGCAAAACAGAGGGTCCAACAACAGTAATTTGTTTTTTAGGACTGGAACTGGACTCAAATGAAATGGTGGTGCGAATTCCAATGACAAAAGTCACTGAAATTATTGATAAAATTCAAACAGTCATGCAGAAAGAAAAGGTGACATTTAAAGCGATGCAATCATTGATGGGCGTCTTGAACTTTGCGTGTAGAGCCATTATACCGGGTAGACCCTTTTGTAGAAGACTAATCAACTCTATTTGTGGCCTGACAAAAGCACACCACCATATGAGAGTAACAGCGAATGTTCAAAAGGATCTCAAAATGTGGCTTTCATTTTTCAAACATTTCAATGGCATATCAATGTCCCATGATATATTTTGGGTCACGAATGCCGATGTGGAGTTGTTCTCAGACAGCGCTGCAAGTTCAGGATTCGGTCTATACTTTGCCGGAAAGTGGTCATGTGCCCCATGGCCAGCTGACTGGGTAGAAAACGGATTAACAATTGCTATCACATTGTTGGAACTATTCCCCATATTAGTGGCATTATACCTTTTAGGTGAAGACTTACGGAACAAACGGATCCTCTTTCATTGTGACAATGCAGCAGTAGTGTATGCAGTAAATTCCATGACGTCAACGTCAGACAATGTTATGACCTTGTTAATTGAATGCAGTTGCCAGGTCAGAGCATATACCAGGCATTAGTAATGTAATTACGGACAGTCTATCTCGATTTCAGATGGATCGTTTCAGGCAACATGCACCCCATGCCCAAAAAGACCCAGACGTGATACCGAACCACCTATGGCAAATATTCAGTCTAGATCTCGAGAACTTATAAAGAATAGCATGTCAGTAAATACACGGCTGGCCTACCGAAATGCAATAGGGGCATTTGGCAGGTTTCGTACATATAATAAAATGGAAATTCAATGGCCTGCCCCAGTGAATCATGTCGTGCTATTTATATCCAGTTGTTTTGAAATGGGGTTTACACCAGCGACAATAGGTACCTATTGTTCTGGCATCAGTTTTTTCCATAAAATAAACAGTTTTCCAGACCCAACAAATGAGTTTATTGTTAAAAAACTTTTGGAAGGATGTCGCAGATCGCGCACACAAAAAGACACACGAGCTCCAATGTCCTTGCAGTTGTTAACCAGAATTTGTAATGTGTTACATCAGATCTGTTACAACCGGTATGAAGCGCAATTGTTTTCGGCCGCATTTACATTAGCCTATTTTAGCTTGTTGAGAATAAGTGAATTGGTGTTCACAACCACAGCTCAGAATGACCGCCCATTGCAATACAATGACATAGCCTTTGATTCGAGCTACAAGGTTTTGTCATTGAGCATTCGCAAGTCAAAAACAAACCAGTCCGGAAAAGCTACACAAAAATTAATGCATCAAAACCTGGCACAATTTGCTATGTTCAAGCTCTTCGCCATTTCATAAAAATGAGGCATAGGGTACAAGGTCATTTGTTGTGTCATGCAAATAAATCGCCTGTAACTAGATACCAGCTTGCGAGCATTCTTATCGAAACAAATTCGGAAATTGGGGGTTTTTTCAGGGGTTTGCCTCAAAACACATTCTTTCAGAATTGATAGGGCAACATATCTGGCAGCCCAGGGTACCGATACAGAAACCATTAAGAAAATGGGTCGCTGGACCTCAAATGCTTGTTTTAAGTATATCAGAACCCAAGGAGTGAGCATGGTAAATGTACAGTAACACAATATGCCACATAAAATTAATATGATGTTATTGTAAACAGGTGTCAAGTTATCCGTCTACCATGCCTGTGTGTCTGTCCCTCGGGTTGTCCCCCGTCATCTTGCGACAAAGCCATGATTGCACTCCCGCACTAAGACCATGGTCAGATCACACACCTAGTCTGTTAATATAAACTACGTATGAGTTTCCCTTTCCAATCATGGATTGTCTTCATATTTACACAGGCATTCCTGAATCGTTCTCCCATTCTGTGACACATCTACGACCCTACTCATGTTCAGTCTCTCTCAACAACACAAATATATTTGTTTACTATATGTTCAGACATTTGGGTGATTGGTGATTCAATTGTAAAGAGAGCAGAGGCCTATGCAGCAAAATCAGGCCAGCATAATGTAGGACAAGATGGCAAAAAAAAACATTATGGAAGGGAAAATCTGGAATGAAATGAGGTCAACTTCTATCAACAGTCCAATATCTAATGATATCGAGAGCGACGCCCAAACTCATAATACTGAATCTTGGGGGCAATGACATTGACAGTGTGTTGCAAATGGAACTGATTACGACTATTAAACAAGATTTGGTATATTTACAATCAGTTTTTCCAACAACTGTTAGTGTGGTGCGACATTCTTCCCAGACTGTCTTGGAGAAACAATCAAGATCCGGGGGGCAATCAAAAGAAGTTAAATATAAAACGGAAACGGATAAACAGAGGCGCCAGAGAAATTATAAGAACATTTGACCTTGGCCGCATAATTAGCCCTCACATTTTGGTCCACATGACAGAACTTTTTCATGAAGATGGGGTTCATTTGTCGGAATTTTGCAATCTCACATATTTACAAACACTGAAAACATATATCAGACAATTTTCGAGGGACATTAATGCCAACTAAATTTCAGCTAGAATTTGGGGGAAAATATATATATTTGTGGCGGAAATTCTAGGATATTTTAGCCTGCTGGAAGTCGATGACATGCTTTCATAGTACTGAGTAGTGCACTATGGCTGAACAATTCCAGTTAGAGGGCACACACACCATCACTGGGAACCGTTATGCTTCGTGTACTACTTAGTTCTACGGTTGCAAGGTTGCGGTTGCATTAGGAGGTTGGGTGTTTTGTCCTTCCGCATGAAGTCATACAATTTATTGTATGGGTTCATAACAACGGTGCGCAGTCACCTGCATAGCCTCCTAATATATTTTAATCTTCAAGTTACTGTACAGGCCGTGTATATGGTTGCTTTACTTGGTTGCTTTTCATGGTTGCAAATAATTGGTTGCAAATGATTGGTTGCATTCATGCTCGCGACTTCCGAAGGCTAAATTTTCCATATGTATTTTCCGCTTTGCGGCCAAACCAGGCTTGTCCGAGATTTTCGCGATACCCCGAATACGAAGTTTCAATTCGCTCTGCGTTACAAAAATGCTACTAGTGCTGTGAAACTGCCTATTACAGTTCCTGCAATTATATAATATATGGTACACTGTTATGGAAGGTAATATCCGCCATGATTCTATGTGACTTGATGCTTGCGTGCTGATGACATTACACCTTATATTCATGTTATTTCATTCGTCATTTGTATTTATTACATTTGAAATCTGCTTGTTGTAATTGTATTTGTCTTTCTTACATGTCCATTCTGCTGATTGCTTTGTTCATTCGTCTTATTTACATTACAATTATTGATACGTCCTTATTCGTGTCCATGTTTTATTGCACTAAGCATTTGCAATAGAAAGTAAGAACAAGCACTTAGCACGTTGAATAAGGCCGAACGCATGCAGTAAGGACAAAGCCGCAGGAAGTAAGCACCAAGCCATAGTCCGAAAGCGGAAACCCGCAAGCAGAAAGCATCAAGCCACAAGCAGAATGATGCAATCAATATATTGGTTAGTAGTGCCTCATTATTTTGACGCCAGATGGCACTGCTGTCAATGTTAGGAATCCTCCGACTAATAAATAATAGTACGAGATGTGTACCAGTCCCACTACAAATCATTCTACAATATTCACTATTCAAAAGTAGCTTCTATTCCTGGATACAGTACCAAGTTTGGAGCAAATATCTCAAATGGTTGTCTCACAGCAGCTGTGTAACTCCACCATGTGACTGTCCACATTCTGCCTTAAATTGAGCTACTACAGAACTATGGAGAATTTTAATATATGATGAATTAAAAGCACAAATCTTCATAAAATCACATAACATTACACTAAATAGTGTTATAGCTAACCATTCTACATATAAAGACTCATCACTGAAACTATACCAACATGTATACTATGGAAGGTCATATCCGCCATAATTATATTTGGCTTGATGCTTGCTGGCTGATGACATTTTAAGTTCTATCCGTCTTATTACAATTATATGTGGCTTGATGCTTGCTGGCTGATGACATTTTAAGTTATATCCGTCTTATTACAATTATATGTGGCTTGGTGCTTGCTGGCTGATGACATTACACGTTCTATGCGTGTTATTGCATTCACCGTTTGTATTTATGACAATTATATGTGGCCTGGTGCCTGCCTGCTGATGGAATTACAACTTATATCTATGTTATTCTATTCGTCATTTGTATTTATGACATTTGAAATCATCTTGGTTGTAATATATATTTGTCTTTATTGCATGCGCATTTGGCTTGATGTTTCATTCATTTGTCCTTACTGCTTTCGGCCTTATTCAAAGTGCTAAGTGCTTTGTTCTTACTTTCTATTGCAAATGCTTAGTGCAATAAAACAGACACACGAATAAGGACGTATCAATAATTGTAATGTAAATAAGACGAATGAACAAAGCAATCAGCAGAATGGACATGTAAGAAAGACAAATACAATTACAACAAGCAGATTTCAAATGTAATACATACACATGACGAATAAAATAACATGAATATAAGTTGTAATGTCATCAGCACGCAAGCATCAAGTCACATAGAATTATGGCGGATATTACCTTCCCAAATTACTGTTGCAATTGTTGTTGTCAAGGGGCGTGGCTTATCGAAGTAACATCACCCTAAACACCCCAAAGGCTGGAAAAGGCTACAAAGGCTACAAGGGCTGTACGATGTTGCTTGTACGTCCGTTAGCGGATATTTATGACATGAATTTTCATTGAATTGACTGAATTATTATGTGTTATGATCATTTTATGAATTTTATTAATTTTAATACAATAATCAAAAACCACCACAAATATATGTTTTTGGTAAATTGTCTTTTAAACGGTCACTGCGCCGATCGGGCCGCGGCGGAATTGGAGTGATTAACACCTATTAACATATCGTTTAACAGGTGCAGCTAAACACCGATTATACTTATTGCATTATTGCATTATTATTACTTTGTATTATTATTAATTATTATTATTCATTATTATTATTAATAGTTTATACATATTATTAATTATTATTATTATTAATCATTATTTATTTATTATTATTATTAATAATTATTATTTGTGTACCCAATTGATAGTTTTACTATGGTTATTCAAACGAAATAATCGATAACTACGAACTACAATGCCAAACAATGCATAGTTGTAGCCTGACCCGAAATGAATATTACTGTGCAGCTGACCATGCACAATTGGGGCTTGTTAAATTTGTCACAAGCTGGGCCCATAATCATTAAACGGTCGTATTTTATCTATAAATATAATTGTGCATATACCTGAATGAAATTTGGCCTACCGCTATATTGACACTTCGTCAATGATGTTGCATTATATTACGTCACTACGTTGTATGACGTCATATTCATGTGACGTTATAATCACATACGTCAAGGGTCATGAACACGGTGATGATAATACTGAGCTATTTTCACTATATATATTGGATTACCCTCGTATATGTGTGCATCTGTAAATATCAGTTTGCAAACGTTTCAGTATCCGCACGTGATGTACGCACATTGTGTTAAATGAAAAATGAAATGTATGGTGTTACAATGTCACTTCGAAAAATAAACACGTAATTGTGTAACTATTCCACCCGTTTTTCTTATAATTTATATAACTACCTGTTGCCTACTTTATTATTCCAGTACCAGCATCTCCCGTCAAAGAAAATAAAAAGTTTAATTTTAAATTTCAAAAGGAACAGTTTACTGCCAATAATTGACGTAATTACGTTAATTACAAATACAGGACACGGGAAGGAAACTGTTCGTAGAATAAACTGTGCTAAATACTATGGGTTAATTGACGGGAACATGTCAGCTAGCGTAAATGTCTTTTACAACTAGTTACACGTTTATTCGGCCGTGTAAATAAAAGATGTTGCTTCCGCAATCAGAGGAAATATTCGTTGCAGAGCCGTACGTAGCGCTCATAAACATATTTGTTATCACCGTGTGGATACCCATTTTCGAGGTAGATAACTAGCTGATGTCTCAAAATTCGGCATTCGTCCTATGTTCACGTAATGTGTTGATACATAAAGCATGTTTAAATGAATGTCGTTGATCGATCATTGACTTATATTAATAATAATGCAATAAGTATAATCGGTGTTTAGCTGCACCTGCTAAACGATATGTTAATAGGTGTTAATCACTCTTTGTCCAATTCCACGCGGCCCGATCGGCGCAGGTGCGCGTTTAGATAATTTACCAAAAACACGTATATTTAGTTTAAACAATATTTATTTCAAGTTGTGGCAAGTGAT
>CM055280.1:45198788-45609243 GCA_029237695.1 Conchocele bisecta | reverse complement strand
AGAAGAATTTAGGTATAAATGACAGACGATAATAAGTTGCTGGAGGTCAATCGATGAGTCCAAATATAGGTAGACCAGTGTATTATCATATCATAGCCTCGTTTTCGTATATACTAACTACATGATAAAGTGCACGTGCATGCATGTCAATATAATAGTGTATCTTGGTGCGCAAAATAGACATGTAGTGTGGCACAGTGGTATCGAAGCGGGAGAATATACATACGTTAGCAGAACGTTTGTTCATTTTATCTGCTCGAGAGTTCGAACCTCACAAAACGCATTACTTTTGACGATATCATTCTGTTTTTTTTATGACTGGTTGCTGGAGAAGGGAATAAGTGAAACGGCGAGGGTTATCACTACTGCTGTTTGACCTCAATATGACATGATCTGCGAGAACATACTCCAAGATTCTTCATGTACACACATATGTGCATTTAGTTATTAGTTTTCTAAGTGAGACTAACGTTATACATGTAATCTATATCATGCTTAGTTAATGTAATTTGTAAGAGCAACACACATAAAAAAGAAATATATAATAAAATATAATCAAATACAAATATATGTGTATACATGTATGAAAAACTAAGATTCGAACTCACTACCTACGGCATTGATATCTTCACTGTAACCCCTCGACTACATAACACTTCATAACAAATCTCAAAAATCAATATTGAAAAGGAATATTGCCACGGGTATATTTACCTGTCTCACCTATTCTGTGTTTTGTTTATGATCGGTTTGTATGTAAACAAGTAGCAAGTTATCGTCTGCGGACTATATAAAAAAAAGTCCGCAGACGATAACTTGCTACTTGTTTACAAACAAACCGACCATAAACAAAACACAGAATAGGCGAGACAGGTAAATATACCCGTGTCTGTATTCCTTTTCAATAGTGATGTTGAGGTTTTTCATAAAGTCTTATCTAGTCGAGGGGTTAGAGCGACGGATATCAATGCCGTAGCTAGTGAGTTCGAATCTTAGGTTTGCATACATATATGCATATATATTTTATTTGCTTATATTTTATTATACATGTATATTTATTTTTTTATATGCGTTACCCTTTCAAATTACATTAACTTAGCAGGAGATAGATTATATGTAGAACGTTAGTCTCACATTGAAGAAAACTAATAAATAAATGCACATTTCATATGTGTCTACATGAATAATCAGGGAGTGTGTTCTCGTCGATCATGTCACATGGAGGTCATACAGCGATAGTGATAACTCTCGCCGTTTCACATATGTCCCTGTCTAGCAACCAGTCATAAAAAGGAACACAATAATATCGACAAAAGTAACCCGTTTTGTGAGGTTCGAACTCCCGACTAGATGGGATGAACAAAAGTTCTGATAACGTACGAGCATTATCCCGCTTCGATATCACTGAGCCACACTACATGTATATTTTTGAGCACCAAGATACACTATTATGTTGACATGCGTGCACGTGCACTCTATCATGTATGTATTATACACGAAAACGTGGCTATGATATGATAATACACCTGCCAGGGCCCGTTTCACTAACAAATCTTAGTTTGTTCATAAGTTCGAACTTAAGTTATAACTTATGACAAAACTTTACCATCGTTCAAACATAGCACCTGGCAACCGGCAGTTAAAGGCCGTACACAGTTCTTTCTCTGTTAAGCGTCTCTAGCTGGTGCGGTATAGGTTTTGAGAGTGGTTCTGTGAAGAAGAAAAACAAGCTCTGTATGCTATAGCTATTTGAAATAATAAAAACTTCAGGAAGTTTTTAACATAACTTTACATTCGTTTTTGTTTTGTTTGTTTTTACCGGATATGTAATCAATCAATATTTGACCAAATTTCACGAAACAAAAAGAAGGCTCATTCTTAAATTTTGAAATGTAATATTATCGAAAAAAATATGTTTTTGCATTGTTTATATGCAGTAAAATTTGGACAGGTTTTGTGAAACAGACAGTAGACACGATAATTACCTCCAACGTAAATAGTCCTACTAATCCGTGTGACATATGTATTAAATTAATAATTAAATGTTCAGCGCTATATTTAGAACTGATTGTATGTTAGTGTCATCAGTTCACAAGACGCAAAGCATATTACCGCTCACACGCGCTCACTTCGTGTCACACCGCAACTCTAGTATAGCGATTCTAAATCACTGTTAGGGGCGGGGCTTCGCGACATGGTTGGTAAACAAAAAGTAAAGTTATAGTTACAGCTCGCTACGAACTTAATTTATTAAAAATCCAATGTATGAACTATAACTATTACTTAATGAATTATCGTATTAGATGGCCGTAAAATCCTACATGTATGTGTCAACAATTAAAATTGGGGATTATTTCAGGCGACAAACACAGAGAAAAATCGGTGTGATTTGCAATCACCAATCTTCACCCATGTTTAATATAGAATTATGTTACTTAGATATACATCTATGTTGGTGACATTAAACATATGCACGGACACACAATTACTATCATCCATTTCCATTTTAATTAAATACGTAATTAAAAAATACATGTATATAGAGAAAGAAACTCATATGTCCTACAATTTTAATTCGGGATTTCAGGCGACCAACACAGCGACACCTGGGGGCCGTTTCACTAAACTTCTTACGACTAAAATGTTCGTAAGCGCAAATTTAGGATCGTCTAGAAATTTCAATTGATGGATTTACATTTATTGAGCATAGGCTGCATGCATGCCTATGCTCAATAAATGTAAATCCAACAATTATTTACAAGAAAACATTGTTAATGTGAAATTTACAGACTATCTTAATTTTGCACTTACGAACATTTTAGTAGTAGGAAGTTTAGTGAAAAGGCCCCCAGGTGTCGCTGTGTTTGAAATCTGCAATTTCCCAAATTCACACGTCATGTTGAATATTCACTATTGTGCATATAGTGTTTGTCACCCACGAATTCACAGTGAGCCGCATCCATAATTAATACAATATGTTTTATTACATACGTTGCAGTATCACGGGTGTACGGATTTCGACATTCAACGTGAGGGCAGTACATATGCGATATTGATAGAACCACAGGTTGAAGTAACGAACCGAGGTCTATAAATACATTAAATATGCCTAAAAGCATCAATAAATGAAGATTTTTTTGTTACCCCTCCATATAATGAATTATATGGAGGGGGTAAAACATTTTTGTTTTCTCATTTATTGATGCTTTTAGGCATATTTAATGTATTTATAGACCTCGGTCCGTTACTTCAACCTGTGGATAGAACCAGACAATGATGAAATCTACGGAGCCCCGCAGGGGACGTAGCATTTTTTTTTTATTAATTCGTTCCCACGAAATAACAATACGTTCCCCACGAAATAACAATTCGTTCCCTCAATTTTACAATTCGTTTCCACGAAATAACAATTCGTTCCCACGGGAACGAATAGTTAATTCATGGGAACTACTTGTTATATCGTGGGAACGAATTGTTAATTCGAGGGAACGAATTGTTAAATTGAGGGAACAAATTGTCATTTCGTGGGAACGAATTGTTAATTCGAGGGAACGAATTGTTATATAGTGGGAAAGAGTTGTTAATTCGAGGGAACGAATTGTTAAATCGAGGGAACGAATTGTTGTATCGTGGGAACCAATTGTTAATTCGTGGGAACGAATTGTTAAATTGAGGGAACGAATTGTTATTTCCGCAAGTTATTGCTACCAGCACCTCGTCTACTGTTCAATCGATTTATACAGTCATGTTTTGCATTTATTTATTCTTTGCTTGTCACTCACTCTGTAGCATATTTCACCAACATTGCTAAGTATGCTTATCTAGCTAAGTCCACTTTGAGGGAGTAATCATTTATTGTTCCCAAAATGCATTATTTCATATAGAACTAACGACTGCATATATTTGATGATTAAAAGTATGCATAATTATTATACTGAATTTATTACATTATCACAGCCAAAATGGCTGTGATAATGTAATAAATTCAGTATAATAAAAATTAATAAATGTATCCTTGAATTGAAAATTTCTCCCTTAAAGTATACTTAGCAAGATTAGTATACTTTGCAATTTTGGTGAAATCGGCTACAGAACGCCCAATTTTTACATCTATGTCCAGCCTTTGACATACACCAACCAACAATTCGCTTATTAATCCTATCATCGTTCATGCATTTCATTCTAAATACAAATGTAGAAACTGACTTCAACTGTCTGACAAATGGTGGTACCCACCCCAGTTCACCACTTAATGCCGCAGTCGGTGATTATCTACCTACGCCAAGATAGTATTTCATAGCTCTGTTATGTACCGTCAGTGCCGTAACCAGGAAGACAAAAACGAGGAGGCAAAACAATCAACTGAGTGGAGTGAGGGAGTACGCTAGGGGTGTCCGGGGGCATTTTTAACCAGAGAAACAATTTCCTTCATTTTGATGCATTTTCAGGCGTAATATCCCTTTCGTTTTTGTTTGCTACTTTCATGACAAAAACATATAATTTTCGCTGTCCGGTCCATACGACCCTGATCTGACTGCATATCCACACAACCTATGTTGGACTGGTGTAGACCCTGATCTGACTGCGCATCCACACTACCTCTGTTGGACTGGTGTAGACCCTCATCTGACTGCATATCCAAACAACCTCTGTTGGACTGGTGTAGATCCTGATCTGACTGCATATCCACACAACCTCTGTTGGTGGACAGGTGTAGACCCTGATCTGACTGCATATCCACACAACCTCTGTTGGTGGACAGGTGTAGACCCTGATCTGACTGCATATCCATACTACCTCTGTTGGAGTGGTGTAGACCCTCATATGACTGCATATCCATACTACCTCAGTTGGACTGGTGTAGACCCTGATTTGACTGCATATCCATACTACCTCTGTTGGACTGGTGTAGGCCGTGATCTGACTGCATATCCATACTACCTCAGTTGCACTGGTGTAGACCCTGATTTGACTGCATATCCATACTACCTCTGTTGGACTGGTGTAGGCCCGGATCTGACTGCACATCCACACTACCTCTATTGGACTGGTGTACACCCTGATCTGACTACATATCCACACTACCTCTATTGGACTGGTGTATACCCTGATCTGACTACATATACACACTACCTCTATTGGACTGGTGTAGACTCTGATCTGACTGCATATCCAAACAACCTCTGTTGGACTGGTGTACACCCTGATCTGACTGCATATCCACACAGCCTTTGTTGGACTGGTGTAGCCCTGATCTGACTGCATATCCATATACTACCTCTTTCTGCGCAAAATGTATCGTAAGACCATAATTAAGCATTAAGGTGTATACCGATATAATTAGTTTGTAAACTGTAAAACCAATTTCTTTAAAGCTACACTTTGTGTCAATATTATAGCCTATCTAGAGCTATAGGCCAATATTCGAAGACGAAATCCTAACAAATATAAGGTCAAACAAAACGAGGAGTTACGGCCCTGACCGTACTGTTTTCACACACAAGTTAAACGATAAAGGCGGACAGCGAACACCCATGACGAAGTCCCGTGCTTACATTAAACCAGTATGTACTGTGTGTAGAGAGTTTAACCATACACAAGCGGTGACTGAAGAATACAAAGACCGTATTGCACTAAAACATTTTACCGCCAATACCATTGTCCGTCAAACGCCGCCAGAAAATGTCTCTGTCAACTGAGTCAAACGCCTTTTTTAAAATCGACAAAGGCAGAGTATGTCGAGCGTTTTGCCTTAAAGGTACATGCCCACGCAGCAGGTTACACTTGACTACTACTTTTCATTTTTCTGTCATGCCTTATATGAGCCATTTGTCTACCCACTAACGAGTTATTTTTAATTACGGCGCGTGTTAATTGGTGTTAAATCGCATTTTATATGCCTCGACCAGAAAGGGTATTTTCCGACCTCGTGCTATTTTTACCAATACGCGTCACGTGACACGGTCAATCATATCACATCTTTGACATGCGCAGTGAAGTATCCGAAGTTGAGAAGAAAAATCTCTGTTCGAGTCCAAATCTAAATCTCCACGTAACTCTTTCCGTTTGTTGATCTGGTCGCCAATATTAACCACTCGAGATCTCTCTCTGTACTGCCTCTCCTTCAGACATTTCGTCTTATTTTTTGACCGACGCCGTTTCATACAAATTCCGTCCTGGACGTTTCGACATGTTGATATTCTTGTTTACATATTGGGAAGCCTACTGGCGCGCGTAGTATACTGCGCATGCGCACCGCAAGCCGTGATGTGAAAGTCGTCGTCCCCGCACATTATCAAAGTAGACTGTTACCACCGTGCGTCGCTAACAGTAAATTGATAATTAATAAATGATTATATTTGTATAGCGGGCACTCGTAATTGTTAGGACTGGTGGAATAGTGACATAATTATACACTTATTTAATTCCTATAAAGAACATTTTGTGCCTACTGAGTGGGCATGTACCTTTAAGACGCGTTTCAATTATATTCGTGAGTGATGCAATATGGTATATTGTACTCAGTCTGGTGAATATAGATTCAGACGGGCAATATGACACCAAATTGACTGTAGAATCACAATAACTTATATTATTTATATGACTAAGTATTAAAGTCATTCTCATTGGCCGAAACACAGCCACGTGATTATCTACAAATTGAATGTAGACCTCTGAACGGCTTGTTTCACGAATAAGCACTCTCGGACCGGGAGACTACCGGTCCGAGATGTGTTTATTCATGTAAACAAATACTTGTTCACCTCCTTAGAGCGCATGCATAAATCTGACACATGTAATTGATATTGTGTTTACACTGTTAGTGACTCTTCCTGATTTTATTAATATTCGTGGTATGGGTGATATAATAAAACAATTATAGTCTTTTGAGTCGGTGTACATGAGATTTACGGACCTTCGAAAAGTGATGTTTACCTTTGCCTTCGGTCCGTACATCTCATGTACACCGACTCAAAATACAATAATTGTATAATATTGCTTGTTAGAAGCGTGACGAGTGCTTCACAGATGGAATGGCGAACAGTGCAGATCCTGATCAGACTGTGCGGATGCACAGGCTGATCTTGAGCTACACTAGTCGCAAAACCCATAGGTCCAATTTCACCAGTCACAACCACACAGGTCGTAGCCAATACCAAGAACGGAAGACATTAAAATGGAGATTAGTTATGGTATTGAAACTATATTTTGCCAATTTACAACTAAGGACCGACTATATAGAATATGACCTTTTGTTTCAAATGTAGTAGAATCATACATGCGATTGAATATCTATATAAAGTATACATGACCCTGTTCGTCTTCGAGTATATTATACACAGCATTGAGTTGCCATCTCCGCCATTTTAGTTTGTACATGCTATCGACAGTTTTACCACTTGGAGTGTTTGACACATACATCCAATACTATGGCAGCAAATAACCGTTGGTGAAAAACGTCCCAGATATATAGGACGACAACGTCCTGTAAATATTAATTCGGCAGACTATACAAAACGCTAGATATCTGAGCTTTTCTACCATCACTCACAAAATATACAATGGACACTCTTGCAATGTGCAAAATGTAAAACTGATGCACTGTCTATTATTAGAAGTACATTTGGCATAGGTAAAATCCGTATTTACTAACATAGCAGGCAGGTAGACAGTAGTGACAATACACTCAGATACCTGCTTAAAGTCACTGGAATCGATACAGTATGTATGGTAATATAGGTATGTATCTACAGCACTGTGTATTGTACTTACTGTTACACAGTCTTTACTGAATCCTCAAACATTTTAGCAAAGGGTCAACAAACCCTTCAGATATCAGACATTGTATATAAAATTGATGAAAATAAGGCATAGCATGTTTTTGTCTGATGTATCCCCATCATGTTGCACCAAATTCATGTGTTTGTCATATTATTAGTGGTATGTTTCAAATGTAATAAGAGTTAAAACTGGCCGATGGCTTGTACACACTAAGATGGCCGACATGGCAACTCCATACACTGTGTGGGATATAGGAAGAAGAACATGTTCATGTGTATGTTATGCATATATCCCTTCACATTTACGAAGCAATTATGCATGAATCATTGGATGATCATGGGCCCCACGGGTACTTAATACCTTAGAAGAAATTAGGTGTAGATATAGATCCGCCACATATATATTGACTACTATATTTTTGTTTGTATTTTTATTATTTAAAGTGAAACCGGCATAGGTAATATAAACAGTACATGACATGAAAACACGCAACAGTATATTGGGATACAGCATTATCACATTGATTCGTATATTACATTAGATATATGAGACGCTCCATGTCGAAATAAAAGCCATCAAATTGATCCAACGTCCAGTGTAACCACAGATCACCATGCCGTATGCGCAATCAGATCATAGTCTACACTGCTCGTTACAATAATATACTATCACACAAAGACCAGGCTGTCCGCAGATATGGTCACTAGTGATCAGTACTCAGTAAACATTGTTTTGTCATGGAGGGTCACATCATTATATCCGGGTTGGAGACGTGTTCCGACAAAAGCTGATGTGCTGCAATATCATTCAAAGGTTCGATCCTAGAGGCAGCAGCCTCGATGTCGATTGGACCGACATCTGAACTACTCGCCGTATATCGTATAAAGTGGGACTCGCATGAACGGTATCCATGTAGCAACACACGCGGGCACAGACAGGACTGTAACACGACATAATTTCCCGGAATGACGTCCAAGTTCCTCTTATTGGAATCGTTTAGATTAGAAAATATTCGACGATCAAAATAACCCTTATGATGGCAACATCTCTGTATCGTGCAGTCACGGACATAGATGAGTGGCGAACAGTGTAGATATTTATTTATCTGAGTCTGTGTACAGGATAATCCGAGTCATAATGTGTATAGTATCATCTTCAGGTAACCTGTTACGCATATGAAAATAGCCTGATACCACCGCGCGTCACTATCAGTAAAATAAATATTACTAAATGATTATAATCTGTATAGCGGGCACGCGTAATTTTTAGAACTGGTGGAATAGTGACACAATTATAACACTTATTTTATTCTTATAAAGAATAGTTTGTGCCTACTGAGTGGGCATGTACCTTTAAGACGTGTTTCAATTATATGTGTGAGTGATGCAATATGGTCTATTGTACTGGTGAATATAGATTCAGACGGGCAATGTGACAGTAAATTGACTGTAGAATCACAATAACTGATACCATTGCTTGTTAGAAGCGTGACGACTGTTTCACAGATGGAATGGCGAACATTGTAAATCCTGATCAGACTGTGCGGGTGCACAGGCTGAGCAGGAGCTACACTTGTCGAAAAACCCATAAATCCATAAGTCACAACCACACAGACCCTGCCAATACCAAGAACGAAAGACATTATAGACACCTCAGATGAATTTAGGTATAAATGACAGACGATAATAAGTTGCTGGAGGTCAATCGATGAGTCCAAATATAGGTAGACCAGTGTATTATCATATCATAGCCTCGTTTTCGTGTATACTAACTACATGATAAAGTGCACGTGCATGCATGTCAATATAATAGTGTATCTTGGTGCGCAAAATAGACATGTAGTGTGGCACAGTGGTATCGAAGCGGGAGAATATCCATACGTTAGCAGAACGTTTGTTCATTTTATCTGCTCGAGAGTTCGAACCTCACAAAACGCATTACTTTTGACGATATCATTCTGTTTTTTTTATGACTGGTTGCTGGAGAAGGGAATAAGTGAAACGGCGAGGGTTATCACTATTGCTGTTTGACCTCAATATGACATGATCTGCGAGAACATACTCCAAGATTCTTCATGTACACACATATGTGCATTTAGTTATTAGTTTTCTAAGTGAGACTAACGTTATACATGTAATCTATATCATGCTTAGTTAATGTAATTTGTAAGAGCAACACACATAAAAAAGAAATATATAATAAAATATAATCAAATACAAATATATGTGTATACATGTATGAAAAACTAAGATTCGAACTCACTACCTACGGCATTGATATCTTCACTGTAACCCCTCGACTACATAACACTTCATAACAAATCTCAAAAATCAATATTGAAAAGGAATATTGCCACGGGTATATTTACCTGTCTCACCTATTCTGTGTTTTGTTTATGATCGGTTTGTATGTAAACAAGTAGCAAGTTATCGTCTGCGGACTATATAAAAAAAAGTCCGCAGACGATAACTTGCTACTTGTTTACAAACAAACCGACCATAAACAAAACACAGAATAGGCGAGACAGGTAAATATACCCGTGTCTGTATTCCTTTTCAATAGTGATGTTGAGGTTTCTCATAAAGTCTTATCTAGTCGAGGGGTTAGAGCGACGGATATCAAT
Source organism: Conchocele bisecta (assembly GCA_029237695.1). Classification (NCBI taxonomy): domain Eukaryota; kingdom Metazoa; phylum Mollusca; class Bivalvia; order Lucinida; family Thyasiridae; genus Conchocele; species Conchocele bisecta. The sequence goes on along the minus strand of CM055280.1, from coordinate 45,598,838 downwards.
GCCGTAGGTAGTGAGTTCGAATCTTAGGTTTGCATACATTTATATGCATATATATTTTATTTGCTTATATTTTATTATACATGTATATTTATTTTTTTATATGCGTTACCCTTTCAAATTACATTAACTTAGCAGGAGATAGATTATATGTAGAACGTTAGTCTCACATTGAAGAAAACTAATAAATAAATGCACATTTCATATGTGTCTACATGAATAATCAGGGAGTGTGTTCTCGTCGATCATGTCACATGGAGGTCATACAGCGATAGTGATAACTCTCGCCGTTTCACATATGTCCCTGTCTAGCAACAAGTCATAAAAAGGAACACAATAATATCGACAAAAGTAACCCGTTTTGTGAGGTTCGAACTCCCGACTAGATGGGATGAACAAAAGTTCTGATAACGTACGAGCATTATCCCGCTTCGATATCACTGAGCCACACTACATGTATATTTTTGAGCACCAAGATACACTATTATGTTGACATGCGTGCACGTGCACTCTATCATGTATGTATTATACACGAAAACGTGGCTATGATATGATAATACACCTGCCAGGGCCCGTTTCACTAACAAATCTTAGTTTGTTCATAAGTTCGAACTTAAGTTATAACTTATGACAAAAGTTATGACCGACTTAAGTCATTGCTTATTTGGTTTCACAACACAAACTTAAGACGGTCATAACAAGTCCGTCATAAGTTACAACTTAGTTATTGTTTACAGCTTCGGTTTGTGCCGCGCGGGTTCGAATCCCGCTCGGGGCTTATATTTTTATGATGACTTTACTTTCCCTTTATGTGTTTTGACATCTAAAATAACGGATTTGCAAGCCTAATGTTGAATATTATTAATTTTTAAAAATAATCTCATGTAGAATATAAATTTTATCTCATATTCCGACGCCATTGAATACATGTGGATATATTTATTGCCAACTAGTGAACCTTATACTGTAATATAAATTGGCATATGACATGAACAGCAACAAAAGAAGCAATTAACAATGTTTTTATTTTTACATTCCAATAAAATGGTAGTTCGACCATTTTTTAAATTTTACTTAGATTACCTCATAAACTCAGAAATGACGTTTCAGAGTCAGCAGAACACATGTACTGTCGATTATTAATGGTATGCCCGGTCAGATATGGATGTATCTGATACAACTACTGAATGACATATTATATTTATTTGAACTGGACACGGGTAATTTGTTGATTACATGTAGAAATGCATGCACTGTGTGAGTCAGTGTCACACATATAGGATTGCCCATGAACATGTTGACCAGTATAGGACTGGATTAATGCGCACGTGCATTCAGCGGACGGGTCTGAAATTTTTGTTAAGTGCGTCAGGACTGTTTCTCCATCTAGTCTGAAAACAAGGTATCTCCTTATCAGAAACGAAACACAGGCTAACACTGTCCGCAAAAAGTCTACTCCACTTTCTAGAACCACTTGATTTGCTAACTGTTGTATATATCTACCAGTAACCGCCAGGAAACTACCAGTTGCGTAAAATCGCAATGCAGTCAACACTTGCAATGACACTGACAGACTGTGTGATCTCAGGTTTGACCGTATAATGTCAGCATGTGCAATGTCGCATACTTGTAGAAAAAATCACGAGACAGCCTGAATTTCGATATTTGGTCCTCGTTATCCATGAATTCTAGGGGATTGGTTCGGTCCTAAAGACTCGTTCCCGTCGTAAATTATGCGCCTTGATTATAGCAAATACAGCTGCCATCGTTTGTATGTTCTGTAAAGAAAGAACAAACAATAGTCGGATAGTCAATCAGACGGATGGACGGACGGACGTTCATACATGACACACCATTAGGTGGTATATTCATCGTTTTTAAAGAAAAGAATGACCACTTAAGACACAAAAGGCTTCGGTTACGGAATATGTTGCATTGTTTTTGTTTGTCTTAGGCGACACCTCCAACCACCTAAGATCCCAAACAAGTGCCCTGCCCGGACGAGGGCCGGACGAGGGCAGGGCAGGGCAGGGCGGGGCGGGGCGGGGCGGGGCGGGGCGGGGCGGGGCAGGCAGGGCAGGGCAGGGCAGGGCAGGGCCAACCAACACCGTCCTACACCGACCGACACCAACCGACACCGACACCAAAAGAGACCGACAAACACCGACCGACCAACTCACACCGACACCGACCGACATCGATTGACACTGACCGATACCGATTAACACTGATAGACACTGATAGACACCAACCAACACCGACCGACACCGACCGACATCGACCGACACCGATTGACACTGATATACACTGACCGACACCGACCGACACCGATTGACACTGACCGACACCGATTCGACCGACACTGATTCACACTGATAGACACTGACCGACACCGACTGACACCGATTGACACTGACCGACAGCGATTCGACCGACACCGATTCACACTGATAGACACTGACCGACACCGACCGACACCGACCGACACCGATTGACACTGACCGACACCGATAGACACCGACCGACACCGATTGACACAGATTGACACTGACTGACACCAACAAACCTACACCGATCGACACCAACCGACCAACCGACAGACCGACCGACCGACCGACCGACCGACACTGACCGACAGACACCGACCGACACCGACCGACACCGACCGACCGACCGACACACCTGCACCGACCGACCAACACACCTACACCGACCGACCGACACCAATCGACCGACAACGACCGACACCGACCGACCCAGACCGACCGACCGACCAACAACGACCGACTGACACCGATTGACACCGACCAACACCGATTGACACCGACTGACACCGACCGACCGATACCGACCGACCGACCGACTAACACTGACCGTGCGAAACCAACTGACCGACTCCGCCAAACCGACACCGACCGACCGACTGACCGACCGACACTGACAAACCTACACCGACCGACACTGACCGACCGACACCAACCGACAGACTGATTGACACTGACTGACACCCACCGACCAACACCGACCAACTGACACCGACCGTGCGAAACCAACTGACCGACTGACCGACCGACACCGACTGACCGACCGACACCGACTGATCGACCAACACTGACCGACACCGACCGACACCGACCGACTGACAGACCGACTGACAGACCGACAGACACCGACCGACACTGACCAACTGACACCGACCAACTGATACCGACCAACTGACTGACACCAACCGACAAACAGAAATACATGTACAGCATACAGATGGTTTGTTACGAGCCGGCTCATCTGGATCTACAGTGGTTGTAAATGTTGTCGATAACTGGCATAACGAATACTGGTAACGACATGACCTACATCACAAATAGCAATACACGGGTAACTAGCACAATGTGGCTATCTATATGTAAGCATATATGGTTTATATGGCAGATAATTGCTAAAATATACGTCATGAAGTGAATATTTACCTGCTGTCAGTGAATTGTTTTCTCCACCTCGGCTCACATGGGGGCATCCATCTTTGTTTATTTCATAAGTTCCGACTTAAATATTTAAGTTATAACTTAAGACTGCTAGCTACCTGTCTTAGTTTTTCATAGTAAATTTCGATTGTCGTTCTTGCTAAGATGTTTTGTGAAACGGACTAAGCACGTACTACGGACATAAGTTATAACTTATGACAAAAGTACTTGCTTAGTTCGTTAGTGAAACGGGCCCCAGGTGGCTGGTCTACCTATTTTTGCACTCATCGAATGACCTCCAGCAACTTATTATCATTTGTCATTTATATATATATAGATCAGCCACATACATATTTACTACTATATTGTTTATTTGTATTTTATTATTTAAAGTGCAACCTGCATAGGCAATATACACAGTACATGACATGAAAACATGCAACAGTATATAGGGATACAGCCAACATTTGAAGGCTAACGGAGCACTAACACATTGATTCGTATATTACATTAGATATATGAGACGCTCCATGTCGAAACAAAAGCCATCAAATTGGTCCAAACCACAGCTCAGCATGCCGTTTGTGCACTCAGATCATAGTCTACACTGCCCGTTATAATAATCTGTGCAGTTACTATCAAATAAAAGACGAAACTGTCCGCAAATATGGTCATTAGTGATCAGTACTCAATAAACATTGTTTTGTCATGGAGGGTCACATCATTATATCCGTGTTGGAGACGAGATCCGACAAAAGCTGATGTGCTGCAATCACAAGTCAAAGGTACGATCCCAGAGGCAGCAGCCTAGATGTCGATCGGACTGACATCTAAACTACTCGCTATATGTCGTATAAAGTGGGACTCGTCTGAACTTTATCCATGCAGCATCACACGCAGGCACAGACAGGAATGCAACACGACAGAATTTCCTGGAATGACCTCCAAGTTCCTCTTATTGGAATCGTTTAGTTTACTATATAATTCGACGATCAAAATAACCCTTATGTTATAATGTAATAATGTGTATAGTATCTTCTTCAGGTAACCTGTTACGCATATGAAAATAGCCTGATACCACCGAGCGTCACTATCAGTAAATGCATATTACTAAATGATTATACATGTACATGATGTATATCGGGCATACTGATCAGGAGCTACATTGGTCGCAAAACACATAAATCCATAAATCACAACCATACAGACCCTGCCAATACCAAGAACGGAAGACATTATAATGGATTCTATTGTTGGTAGTGAAACGATATTTACAATTATCACCTTTTCAAACTTGTGGCATTGAAGGTATACAGCTATATTAATACATTACTTCCTGATCTAACTTGCGTTTTTATACCTGTTTAAATCGTGTAAATATTCATGTACATGTACTCGTAAATGGTTTACGTCTTTAAAGTGCTAGCTATTTTGCCACAGTTAGATCACTGTTCGTCCGCATGTAGGAGAAGCTAATCCGCGAACTTTAGCGAGTGGATTATCTATCGTGCATGCGGACGAACGTGATCCAACTGCAGGCCCGTAGCGGTGAATTAAATAATGCCATGGCGGACTATTGAGCGGGGGCTCCCCTACCTTCGCCACCCCCCCATAAAAAAAAGAAACAAATAAAATAAACTTAGACCCTCAAAATGTTTCCTGCGTTCTAGAGCCAAAATTGTGCCACTGGCGCGCCGTGGGTGCCGTGGTTGTGTCTACGGCCGTGAACTGTGTTATCACATCATCATGTCCATACGCTGTGTAAACTCAGAAGCAAAACTCGAAAACGTATCAAACAAGGTGTATGGTCACGTGGTTACAACAACAACAGCATGTACTGAAACTTCAAAATACGTATTCTTTTATTTTGTCCTTGTTATGTAACGGATTTTTATGAAACATGGCGCATCAAACGCGTCTTGTTAAGCTGCATTTGGTGGTCTCGGTACTTTGGTCCAAACTTCTGTCGTTTGTGCGAAGAATCGATTTCCGTGTCCACTGACATGGAAATCGATTCTTCGCAAAAACGACATACGTATGTGCTGAACTCCCGGGACCATCGAATGCAGCTCATGAAGACGCGTTTGCTGCGCCATATTTCATAAAATTCCGTTGTCTATTAAGGAAACTATCAACTATTACTTATTTTGGAGTGGACGCGCTTTCAACACTTTCAGCCATTGTTGTTGTTGTAACCACGTGATAATGCACCTTGTCAAAGATGTGATAAAACAAAATAACTGCATCATCAATACACAGCGTCGAAATCGGACAATTAACACTTTGGTGACTGCATTCATTTGCCACTGGTGGTGCACTTCGCGCCGGCGTGATATGTGTCACGTCGAATTAGGCGCCGGAATCATGACGAATTACCATTCAGCGACATGCGGAATATACTGCATAACAAACATTTTGTCTAGTAACCAGCGCAAGACTAGACGAAAGATGCCGTAATGCGATACATTAGCTCAAGTAGTGCTAAGTGGTATTTCGTCATGAAACCGGTGCATTTTTGGACATGAGACGTTTTCCTACAGTGCTGAGTGCAGCACCAGTGATTTTGCAGCCACTAAAAAATGTTCGTCAAAGCTGGAAGGTAGGAAAATGTCTGTTAAAATTAATTTTATAGAACGGTACAGATTATAAGTTAACACGGGCATCGTTACCCATAAGCCATGGTTAACAGCGAGCCAACTATTATCAAAATCGGTGAAGCGGTTCATAACTTATTTAATAAACAAAATAAACTTTAACGCATACAAAAGTGCCTTACAAATAAGGTGGTCATAAGTCCTCAGTGGCCTTGACCTTGGGCGGTCGTGCGTGGGTCGTATGTAAAACAAAGCACCATCCCTAGACACACATTGTGGCCAAATGTCAGGCCCGTACGTAGAGGGGGTGCGACGGGTGCGTACGCACTACCCTTATCCCTTTCAACACCATAGGCCTGTATAGTGGTATTGGCAAAAGTGTAGACCCAGATGAGCCGGCTCGTGACGAGCCGTCTCATCAGGATCTGCACATTTTGCAAGTAATTTTCATAATTTTGAGAACAAATAACACCCCCATGTTCATAAATGGATTGGTCTGAAAATCATTTTGTGATGATTGGATTGGGATGCAAAATTAACATATCAAACTCCATTCCAGTTACATGTACTTAGGGGTGAAAGGGTTTATCTGCCGAGGTCTCTGTGAATGTGCAGAACTAAACTATTTAGCCCTTCACACCGTCGATAACGCACCCGCCCCTCTAAATTAATTCCGAACGGGCCTGGATATTATTAAAACCTATGAAGCGGCATGGACATGGACTACCGCTATACGTGTCCCCTCTTGCCGATCTGAGTGGATAATAAAGGATACCAGCACATACATACTTATATATCTTTTTATGCCTCCCACCAATTTATTGCGGGGAGGGGGCATTATGTTTTACCCGTATCCGTGCATGCGTGCGTGCATGCGTGCGTTCGTCCGTCCGTGCGTACTTAAGGGAAAAGCGTTTAAGTTTTCAATAAGTCCTTGACTCATGCACCAATTTAAGTAATATTTTCCCACAATGTCTCGTGACTAGCTTCGTAATAACGATGCCCTTTTGCTATCACGGCTGCAAGTGGGGGCATCGGTGTTTTATGAACACATTTTCTAGTTTTGTCCAGTATAACCATGATATCGTAAATGGGATGAAATAATACAATTATGGTATTAAGCGGGATATTGATATCGGCTCGCAACTATCGATAAGCATAACAATACGGAGCCCCACAGGGGACGCAGAATTCTTTTTTATTAATTCGTTCCCACGAAATAACAATTCGTTCCCTAGATTTAACAATTCATTCCTACGAAATAACAATTCGTTCCCTCAAATTAACAATTCGTTCCCACGAATTAACAATTCGTTCCCTCGAATTAATCATTCGTTCCCACAAATTGTTTTGGCGCCTAGCTGCGCGCGCAACACCTTTGATCTACTTTGAAGCTGTTTGATGTTTGATTTCGTGGGAACGAATTGTCAATTCGAGGGAACGAATTGTTATTTCGTGGGGAACGAATGTTAATTTCGATGGGAACGATTTGTTAATTCGAGGAACGAATTAATTGTTAATTCGTGGGGACGAATTGTTATATCGTGGGGTTAATTCGTGGGAACGAATAGCTATGTCGTGGGAACTTATTGTTAATTCGAGGGAACGAATTATTAAATTAAGGGAACGAATTGTTATTTCGTGGGAACGAATTAATAGCAAAAAGCCATGTCCCCTGCGGGGCTCCGTATAACAACGTCCGTCGAACTTTGATGATCGTGTGACCATGCATTGTTATGGAAACGTCCTGGTGCCAATTAGGACTTACTATCATATAACATTTTCTAGCGTTGACACAGATAGTAAGTACTAATTAGGAGATACTAAGTCCGAATTAGAAGATAATAAGTACTAATTAGGATATACTAAGTCCTAATTAGGAGATAGCAAATTATAATTAGAAGATACTAAGTCGTAATTAGGATATAGTAAGTCATAATTTCTAATTAGGATATATTAAGTCCTAATTAGGAGATAGTAAGTCCTAATCATGAGATATTTTATCTTTATCTCCTAATTAGGACTTAATATATCCTAATTAGGACTTACTATCTCCTAATGACTTACTATGTCCTAATTAGTATCTCTCTATCGATACTAATAATTACACTCATTTGTTTGTATAATATTTATGTCGATTGTAAACATTTCAATAACAAGTCATATTGTCGTCAACGTTATTGGTCCGGCAGTCGCCTTACATGCCGGGCCTGTTCCGACGCCCCTGGTTTCGGCTGATAGGTGTCTTTATGCACATGCCATTTAACATCTGGTAGTTGTATTAAAAATGCGCAGGCCGGATGGAGATCACGAAAACGCAAGGCGAGAACGCGATCTCACAATCTCGCGTGTTCGCCTCGCGATCTCGCGATATCACCTTCCGCTTTTGGAAATACGTTTTGCACATCTTTGAAGATGTATTCGCGGAAAAATCATGAACATACATTTATTGCAAGGAAAGTTTACATTCCTCGCATTTTCATATATCATCGCTAATGATGTTATGAAAATATATACTGCATATTAAACAAAAAACAAAACATCATCTGTTTTCTATTTCTCCCCGATATCAACTTGATCTGTTTTGCCTAGTCCGTGACCATGCAACATCGGTTCTCTTTCAGACTAATCGCGAGCTACTGTGCTCTATTCTCTGCTGTCATTATATCATTAATATTAAATCACGATGTGACAGACCCGTGCTTAAGGCTTGTGCGACCAGCTTATCCTAGTAGTATAACCTGTATTGTGGCATCAGGCATTGGTCTGATACGAATATCCGCGTTACATGTACAACGAATTGTAAACTGACGTTTGCTGCGCCATATTTACTTTTGGAGTGGACGAGCTTTCAATACTTTCATACATTGTTGTTGTGGTAACCACGTGATCATGCACCTGTTGATATCAAATTCACAATTCTGTGCTCGGAAACGAAAGAAATTCTTTGACAAGGTTCGGAATTCTTACGCGTTTCATAGCCTTGTAAACTTGATATCAAACGACACTACTGTCTGTTTCACGAAACCTGCCCAAAGTTCACGGCTATATAAACAATGCAGCAAAACTATGTTTTTGGATAATATTAAATTTTATCAAAATTTAAGAATGATCCTTCTTTTTATTTCGTGAAGTTTGGTCCAATATTGATTTTATTAAGAAAAACAATTTCTCCATGTTAAATCCCCATAGACATCTTCTCAATAGGTATTTAACATCGGGATGTTTTTCTAATTTCAGAAATAGCCGACCTATTTTCAAAATGTAACTGTTGTTTTCTTAGTTGCATTATTTCTAAGCTATCTGGCTTCGGAGGTTTCGGAGTCAACTTCCAATTTTGTTGTCTCCTCTCCCAGCTCATCCACTTCCTTTTTTTTCCCATGTTAAATTCCCATAGTAATTTTTTTTCGCAATGAAATCAATATTTGATAAAATTTAACGAAATATAAAGAAGGCTGATTCTTAAATTTTGATAAAATGTATAATTAATATCGAAAAAATATTGTTTTTGCATAGTTTATATAGCCGTAACATTTTGGCAGGTTTCGTGAAACAGACAGTACAGTTGTTTTCTCTATTTATAATGACTGATCAGCTAATCAACGTCTTCTTCACTGACCATTTGCCATCTGGGCGTCGTTTCACTAAACTTCGTACGACTTAAATGTTCGTAAGTGCAACATTAGTATAATCTGTAAATTTCACATTAACAATGTTTCCTTGTAAATAATTATTGGATTTACATTTATTGAGCATAGGCTGCATGAAATTATGCAGCTTATGCTCAATAAATGTCAATCCATCAATTAAAATTTCCAGACGATCCTAAATTTGCACTGACAAACACGTCGTACGAAGTTTAGTGAAAGGGTCCCTGGTCTTTGCAATGTCCTATACCAATTATATGTGTTACACACAGGCTGATCGTGATTTGCTCTGGTCGTGAAATGAACACGGTTTTGTGACTGTGGCTGTGACTGGAGAAATTGGGCTTATGGGATTTGTGACCAGTGTAGCTCCTGATCAAATAGCCCACTCATGTAGCCTGATAACTATACTACTTCTTAGAAATATGACGGATGTTTCATTGATGAAATGTCGAACAGTACATATCCTGATCAGAATGTGCCGATGCACAAGCTGATCTGGATCTACACTGGATCTACACTGGTCGCAAAACCCAGAAGCCCCATTTCCAAGACATATTCATGATATTTACGGTCAGAAATACAAGAAAATATGATGAATTGTTATCTACTATTTTTTAACTATTTATAGCCGACAAATGTCCCAGCATGCAAAGAGTTAAGTGTATTTACATCCGTGTCAAGTACTGTTTATAGCCTAATAGGCCAGGGTATTTACGTGAAAAATCCAGGCAACCCGCAAGTCTCTGCAACACCATTATTGACAATAATTCGATAAAAATATGCTGATCAGCAGAAAAAAAGAAAAAAATCGCCAACAATCGGAGGGTAGGAAAGTTGTCATTTTTTGAAAAAGTTGGTGATTTTGTACAAAAATCGCAATAAAATTGCAAAAAAAACAAACTGTTGAATGATATTACATAAAACTTTTGATAATATATTGCTAAATATGTCTTTTCAAATAAAAAAATAATCCGGATCATAATTTCGTATGTGTCGGATGTTAGGAAAGTTGTCATTTTGGGGCATAAACATGCGCGAAACCATAAATTACTGAAAACAGGAATTCACTCTATAAACAACAATGGGTGAATAAATCAATGATTTTAATTGATCAAATGCGTGTTGATTAACATGCGTGAATGATTCAAAACGAGTTATCATTATTTCTCTATGTCCCCCAGTACGTCCGTCCGTCTGTCCGTCCGCAGTTCTCTCCACGGTTGTCGATAGACCGATGTTCATTCTTTCATTCATAACCAGTGAATGGGATCGCGTTTATGCGTTTATCAATCACAGTGATGATATTTGCATGAACTCGTTTTAGAATTGATCAGTTTGGAGACATCGTCTAATCCAGGAAAGCCGCTGTAAAAATGCACGCACGCACCGCACGCACGCACGCACGCACGCACGCACCGCATACATACAAATTGATGACATTGTATTTATTTCTGTATACATAAACCTGACCAGAAGAAAGGTGTGAAACGTGCCAAAGAATGGCACATCCAACAGACACATGAGAAACTGGGCCAGGAGGTGACAGACAGTATCCTCGTAGTACATGCCATACTCGGGTGTGATACAATATCTCGTGTCTTTGGCATTCGTAAGGGTGTTGCTGTGAAGACATTTACTTCAAGAAAGGACTTTCGAAAACATATCCGTGTTCTTAACAGAGATGACGGTGGTGTCAATCGATCGGACATCATATATTCAGGTGAAAAGGCCCTGGTGATTCTCTACCGCGGAAAACAGGAAGAGACATTGAATTAGTAACGAGTACATTCGTTTCTTTCAAAAGCTATCCAACAGCACATCAGCTGTTGATGCAAGTATTCTTCCTCCCACATCAGCGTCAGCAAAGTATCACACTCTAAGAGTATATCATCTTGCAATGTGCTGTAAAGGTAAGCACCTACCACCAGAGGAATGGGGATGGCAAGTTGATAAAGACAACCACTATCAACCTGCTGGAACAGATGAAGCTCCAGCTCCTCAGATGTTTCTGCAAGTCAGAGTGTCGAACGCTGCGATGTAACTGCAGGAAACATGGATTACCTTGCACACTTGTGTGCCGCGAGTGCAAGGGTACAAGCTGTAGCAATTGCTTGCCACTTGATACATACTTATAACCTCATATACCTCCCATATCTTACGACTGATGTTTGCAGTTAAGGACACACATGCACGAACATACTATCATCCTTGGTTGATAATATCTTCTAGCGTTTGATTTTGTTCTTCAGAGGATTGTATGTTTGAAATATCAAATGATTCGATGACAGAAAGCAGAAAAGAGCGTTAGGATTTTAAACACATTAAGTATGTGACCTTCACCTTGAATTTGGCGGAAAACCGATCTTGGACTTGTCATAGGACGACAGAGGACCATTGGAGCAACAAGCAGATCCGTCCAGGGAAATGTAAATTGTAAGACATATAACCGAGCGTTAAGGTTTTGAACGAACTAAATTTTTGACTTTGATATTTGGGTTATCGGGGGCTGGACAATCGTGAATGTGTTACACTGCAGTAGAGGATGATTGAAGCAATATGTTGGTGAAATATTGAGTCGATTCGTGCAATGAAACAACATATAGAAGTATTGACCCAAGCGTCAAGGTTTCGCACGCACCAAGTATATGACCCTGACCTGGGGTTTTTCGGTGGTGTGGTGATTGTGAATCAGTCAGTGGGGTAGAGGACATTATGACGATATGTGTATGGAATATTAAGCAGATCCGTGCGGAGAAACCGAAAATAGATAAATTATTTATCCGAGCGTTACGGTTTGGGACGCGCCCAGTTTGTGAAATTGACCTTCTATTTAACGGGAGCGGTGCGATCGTGGTTTGCTCCAGGGCGGTTGAGAACCATTGGAACGACACGTGTGTGCCATATTAAGCAGATTCGTGCATGCAAACAAAACATATACGACATTTATCCAAGCGTCAAGATTTCGAACTCATCATGTATGTGACCTTGACTTTGGGTTAGCGGTAGCGGGACGATTGTCAAACTGTCAGCGGGTGGTAGAGGGCATTGGGGCAATGTATGTTTAAAATATAAAGGAGATCCGTTTGAGGAAATCAAACATATAAGTTATTTATCCGAGCGTTAAGGTTTGGGACGCACCAAGTATGTGACCTTGGCACTCTGTTTAACGCGGGCGGTGCGCTCGTGGTTTGTTGCAGGGCGTTAGAGAACCATCGGAACGACACGTGTGTGACATATTAAGCAGATTCGTGCATGCAACAAAACATATAAGGCATTGGCCCAAGCGTCAAGGTTTCGAACTCACCAAGTAGGTGACATTCTTCATGGGCTTAGCGGCGGCGGAACGATTGTGCATTTGTCAGTGGGTGGTATTAGGACAATGTGTGTATGACATATCAAGAATTGTTAATTCGAGGGAACGAATTGTTAAATTGAGGGAACGAATTGTCATTTCGTGGGAACGAATTGTTAATTCGAGGGATCGAATTGTTTTATCGTGGGAACGAATTGTTAATTCGTGGGAACGAATTGTTAAATTGAGGGAACGAATTGTTATTTCCGCAAGTTATTTCAATCGATTTATACATATTTTCCATTCATTTGTATATTCAATTGCATGCATTCAGCTACACTATAAATAAACAATTCTTGGTTGATGGAATCGTTAGGTGCTAGTAGACGTGGTAAGCCAAGTGCACTTAGCTTGTCACACACTATGTAGCCTATTTCAACAAAATTGCTAAGTATACTTATCTAGCTAAGTCCACTTTCAGGGAGTAATGATTTATTTTTTCCAAAATGCATTGTTTCGTATAAAACTAACGACTGCATATATTTGATGATTAAAAGTATGCATAATAATAATGCTGAATTTATTACATTATCACAGCCATTTATCACTGTAATAAATTCAGTATAATAACAAATAATAAATTTATCCGTAAATTGAAAATTTCTCCCTTAAAGTGTATTTAGCAAGATAAGTAAACGTTGCAATTTTGTGAAATCTGCTACAGAACGCCCAATTTTTACATCTATGTCCAGCCTTTAACATACACCAACCAACAATTCGCTCGAGGACCTTCCAAACCCGGGCATTTGAACCCAAAAGTGGCAGGCCAATGACCGTTGGCCCGTTTGTTTCCGAATTTAATAATAATTAATCCTATGATCGATCATGCATTTCATTCTAAACACAAATGTAGAAACTGACTTCAACTGTCTGACAAATGGTGGTATCCACCCCATTTCACCACTTAATGCCGCAGTCGGTGATTATCTACCTACGCCAAGATAGTATTTCAAAGCTCTGTTATGTACCGTCAGTGCCGTAACCAGGAAGACAAAAACGAGGAGGCAAAACAATCAACTGAGCGGAGGAAGGGAGTACGCTAGGGGTGTCCGGTGGCATTTTTAACCAGAGCAGCAATTTCCTGCATTGTGATGCATTTTCAGGCGTAATATCAATTTCTTTTTTGTTTGCTACTTTCATGACAAAAATATAGAATGTCCGCTATGCGACCCTGATCTGACGGCATATCCACACAATCTATGTTGGACTGGTGTATATCCTGATCTGACTGCGTATCCACACTACCTCTGTTGGACTGGTGTATACCCTCATCTGACTGCATATCGAAACAACCTCTGTTTGGAATGGTGTAGGCCCTGACCTGACTGCATATCCAAACAACATATGTTAGTGGACAGGTGTATACTCTGATCTGACTGCATATCCACACTACCTCTATTGGACTGGTGTAGACCCTGATCTGACTGCAAATCCAAACAACCTCTGTTGGACTGGTGTAGACCCTGATCTGACTGCATATCCACACAACCTCTGTTGGTGGTCAGGTGTAGACCCTGATCTGACTGCATATCCATACTACCTCTGTTGGAGTGGTGTAGACCCTGCTCTGACTGCATATCCACACTACCTCTATTGGACTGGTGTAGACCCTGATCTGACTGCAAATCCAAACAACCTCTGTTGGACTGGTGTAGACCCTGATCTGACTGCATATCCACACAGCCTTTGTTGGACTGGTGTAGACCCTGATCTGACTGCATATCCATACTACGGTACCTCTTTCTGCGCAAAAATGTATCGTAATACCATAAGTATTAAAGGTACATGCCCACGCAGCAGGTTACACTGTACTACAACTTTTCATTTTCTGTCATGCCTTATATGAGCCATATGTCTACCCACTAACGAGTTACTTTTAATTACGGCACGTGTTAACTGGTGTTAAATCGCATTTTATATGCCGCGACCAGAAAGGGTATTTTCCGACCTCGTGCTATTTTTACCAATACGCGTCACGTGACACGGTCAATCATATCACATCTTTGACATGCGCAGTGAAGTATCGGAAGATGAGAAGAAAAATCTCTATTCGAGTCCAAATCTAAATCTCCACGTAACTCTTTCCATTTAGTGATCTGGTCGCAAATATTAACCACTCTCTCTCTGTACTGCCTGTCCCTCAGACATTTCGCCTTTCTTTTGGCCGACGCTGTTTCATACAATTTCCGTCCTGGACGTTTCGACATGTTGATATTCTTGTTTACATATTGGGAAGCCTACTGGCGCGCGTAGTATACTGCGCATGCGCACCGCAAGCCGTGATGTGAAAGTCGTCGTCCCCGCACATTATCAAAATAGACTGTTACCGCCGCGCGTCACTAACAGTAAATTGATAATTAATAAATTATTATATTTGTATAGCGGGCACTGGTAATTTTTAGAACTGGTGGAATAGTGACATAATTATACACTTATTTAATTCCTATAAAGAACATTTTGTGCCTACTGCCTGGACATGTACCTTTAAGGTGTATACCTATATAATTAGTTTGTACACTGTAAAACCAATTTCTTTAAAGCTACACTTTGTGTCAATATTATAGCCTATATAGACTATAGGCCAATATTCGAAGACGAAATCCTAAAAAATATGAGGCCAAACAAACGAGGAGTTACGGCCCTGACAGAGTTTAACCGAACACAAGCGGTGACTGAAGAATACAAAGACCGTATTGCACTAAACATTTTACCGCCAATACCATTGTCCGTCAAACGCCGCCAGAAAATGTCTCTGTCAACTGAGTCGAACGCCTTTTTTAAAATCGGCAAAGGCAGAGTATGTCGAGCGTTTTTCTTAAGGCGCGTTTCAATTATATTCGTGAGTGATGCAATATGGTATATTGTACTCAGTCTGGTGAATATAGATTCAGACGGGCAATATGACACCAAATTGACTGTAGAATCACATTAACTTATATTATTATATGACTTAGTATTTCAGTCATTCTCATTGGCCGAAACACAGCCATGTGATTTAATATCTACAAATTGAATGTAAACCTCTGAACGGCTTGTTTACACGAATAAGAACTCTCGGTCCGAGATGTGTTTATTCATGTAAACAAATAGTTGTTCACCTTGTTTACATGCGTAAATCTGACACATGTAATTGATATTGTGTTTACACTGTTACTGACTATTCCTGATTCTATGAATATTCGTGGTATGGGTCATATAGTAAAACAATTATAGTCTTTTGAGTCGGTGTACATGAGATTTACGGACCTTCGAAAAGTGATATTTACCTCTGCCTTCGGTCCGTAAATCTCATGTACACCGACTCAAAAGACAATAATTGTATTATGTTGCTTGTTAGAAGCGTGATGAGTGCTTCACAGATGGAATGGCGAACAGTGCAGATCCTGATCAGACTGTGCGGATGCACAGGCTGATCTGGAGCTACACTGGTCGTAAAACCCAAAGGTCCAATTTCACCAGTCACAACCACACAGGTCCTAGCCAATACCAAGAACGGAAGACATTAAAATGGAGATTATTTATGGTATTGAAACGATATTTTGCCAATTTACAATTACTGTTGGTTTCCGATACATTGGCAAGGGCACCTGACGTCACGGGGTCAGCGGACTATGTCCATTTCAGCCTTCTAGGGATGTAGCCGTTTGCAGCCATTTTAGGTGGCCGAATCGACGCCTTATCTAGAGCAATTTAGAGCTTGAAAATGCATGTTCCCGATAGCTTAGGAGATAATTTAAATTACCAACTGGTTGTCTGGTGAAACAAGCGATTGAAAACCACAATGAATGCCATATGTGTAAAAGTAAAACGTTTCGATGGTTGATACATTTTGATTGCCCAGTTGTCCGCAAGCATTAGCATTACTGTCCGCACAGCTCAGGTGGTAGAGTGCACGGTAAATGCATTCGACCTGCGTTCCTTTTGTGCGAGTTCGAGCCTCGGACAATTTATTTTTATTCATATAACAGATTCAACGTTTTCTCACTTTTACGAAAATGTCTTAGATAGGCTTTGACAAAAGGGTATTTGTGACGTCTTCACTGGGTTTACAGCGTCACAGATCAGGATGCACATCACTCAGTCAGATCAGGGCATACGATGTTCACAATTCATTTACTGAATAAATATTTCACTATCAAACAACGTGAAACAAACGATGTAGACATATTCTAAAAGTATCACCAGTAGGTATTTCATAGAAACGACAGTATGGGGTTGGGGGACTCTTGTGGACGTCAAATATAGACATCCTCGGGCAAGATACGTCTTTATCAGTTTTTGAACCGATACAAAAAATATGTTTCTGTAAATTACATTAAATAATGTTAATACAATAAACGTATAATCTGGAAGTATAAGTGAGGGACACAATTCAATAAAAAAATATATCACAGTGATGGTTTCGAACCCACAACCCTCAACGTTGATTAATTAAACAAAAACATGACTGTTACCACTACGCAAAATGCATCAGCTACGCAGTGTATGTATTGGTCACAGGTTGATATAGGTTCACGTATGTATAACATTGCTTGTATGTTCTAAAATTAGATAATGAAACACAGGTGCATCGTTATCGATTAATATTGACTTGCTCATGCATGCATTTCCAATGAGCACTTGGCGTATGTTGATGTGATACACATACGATTCGAGTGCCTTTGCTCAATAATTTATTTTTCAGCAAATACGTAACAACAAAGGTGACAACTTGATTCAAAATATTCCTGAACGTTACTTGAATACATTTCGGGCCAACATTAGTGACAGGCATGCTACATCGTCATGCTAATATTAGTTTTGCATTTCTAACACACCTACTTTACCTATTATGGTTCAATATAGAATCTCCTGTGACCTTTGCCCTTGCCACTTTATCGGAATTCAACAATAAGGACTGACTATAAGTATAAGTATACCAGCCTGACATGGCGTTGTGTACATGCTTTGTTTATATAAACATTGGTGTATACATAAACATGGAATTCCTGTAGGTATTTCCCTGTTTATTATGGCGCGTCGCTATAGTCATGATCGATATATTGCGATTGACAAAACAGTTTCTCATACTGGAGCAGTGGGTAAACTGGCGGCCAACGGTGACACTTGATTTTAATTTTGCACTGTATGCGTTCGATCCTCACTTTGGCCATTATATATATATATTTCTTTTTAAATATTGTTTTTGTGTTTTCTTTTTCTTTTTAATGCATCTTTATTACATGTAACAACAATTGACATGGTAATTATGAACCACATGCATCCACGTTTATTTATTTATTTGTTTATTATCTGAAGTGAGAAGTTTATTTTTCGACATGGAGTTCTCCGTAACATATTTGCATTTGTAGTGAGTCGAGGTGGACTTTCACAATAACACACGAATGTGCAGAATGCATTTCACAATGATTATGTTCAAAGTGAAGTGTTTTATAATGTTGTGTAAAAGTAAATGCACGACTGTTTCGGGATGTGTGCGTTACCCCTGGTGCCAAAATAGTAAACGCGAGAGAAAAATGTATGCCTTTGGCAGGATTCGAACACCAAATTCGAATTACCAAACAGCAGATCTACCCAATAGAGCACTAAACGATGTTACTATTATTAACAATTCTATCGAATGTTAATGCGTTTGCGCTGGTATACAAATACCATGTCTACAACATATGACGTAAACTATTTAAAAATAGCACGTGTTTACAATAATATTTACAATAATAACGCGCCAGCTCAAAGCGGTACACCTCTGTTTACATGCTTTGTTTATATAAACATTGGTGTATAAATAAACATGGAATCCCTGTAGGTATTTCCCTGTTTATTATCGCGCGTCGCTATATATAGTCATGATCGATATATTGCGATGGACACAACAGTATATCATACTGGCGCAGTGGGTAAACTGGCGGCCAACTGTGGCGGCCAACTGTGGTACTTGGTATTAATCACGACCGTCCGACCACCAAACAGCAGATCTACCCACTACAGCACTAAAGGATGTTACAGTTATTAACAATTCTGTCGAATGTTAATGCTTTTGAACTTGTATACACATACCATGTCTACAAAATATGACTATTTAAAACTAGCACGTGTTTACAATAATATTTACAATAATAACGCGTCAGCTCAAAGCAGTACACCTCTATAGAATATGACTTTTTGTTTCAAATGTAGTAGAATCATACATGCGACTAAATATCGATATATACATGTAGTATTTATGACCCTGTTCGTCTTAGAGTATATTATACAGAGCATTGAGTTGCCATCTCCGCCATTTTATTTTGTACATGCTATCGACAGTTTCACCACTTGGAGCGTTTGACACATACATAATATGGCAGTAAATAACCTCGGGCGAAAGACGTCCCAGAATATTAATTCAGCAGACGGCACAAAACGCTAGATATTTGAGCTTTTCTACCATCACTCACAAAATATACAATGGACACTCTTGCAATGTGTAAAATGTCAAACTGATGCACTGTATGTTATTAGAAGTACATTTGACACAGGTAAAAGACGCATTTACTCGCATAGCAGGCAAGTAGACAGTAGTGACAATACACTCAGATACCCGCTTACAAGTCATTGGAATCGATAAAGTATGTATGGTAATATAGGTATGTATCTACTGCACTGTGTATTGTACTTACTGTTACACAGTCTTTACTGAATTCTCAAACATTTTAGCAAAGGGTCAACAAACCCTTCAGATATCAGACCTTTTATATAAAATTGATGAAAACAAGGCATGTTGTTGTCAGATGTATCCCATAATGTTGCACCAAATGTCATTCATGTGTTTGTCATATTATTAGTGGTATGTGTCAAACGTAATAAGAGGTAAAACTGGCCGATGGCTTGTACACACTAAGTTGGCCGACATAGCAACTCCATACACTGTGTGGGATATAGTAAGAAGAACATGTTCACATGTATGTTATGCATATATCCCTTCACATTTACAAACCAATTGTGCATGAATCATTGGATGATCAGGGGCCCCACGCGTCCTTAACACCTCAGAAGAATTTAGGTGTAGATATAGATCCGCCACATACATATTGACTACTATATTTTTGTTTGTATTTTTATTATTTAAAGTGCAGCCTGCATAGGCAACATACACAGTACATGACATGAAAACATGCAACAGTATATTGGGATACAGCACTATCACATTGATTCGTATATTACATTATACATATGAGACGCTCCATGTCGAAACAAAAGCCATCAAATTGATCCAACGTCCAGTGTAATCACAGATCACCATGCCGTATGCGCAATCAGATCATAGTCTACATTGCCCGTTATAATAATATGTGCAGTTACTATCAAATACAAGACCAAGCTGTCCGCAAATATGGTCACTAGTGATCAGTACTCAATAAACATTGTTTTGTCATGGAGGGTCACATCATTATATCTGTGTTGGAGACGTGTTCCGACAAAACCTGATGTGCTGCAATCACAGTCAAAGGTTCGATCCCAGAGGCAGCAGCCAAGATGTCGATCGGACCGACATCTGAACTACTCGCCGTATATCGTATATTTCCCGGAATGACGTCCAAGTTCCTCTTATTGGAATCGTTTAGTTCTTAGAAAATATTCGACGATCAAAATAACCCTTATGACAGCAACATCTCTGTATCGTGCAGTCACGGACATAGACGAGTGGCGAACAGTGTAGACACTTATCAATCTGAGTCTGTGTACAGGATAATCCGAGTCTACATTGGTCGCAGTGGTCATAATGTGTATAGTATCATCTTCATGTAACCTGTTACGAATTTGAAAATAGCCTGATACCACCGCGTGTCACTATCAGTAAAATAACTATTACTAAATGATTATATCTGTATAGCTGGCACTCGTAATGTTTAGAACTGGTGGAATAGTAACACAATTATACACTTATTTTATTCTTATAAAGAACAGTTTGTGCCTATTGAGTGGGCATGTACCGTTAAGACGCGTTTAAATTATAGTCGTTATTGATGCAGTCTGGTATATTGTACAGGTGAATGTAGATTCAGACGGGCAATATGACACCAAATTGACTGTAGAATCACAATAACTTATAATATTGCTTATTAGAAGCGTGACGACTGTTTCACAGATGGAATGGCGAACAGTGCAGACCCTGATCACAGTGTGGATGCACATGCTGATCAGGAGCTACACTGGCCGCAAAACCCATACATCCATAAGTCACAACCACAAAGACCCTAGCCAATACCAAGAACGGAAGACATTATAATGCAGACTATTGTTGGTAGTGAAACGATATTTTGCCAATTTGCAATTAACACGTCAGAAGAATTTAGGTGTAACTGTAGATCAGCCACATACATATCGACTACTGTCGTATCATCTTGTTAAGCGAATACACGCTGGCCAATTTTCATCTCTCTCCCCAATTATTTTCCATAAAATATAGTTATTATGATTCTACGAGTACATGTATACATCAAGTTTATTGGGCTCGGCCCGGACACGTTCTTGTATTTGCAATGCACATTGAAGCTATACAGCTATATTAATACATTACTTCCTGATCTAACTTTGGCTTTATACATGTTATATGTGTTTAAATTATGTAAATATTCATGTACATGGATTATCGATCGTACATGCGGACGAACGTGATCCCATTGCAGGCCCGTAGCGGTGAATAAAATAATGCCACGGCGGATTATTTAGCGGGGGCTTCTACTGAAACTTCCAGAAGCCCTCCGTTTCAAAGTACGCATTCTTTTATTTTGTCCTTAGTATGTAACTGTTTTTGATGAAACATGGCGCACCAAACGCGTATTGTTAAGCTGCATTCGGTGGTCTCGGTACTTTGGCCCAAACCTTTTTTGCGAAGAATCGATTTCCGTATCCCCTGATACGGAAATCGATTATTCGCAAAAACGACATGCGTATGTGCCGAAACTCCCTGGACGCGTTTGCTGCGCCATATTTCATCAAAATCCGTTGCCTATTAAGGAAAATATCAAATAATACTTACTTTGGAGTGGGCACGCTTTCAACACTTTCAGCCATTGTTGTTATTGTTGTAACCACGTGATCATGCACCTTGTCAAAGATCTGATAAAAATAAAATAATTGCATCATCAATACACAGCGTCGAAATTGGACAAGTATAACTTTGGTGACAGCATTGTCACTGGTGGTGCACTTCGCGCCGGCGTCGAATTAGGCGCCGGAATCATGACGAATTACCATTCAGCTACATGCGGAAAGTTCATAAGTTATTGACTAAACGAAATAAACTTTAACGCCTAAAAATGTTTCTCTTACAAACAAGGTGACCGTAAGTCCTCAGTGGCCTTGACATTGGGCGGTCGGGCGTGAGTTGTACGTAAAACAAAACACCATCCCTACACATATTGTGGCCAAATAATTCAGGCCCGTACGCAGAGGGGGTGCGACGGGTGCGTACGCACCCACCTTAACCCTTTCAACACCACAGGCCTGTATAGTGTGGTATTGGCAAAAAGTGTAGACCCAGATGAGCCAGCTTTTTTCGATAGGCATAACAAAACGTAGCCCGGCAGGGGACGTAGAATTCTTTTTTATTAATACGTTCCCACGAAATAAAAATTCGTTCTCACGAAATAACAATTCGTTCTCACGAAATAACAATTCGTTCCCTCAAGTTAACCATCCGTTCCCACGAATTAACAATTCTTTCACTCGAATTAACAATTAGTACCCACTAAGATACTAAATCCTAATTAGGAGATGCTATTAAATCCCAATTAGGAGATAATAAGTCCTAATTAGGAGATATCAATTCCTAATTAGGAGTACTAAGTCCTAATTAGGCGATACTAAGTCATAATTAGGAGATAGTAAGTCATAATTAAAAGATACTATCTCATAATTAGGACTTACTATCTCATAATAAGGTCCAAGTATCTCCTAATTATGACTCAGTATCTCCTAATTAGGAGTTAGTATTATCTAAGTAGGAGATAAAACTAGTTTAGCATTGGCACCAGGACGCTTCCATTGTGCAGTCACTCATTAATGTTTGCCAAAGCTGGATGGCCAGGCATATTATAGTGGGTTAAATATATTTTGGTATAGTGGGAGGTAACATGTTGTAACTAAATACTAAGAATACGGAGGGTATTTTATACGAGCACATACACGCAACTATAAAGTACATTGTATGTATTTTATTATTTTGTTCAGTATAATTTTGGCGTGCGAATGAACAAAATGCATGGCACCCGTCCACAATTCACACGTGCTGATGCAATTATAATTTCCAGTATATATCTTCCGTTGTAAAGAAAATATATACAAAGTAATACACTCCATCTATTACAGTTTATCAAGTATACAACTTATAAGACCAATTTGCAAAGGGACGCCCGCGGTGAAAACAGTATACCCATTCTTCTACCTTTAAGACGCGTTTCAATTATATTCGTCAGTGATCCAATATGATATATTGTACTGGTGAATATATATTCAGACGGGCACCAAATTGACTGTAGAATCACAATAACTTATAATATTGCTTGTTAGAAGCGTGACGACTGTTTCACAGATGGAACGACGAACAGTGCAGATCCTGATCAGACTGAGCGTAAACTCAGGCTGATCAGGAGCTACACTGATCGCAAAGCCCATCAATCCATAAGTCATAACCACACAGACCCTAGCCAATACCAAGAACGGAAGGAATTATAGACACCCCAGAATAATTTAGGTATATATATAGATCAGCCACATACATATTGACTACTATATTTTTGTTTGTATTTTTATTATTTAAAGTGCAACCTGCATAGGCAATATACACAGTGTGATATATTGTGCTAACATTGTAATATGGTCACGTTGTGATCCTAGTACTACGTTTTATCTCATGCCTCTAAATGTAAATAAAGTCACTTCCGGGTTAACGTTCTTGTCTCGTGGTAAACAAACATTACATGGTGTCAGAATCTAACCGAATCCACGGGAAGTCAGCAACATCTGAGGTCAGAAAATGACAGATAGATACTAGAATATCTATTTCACATATACCCTCAAATAAATCCATTCTAAGAAGATGGAAGGTGGCGGTATAGACTATCCCAAAATGAATTGGTCAAGCCCAGATCTGCCAGGGGCGTTCCAGTCCTTCAAAACTCATTGCGAATTTATGTTCGGTGGACCTTTGAAATCCAAATCCGAGGCTGAAAAATGCAATTACATAATGCTATGGGCCGGTGAAAAGGGTCGGAATATATTCTCCACTTGGAAACTCACTGATGATGAAAGAAAAAAGATGAAATCTTATTTTGATGGTTTCGAAACTTATTGTAAACCCAAATCCAACCAAATCTTCACCAGGTACAAATTTATCAAGAGTACAGATCCCTGATGAACCATTTGAACAATTCGTGACTATTTGAAATTGCTAATAAAAGACTGTGGGTAAACTGAAGATGTCCATGACGAAATGATCAGAGACCACATTGTTTTTGGTGTGAATCCAGCAAAGTGAGGGAAAAACTGATCAATGAAGGTACTCCTTTGACATTAGAAAAATGTATTGACATTGGAAGAACGCATGAGATGTCGAAAAAAACAGTTGCAATCCATGATGGGCGAAACACCTATTAATTACCAGAATTCACAGAAAAAACCCAAATCACAAGGCGCCAGACCAAAAACCGTATTCAAACCGAAAGAACAGAAATCGGAAAATCAGAAAAAATGGCCGAAAAAGGGTGGAAGTAAGAAAAATAAATGTTCTCGCTGTGGGTACGACAAACATGCGTATGATAAATGCCCAGCAAAAGGAAAACAGTGTTCCAAATGCAATAAATTTAACCATTTTGCTTCGGAATGTCGCGGAGAAAAAGTACATACATGTACAGTCGAAAATTATGAAAGTATGTCCAGTGATGATGCGTCAGGTGATGAATTTTGCATGAATAAAATTGACAAATCTGAAAGTCAATCGAGTGCGAATCCAGACGACGCAAATTTCTACGAGAAACTGGAAATTTACCGAAAGCGCGTAAAATTCCAACTCGACACTGGAGCGAAATGTAATGTACTAACTTTGAAGACATTTCGAAAATTGAAGTTAAAACTGCCATTACGAAAGTCCACAAACTCGCTACGATCGTATTCGGGACATACAATGAACAGTATTGGAACGATAACTTTACCGGTAACTGTCAATGAAAATATTCACCACATTAATTTCCAAATAATTGATGTTACACACAAAGTTCCAAACATACTTGGTTCCGACTCGTGTCAAAAGCTAAACTTAGTACAAAGGACACGTATAAATGTAGTGCCACTACATCACCTTGCGGAAGACCCGACAAAACAGTTTAATGATGTTTTTGAAGGAATAGGTTGTTTACCTGGAGAATTTCACATTACCATTGATGAAACCATAAAACCAGTTATAAACCCCCCAAGGAAGATACCAATAGCACTTAGGTCAAAGGTCAAAGCAGAATTAGAACGAATGGAAAAATAAAAAACTAGACATTATCAAAAAACAGATTAAACCAACTAAGTGGGTGAATTCCATGGTTACTGTTCAAAAGCCTAACGGAAACATTCGGATATGTCTAGATCCACGAGACCTGAACACAGCGATACAACGCGAACACTATCCATTGAAAACAGTGGAAGAGGTCATTCAACAGATTCCAGAAGCCAAAGTGTTTAGTAAGTTAGACGCAACCAGCGGATTTTGGCAATTGAAACTCGACGAAGAAAGCTCAGAACTGTGTACATTTAACACACCATATGGTCGATATTCATTTAAACGTCTACCTTTTGGAATAAATTCAGCAAGAGAAGTTTACCAGCTCGTAATAACTGATCTTGTGACCGACCTTGATGGATGCGAATCAATAGTCGATGATATCCTAGTTTATGGTAAAGACCAGCAGGAGCATGATGAACGACTAACGAAATTACTCGAAAAATGCCGCGCATACAACATGAAACTTAGCAAAGAAAAGTGTGTGTTCAGAACAAATGAAGTGACATACATTGGACATTTGCTAACCGACAAAGGTGTAAAACCAGATCCGGAGAAAGTAAGAGCTGTTAACGCGATGAAGACGCCAGAAAACGTAACAAATCTGCAAACACTCCTGGGCTTTATAAATTATTTAGCCAAATTCATGCCAAACATGTCGGAAGTATCAGCACCTCTGAGACAATTACTGTTGAAAAACACAGAATGGCATTGGGAGAAAGAACAGGAAGAAAGTTTTGCAAAATTGAAACACATGGCAACAAATGCGCCAGTATTAGCATACTATGATGAAACAAAACCCATCACTCTAACAGTTGATGCAAGTTCGAAAGGACTCGGTGCAGCCATAGTGCAAGAAGGAAAACCAATCGCGTATGCTTCACGTGCATTAACGCCAACTCAACAAAACTACTCGCAACTAGAAAAAGAAACACTAGCGATAGTTTACGGATGCAGTAAATTTCATCAATATATATATGGACAGAAAGTTGTAGTGGAAACTGACCACAAACCTCTGCAATCGATATTTCGGAAATCAATACATGAAATTCCAGTACGCTTGCAGAAATTTCGATTCACGTTACAACGGTACGATTTAGATGTCAACTACAAACCAGGCAAATTAATGTTTGTTGCAGACACATTATCGCGATCGTATTTAGAAGAAACGTCAGAAACGCTCACAGATGACATGAACGTGAATGAAATACATTTATTGTCATACCTACCGGTTTCGCCAGAAAAGTATGAAAACATAAAGGCAGAAACTGTGAAGGACATTGAACTAACAATGCTAAAAAACACAACTTTGAATGGATGGCCAAATAGACGTGAACTTGTGCCAAATGAAATAAAACCATATTGGAACTACAGAGATGAAATCACTTGTATCGACGGACTTATGTTTAAAGGACTGAAACTTATCATACCTAAAGTACTACGAGCTGAAATGCTAGAAAAAGTTCATGAATCACACTTGGGCATAGTGAAATGCAAATCACGGGCAAGAGAAGTGATATTTTGGCCGTGTATGTGTGCAGAAATCGAGGATACTGTTGCTAAATGTACAAAGTGTGCAGTAGCCAATCAGAAAATGCCTCCAAAGAAACCATTGAATCCTACCGAAATACCCAGCAGACCTTGGTCGAAAATCGCAGCAGACATATTTGAATATAACAACAATCACTACCTTAACACGGTAGACTACTATTCAAAATGGCCACATCTGCAGAAGCTTAACAACATGACAAGTAAATGTGTAATCGCTGTCTTCAAAGCACAGATTGGATTATATGGTTACTTTGACGAACTGATAACCGACAATGGACCTCAATTTACATCAGAAGAGTTCAAAAAGTTTGTGCGAAAACATGATTTCATACACACAACTTCTTCACCACATTTTCCGCAAAGTAATGGTCAGGCGGAACGCACAGTCCAAACAATAAAAAATCTGCTGAAGAAAAATGAAGATGTAAATAACGCACTACTGAACTATCGTAATACACCACTCGAAGGAGTAGGAAAATCTCCAGCACAACTCTTCATGGGAAGAAGACTGAAAACTTCTTACCAACAGCTGCGACATTGCTGTCACCACAACCATGTGAATCGGTAAAGAAAATGCTGCAAACACGACAAAACAAACAAAAGTACTACTATGACAAACATTCTAGCAAACACCTGAAAGAATTGAAGAAAGGTGAAAATGTTGTCATGCTTCATGAGAAAAAATGGATACCAGCAAAAGTAATTGAAGATCACACGACTCCAAGATCTTATGTCGTACAAACACCATCAGGTACGAAACTACGCAGAAACCGGCGACACATCAGTCCAACAAAGGCTGATATACCAACGGAAGAACCAGATATGGAGATTCAACTTGAATTCGCTTCTCCAGCACCTACTAGACATACAACAAATCGGTGTATGCAGAATGAAGCTCGTCCAAGCCAGCCGACAAGGCATTCAGAAAGAAACAGCAAAGTTCCGAAGAAATATCGCGATTACGTGTGTTCCAGTATCTATACATGTTAATAATAATCATAAATACTCAACTATAGTAATACAAATAGTGCTATCATTACAATGGCCATAATAATGCCATTTGTATCCGTGAAGTGTCGCGTGCGAAAATTAAGATATCCATACATACTACGTGAAGTGTATGATCATAATGGTCATAATAATGCCATTAGTAATAGTAACTTTTTTCATTTAAGTTTTTTTTGTTAAAGTGTTATCAACATAAACTTGATAATGTATGCATTTATGTGCTTTAAAATTCTCATTTTAAAACTTGATAAATATTCAAATGTGTACATCTAGTCAGATGCATAAATCACCAGTAAACATCTACAATTTGTTAATTAATACATTTCTAGTCAAACATGTAAAATGCATACATCATCAATATGAGATAGGCAGGTGAAATTATCCATTCAGTTGAAAGACGTGACATGGAAAAGAAAACAATACAACACAGATTTCACCGCATGATTTACATTTTATTATCCATATGTTTTTCATATATACATGTTTATTGTTCACATGTTTCCATAATATTACAAAGTAGTAATAGATTCATTCAGTTAGCAAACAAAAAAAAAACAAAAAAAAAACAGAACCCATGAACATATGAAACTAAAGACAATTTACAGAGACGGTGATATGTATACGTTAAGTACAGACATATTTGAGATCCATTTATTGTCATACCTACCGGTCTCATTGTATTTTATACAATTTCATGGTAAACATCGACAGTTCCAGCCCTGTCTAAAGTTCTACTTCATTACTAGACATTTATGATGCACATAATTTTATTGTGTCTACAGTACAATAAGTCGTAATTACATTCATTAGCATCTTAACATTGCATTAACACATCTGGTAAAGGGAGGATGTGATATATTGTGCTAACATTGTAATATGGTCACGTTGTGATCCTAGTACTACGTTTTATCTCATGCCTCTAAATGTAAATAAAGTCACTTCCGGGTTAACGTTCTTGTCTCGTGGTAAACAAACATTACACACAGTACATGACATGAAAACATGCAACAGTATATTGGGATACAGCCAACATTTAAAGGCTTACGGAGCACTATCACATTGATTCGTATATTACATTTGATATACGAGACGCTCCATGTCGAAACAAAAGACATCAAATTGGTCCAAACCACAGCTCAGCATGCTGTTTGCGCACTCAGATCATAGTCTACACTTCCCGTTATAATAATCTGTGCAGTTACTATCATATAAAAGATTAAGCTGTCCGCAAATATGGTTACTAGTGATCAGTACTCAATAAACATTTTTTTGTCATGGAGGGTCACATCATTATATCCGTGTTGGAGACGTGTTCCGACAAAAGCTGATGTGCTGCAATCTCAGTCAAAGGTTCGATCCCTGAGGCAGCAGCCAAGATGTCGATCGGACGGACATCTGAACTACTCGCCGTATGTCGTATAAAGTGGGACTCGTCTGAACGGTATCCATGCAGCATCACACGCGGGCACAGACTGCAACATAACAGGACTGCAGCACGACAGTATTTCCCGGAATGACGTCCACGTTCCTCTTATTGGAATCGTTTAGTTTAGTTTAGAAAATATTCGACAATCAAAATAACCCTTATGTTATAATGTAACAATGTGTGTAGTATCATCTTCATGTAACCTGTTACGCATATGAAAATAGCCTGATACCACAGCGCGTCACTATCAGTAAAATAAATATTACTAAATGATTATACATGTATATCGGGCATACTGATCAGGAGCTACATTTGTCGCAAAACCCATAAGTCCATAAATCACAACCACACAGACCCTGCCAATACCAAGAACGGAAGACATTATAATGGAGTATATTGTTGACAGTGAAACGATATTTTGCTAATTTACAATTATCACCTGATCTAACTTGTGGCTTTATACGTGTTTAAATCATGTAAATATTCATGTACATGTACACGTAAATGATTTACGTCTTTCAACTGCTAGAGAGTTTGCCACAGTTATATCACTGTTCGTCCGCATATACGAGAAGCTAATCCGCGAGCTTTAGCGAGTTTTGTTTGTGGCTGTGACTGGAGAAATGGGGATTATGGGATTTGTCACCAGTTTAGCCCCTGATCAAATAGCCCACTCATGTAGCCTGATAACTATACTACTTTTTGAAGTATGACGGGAGTTTCATTGATGAAATGACGAACAGTATATATTCTGATCAGAATATGCGGATGAACAAGCTGATCTGGATCTACACTGGTCGCAAAACCCAAAGCCCCATTTCTCCAGTCACAATTACATTTCATAGACGTCTTCTGCAGCACAGTGAGTGGAATATGAGAAAGGCCATGTTATTCTTTACTGGCTTGCGCGATATAAATTTACGATAGTTTCCGTAAATGGTTTAAACATATTTTATTTGTATTTAAAGGTACATGCCCACTCAGTAGGCACGCACTGTTTTTTATAGGAATTAAATAATTTCATAATTGTGTCACTATTTCACCAGTTCTAAAAGCTACATAAATTAAATGCTTTGATTTAACGACGGCACTGGCTCGATGACCTTGCATGTCGGGACCGACGTTTTAAGTCCCCATCCGATAGGACTAGGCTATCACGAAGGTGTCTTGCCCAAGGACACGCCGAATTGGCCAGTGTCGGGATTGGAACTCGGGACCTTCCGATCCGTAGTCCGATGCTCTACCACTGAGCTATTGCGGCTGACTAAAAGCTACAAGTGCAGATATAATCATTTAGTAATATTTATATTTAACTGATGGTGACGCGCGGTGGTATCAGGCTATTTTTATATGCAAATGAGGCATGATATTTTTATTAGCCGATCTATTTATAGATCGGCTAATATATTGGTCATCCATCGAATTCTGAAAAAGTTTGTAGCAACCCTTTTCTCCGCTATTCGGTAATCTACGAACGCGAATTTTGTTGTATCACTTCCAAATTGTATCAACCGATAAAGTTTGCATTTTTGGCAATTATCTCCGTTTAAAACTTTAAATATAGCCAAATAACACAATTTTGAATACGTACTGAGCTGAACGCCGGAAGAGATTGAACCCGGAAGTTGTTGTTGTTGAAGTCCATAGTTGGCTATAATGGCCATATACGCCAACATACGCCGACTATTGGGCTAATTTAAAGCTTTTATTTATTAAACAGAACAAGTTTCAGCCACGTATAATCGCGTAAAATGTGTTTATTCGGCTAATTTATAATCGACCTCTGCTCAAAATCTCCTCCGACTAGCAACCCCAGCATCTCGGGTTTATCCCATTGGATCGCGTATGCGTGTCATTTGACGCTAGTTAATATTCACAAAATTTTCCACCAATCAAAACGAAGAATTGCCCTTCATAGCGAACTTTGATTTGTTTACGTATCATGCAGGGATGCATCCAGCACGCGCGATTGCGGCAATCCCCCTTAATTATTGTCAATGCCGCAAATTATTGATTGTCTTGCGCCCGACATCGCGCAAAAAATCACGGATGGGCCCCTTTTTAAATGACCAGTGCGCACATTAAAAAACGTAATTGACTATTTAAACGCGCTGCGTATTTAAATCATTGGAAGGCGTGCAGTTCAATCGAGTTTGTGCGGCCGTTGAACGTAAGCTTCGAGTCGATTTAAACCATTTAAATCGATAAACAAGGGATAAACAAGTGACAACGTTATCAAGGCCAATCTGGGCATGTGCCTGAATACGCATGACGTCAATTCGACTGGTACATTTTGTTGAGTACGTTAATTAATGGTCACTTTGTTAAGTAAGATTTGTATTCGACTGGTCTGGTGAATGGGATATCCCTAACTACTAAAATGCGGACATATATTGAACCCTGATTTGATCGGCTAATAACATCATGCTCTGCATGACTTTTCATTTAATTATTTATGCTAATTAAATGCGTCACCTGAACAAATAATATTTTCTACAGATTATAAAGTGTGATCATTACACATCAAAAGCTAAATATAGATGCTAAATAGTAATGTTCGTTAACATTTTAAGGAAACACGGTTATCGCCCCTCGTATCAGTGTGGAAATTTGCGTATGCTGTAAAATGTATAATATTGTAAATCAATACGTGGAGTAATGGTGAATGAATGTTTATTTTGCCAGAAAATGTATCAGATGATGTCTCTGATATAAAGAACATGTTGTGCCTACTGAGTGGGCATGTACCTTTAATGTACAAGTAAGGTATCGATAGTAGTACATGTATATACAGAATTATACAAATGGGAATGGATTTAAAGCAAGCTTATATAAATCCTCTACGTAAATGATGTTGAAAGTTGACGAAAGTTTCATAGCAAATCAGGAATACAATTTCAACGTCATTTACAGAAAATATCACAGTATCTGTAAATATATTTCATGACAAATCGCACATGTTTGTTTGTTTGTTGCTCCATTTAAGGGTCCCAATTGGCTGTTAAGCATTGAATTCCCGCGGCCAAGCCGCTAAGTGGCACACCGGGGTAGACCCAGCTGATAGATAGAGAGAATTACACATTTATTATATACCTACCCATGATATACATAGTTACATTGTATACGATGTAAATAAAATTCATATTTTCTCATCGATGAAATAAACATCTTCCTGTGAAAATACGACTACTTCCAGTATCTATATTTATAACGCGCACCTGCAGTGCCGGACTGCAAATAGGCTGCAAATACACATTCATTACCGTATACAGTCTAAAAACTGCTAATTTCCATGGAGCGGTATAATGTAATAAATAGAATATTCATATTTTTGCAACGAATATGACATATATGTTCATGGCCATATTTCACGAGTGCCTAACGACACTCGTGAAATATGGACATTCCACACCACGAGATGAACATATATGTCATATTCGTTGCAAAAATATGAATATCCTCTATGTATTTCACAAACTCAGTTATGGACACAACGTATCAGAGTCAATCCGTATTCCGAAACTACTACGGGAGCTCACGTTTCGTTGCTCGAAAAACGTCACATGACGTTACCGAATGACGTTCCCACGATATAACAATTCGTTCCCTCTAATTAACAATTCGTTCCTTCGAAATTACAATTCGTTCCATCAATTTAAGAATTCCTTCCCTCGAATTAACAATTCGTTCCCACGATATTACAATTCGTTCCCACGAATTAACAATTCGTTCCCGTGGGAAAGAATTGTTATTTCGTGGGAACGAATTGTTAATTCGTGGGAACGAATTGTTAAATTGAGGGAACGAATTGTTATTTCGTGGGAACGAATTGTTATGATTTCGTGGGAACGAATTAAGAAAAAAGGAATTCTACGTTCCCTGCGGGGTTCTGTACTATTCAATAATAAAGTTAACAATAAAAGACGCTATTCCACATCCATATCAATCTGTGCATCAGCATATTCTGATCAGGATCTGAACTGTCACAGGACGAGACAAATGTGCACCGGCCCGGGACCTCTGGTTTACCGTACTATCGCTCAAACCGACTGAGCTAGCCGGACATGAATACACAACTTCTCCTCATAGTGAGTTACGTACTGTGACATACTTCCCCGCCAAATTGAAATTCGTGCCGGAATTCTATATGTACATGTAATTCATCTCTGAATTCATTATTGTTGGTACATTTTTAGGCAGTATTTATCAGTCACTGTCCCTCGTTTGGCGCCAAATGTCGATGGGCGATACAAATGTGCACCGACCCGGGGCTCGAATCTGGAACCTCTGGTCTACCGTACCATCGCTTTAACCGACTGAACTAACCGAGAACAAATACACACCTTCTCCCAATAGTGAGTTACGTACCGTGACATAACTGATTGTCATTCCACCAATGAAACACCCATCATACTTCTACTAACAATCAATATAGATCGTTATCAGCCTACAGGATAACCCGAATTTTCTGTCTGTAACGCAAGGCGGCTTACCATTAAGTCGCCCTGCGTTACAGACAGAATATTCGGGTCAGCTACAGGAGTGTGCTATTTGATGATATCAGGAGCTACACAGGTCACAATTCCAATAAGCCCCATTTGTCCAGTCACAGTGACAATAATTCCCGCTTTGGCCGATAATAAACGTCGGTATAAAAGACGGTTTATAGCTTCCTCTTCCTACTTGTGCAGCGGATCCACTAAGCGTTACACCGAACAGGTAGGCAATAACAAAGCAATATATTATTTGTATATTATTATATTTATAGGTTATTTGATTTATATGTAGATATATGCACGAGTTCCGTAGCATGCAATATCGTTGCGCTGCGGCACGAGTGGTATATATCCACATACAAATCATCTTTTATAAAAATTGTACGTAAACCACTCACACTGTATAAAACACTTCGAAAAGCATACACAAATATATAAATGAAGTAAACAAATTAGTGATGATTTAGAAGCGATTTTACGAGGTGAAACGTTGTTCCGGCACTGACCAATATATACTCAGGAGACAATATGGCAACGGCTTGCGTTCCATTGTATTTCAATGGGAAACGAAAGTACGTGTATAATAATATAAGTTATTGTGATTCTACATTCAATACGGTGTAACATTGCCCGTCTGAATAAAAAATTACAATTTTCGAAAAAAAAAATCTATCTGCGGTATGTCAATATAAGTTATTGTGATTCTGCAGAGTCGGTATGGTGTCATATTGCCCGTCTGAATCTATATTTTTTTTCGAAAATTGTAATTTTTTTAAGGCCTCGTCCAGTATTCTCGCGACTTTTCCAAGTTTATATCCCAGATAAATTCCACAAAAAGGCCATTCATTCCTTATAATTCCAGCATTTGAAATAAATTCATCAAGAAAATGTGTTTATTTTCCGTTTTCTTAAGAATTATTTGAACTGCGCCTCACGGTTACGGAAAGTAGTTCTACGTGGGAGTTTACTGTGATATACATTTTGGACAGAGACTTGCTACGGACCAATCAAATGTTAAGGAATTGTGTAAATATGTTTGTGCTGGAATTATAGCACTATATTTGTATCCTAATCCTCCCTGGAAAAAATTCCACAAAAAGGCCATTAATTCCTATAGTACCACAGACGTAAGGTACTCTGCCACCCAGTAAACGACACTGATACTCTGAATGGAGTATTTTCACAAATATTAAACATCAAATGGAATAGTAAATTGAGGTACCGATTTCTATCATATTAACACATTTGTACAAGGCATGTCTTTCACTTCGTTGTTGACCTTATTAATAATATACTATATACTGGCATGCGAATATGAACTCATATTACCCTTCTGGCTGACCAATGAAAACGCGACAAAATTGATCTGCTAAATGACAATATCTATTCTTTGACAGTGCAGTAACACAGTAATATGAAAATAGGCGCTACCTATATGACGGGCTTTGTCAGTGACATCTGATGTTGTCATATTACCTGGGAGTGTTGGTAGACGTAGTATCTACGCCAGGATTTTGTTGTATAGTATTTATGTCTCTGATCTACGGTACTGTATGAATACGATGTGTGATTTTTGTTGCACCTATTATATATTGCACATTTTTGTTTATTTCTTGACGGTTGGTCAAATATAATTGAATCAATTGAATCAATTGAACAAAGTTGAAACATCTACTCTGGTACCATTTGTCAACATCTTATATTATATGTTTCATTGAAGGCTGTTTGAACATCCATGAACCCAAGTGGGGTTAGAACACACATGTAGCAAATGTCGAAACTATTAAAAAATAGTGTATATCATCCAAATTAGTCGTGAACTTCCGTGACCGACCCAATAAAGTTGGGTTGGCATGGGTCATATTGTTTTTGTTTGGAAGTTTATAGTTTTGGAAGTTTATAAAATATCACATTATGTTGACATATTGTGTGCAACTACAGTCTACACTCGTTTACTCAAAGTCGGTTAAGTCGAATTACCTCGTTACGTCGAATGCGTGTCCAAGTCCCGTTTCAGAGTCTATTATTTTCAATGTAACTGGCTACGGTTATGTCGAATTTCGCTACGTCGAATTTTCGCCAATTCAAACTAATTGTTAGGTCCCGAACACATGGCATTATTGGATCGTTTTGTGAGCAAAGTCGATCTTTCTCAAATTCACAACAAACAATCGAACATTGCTGACTTTTTCCAGAAGGCGGATATTACCGAGTCTGACAGAGTGTAAACTGTGACCAACGTGGGCCGTTTCTAACTGGGGCCGAATTGGACTAGGGCCGTTATCTTTTGCATTTTAAAGCTATTTGTAGAGTTGACGGGATAAATAGAATAGTAAGTTAGTGCCGTGAATGGGAAAACATATCTGGCGCGGCATGGAAACGGGATCCCATTTCCTAAGCCTTGCCAGATATTTTTTTCCCATTCACTGCACTAACTTCTACTATTCTCCATTTCTGATTTAACCATTTCACCACTATGGGCCTCTATAGTGGTAATGGCAAACAGTGTAGATACAGATGCGCCGACTAGTTTCATCAGGATTTGAACCTTTTGTAAGTAATTTACTTATTTTTGAGAACAAAAAACACCCCCTTTTCATAATGGTAGCAACATTAACTTATCAATATCCATTCCAGTTACTTACTAACAGGAATGAACTGGTTAAAACTTCGAAAGCAAATTAAATTCATGCTTTGCTTTATATGGAACATATGATATTTTATTAATATTAAATATTTTGTGCAAATTTCAGTCATTCAAAATTGACAAAATGTTCTTTTATGAATACCACTTATTACAAATTTTGTGCAAAGTTCAGTCGTTCAAAATGTCACGCGAATCGACGAAAATCGAGTGCTGATTACCGGACGGGTTTGCTTCGCTTCCGGGTAGCGGATCTGTAATTTCTTGGATATGTTTTTAAGGTTGTTGTACCCTTCTTGTGGCCCAATGTAAAGTCAATGGAAATCTAATAAAATCTCATAAACCGTTAGCTACTTCCACAAGTAAACCATATATATGTGTTCAATACATCTTTATACATATGCTGCAAGCTAGGAAATCACACCATATTCTGTAGTCAGAAAATAATAAGCACAATTTGGTGTTTTACATGTACAATTTGGCTTCTAAACACCTGTGTAGAGACATAAATATACATGTGCTACACACTTGGTCTGTTATCCCGATGTTACAGATGTGCGTGCAATTTTATTGGTAACACTATCTGTATAAAGACTTATTGGTCGCATACATATGGTTTATTTATGTAAGTTGCCTTTATTTTATTAGTAGGTTTTTTATTAATTTACATGGGACCACAAGAAGGGTACAACTACATTAACTTTAGTAAATTACACATAGCATGGGTAGAACTAAAGACCGAACAATACGTATTTTTAATCTGGAGAAATGGTAAGGCGGGCGAAGATTGTAAAAATATAGTCAAATACCAAACAAATGGAACGCAGTTTGATAGTTTCCACTTCTTGTTGACAGACGAAACAAGGGAGACAATTATTGCCGAGTCATATGAAAATTTGACTGTGTATTAATTATTTTACATTCACAAACTCATTCACTTTTCCGAGTATATATATTTTTGAATTTATTTATTAGACACGTTTGAAGTCTAAGATACGATGTTGAGATGAGTGCAATCCAATATAGTAAATAATATAGTATATACGAAACACAGAGAACAGAGTAAATGTTATGTTATAAGAAAGTGGCGTCAATCTAATTCATGCGTAAATAAAATATATGAGATTCGTCAAGCTTTTCAAGTTCATCGTCTGGCCCTGGGATGCATTTGATTCGCTGTTTTGGAGTACTTTGAACAGCTGTATTCATGCATGTCAGTCTAAAGTCGGCCTTTGTAGAGGCGCCAACAAAGCCCGTATTAAAGCCGCAAATATATGAACTGAAACGAGTTTCCATTTGATATTGTTGTAATGTTAGTTGGTGCGGATAGCCACTATTTATTTGGGTTGTACATTAATAACAACAACAGCCCTAAACTGTCAATCATTGCTTGCATGGCCGAGGTTGCCACCATACAGCTAATGACCAATGAGTCTTGACCATGCATGATGGTTTCTGGAAGAGGGGTCACCAGAGGTCAGCCCAGGCCATGTGCTGTCTCTTACTCCCAACGCACAGACCAGACCACATGTCAAATTCACACAGCTGAACCATTCTGGGAGTAGGACATTTTACAGGAATATACTACTTATCTGTGGCATTGTATAAGATTGCCTTACCACAAAGCTATTGCAACAATATTGAGAGTTATGCAACTTGTTATGCACCGAGCCTCTGGCGAGATGTATAACATTGCTGATGAGTTTCATACATCTCATATCAAATAAAAATGAGTTCGAGATTATGTTTATCGCATGATTTCAACCTCCAAAGAGCAAGAAACTTGAAGAGATCCAATTGGTCGAACCGTTGGTCACGTGTGTGCACATTTCTTGTTGTAGAACTGACATCCGGCTGTGGACGAGGAACCACCACCATGATAGGACACAGTGTTTACCACGTACATGTACATTTGTCGTTGTAGAGCCGACATCAGACTTTGGACGAGGAACCCCACCATGACAGGACACGGTTTTTATCACGTGCATGCACATTTGTCGTTGTAGAGCCGACACCATGCTGTGTACGAGGAACCACCACCATGATAGGACACAGTGTTTACCACGTACATGTACATTTGTCGTTGTAGTGCCGACATCAGGCTGTGAACGAGGCACCACTACCATGATAGGACACATTGTTTACCACGTACATGTATATTTTCCGGTGTAGAGCCGACATGCTGTGGACGTGGAACAATCACCATGATATGATACAGTGTTTACCACGTACATGTACAGTTGTCGTTGTAGAGCCGACATCAGGCTGTGGACGTGGAATCATCACCATGATATGAAACAGTGTTTACCACGTGCATGCACATTTCTTGTTGTAGAACCGACATCAGGCTATGGACATGTTTACCACGTAAATGTACATTTGTCGTTGTAGAACCGACATCACAGGCTGTGGACGTGGAACCATCACCATGATATGAAACAGTGTTTACCACGTGCATGTGCATTTATTGTTGTAGAACCGACATCAGGCTGTGGACATGGAACCACCACCATGATAGGACACGGTGTTTACCACGTACATGTACATTGTCGTTGTAGAGCCGACATCAGGCTGTGGACGAGGAACCACCATCATGATAGGACACAGTGTTTACCACGTGCATGTACATTTGCCGTTGTAGAGTCGATTGTAGAGGCTGTGGTGACGGAAGCACAACCATGATAGGACACGCTGTTTATTCCGCCTGTGTTATCATTTGCTGCGTGTGCTGGTCTGTCGCCGGTGACGGTTATGCAATGAAAAAGGTATGTAGACAAACTATACACACACTTAGTGTCTGTTTCGCGTAAATTTGACCACGTTTTATATTTATATAAACAAGATAAACTAATGTTTTCACCACTACATGTTACTCTGAGCATATTTTTATTATTATGAAGACTATTTCCCCATGTTAAATCCACAATTTACATCTTCACATGGGTGAATGTGTCTATGTGGAGTTAACATGGGGAATCGTTTTATTTTAGTTCAGAAATATTGCGGCAATTTTCAAAATTTAACTTTTGTTTTCTTAGATTCAAATTCCAAATTTTTTCTATTTTTACGACTTCTCCTTCAGGTTCTCAAGTTCCGTGTTTTTCTCATGTAACATTCCCACACACACATATTTATTTTTCATAATGAAATCAACATTTGAGCGAATTTCACGAAACTCGTTCTTAAATTTTAATTATATGTAAAATTATTGAAAAAAAACCCCCAACAAACAAATGTTTTTAATGTTTATATAGATGTAAATTATTGGCCGGTTTGCTGAAACAGACAGTATGTTGTCATGTACGTATTACCGGCACTGTGTCTAAATATAACTGAATTGTATAAATCGGTTCATTTTCAATTCGTATTGCGTTGTGGTACATTCATATACACTGCGTATGTATTGGATTACTCAAATGTCATTTTCAACAGATCGCAGGTGGGTAACTAAATTTACGGCTGGCCAGGAGTCTGTCAAAGATGCGAAACATACCGGTAGCCCAAAGTATGCAGAATCAATTATAATGCTGAAAATAACAAAACACAAGGGCATCGTTATCACTAGGCTAATCCCTCGCTAGCCTTGATAATACAAATAGCCAAAAAAAAAACTTTAACATTTTTTGCCTTACAAACAAAGTGAACATAAGTCATCAGTGACCCTGATCTTGGGCGATCGGACGTGGGTCATATGCAAAACAAAGTACCATCCCTAGACACAAATTGTGACCAAATATATAAAAATCAGTGAAGTGGTTAATAAGTTATTGAAAAATGAAAGGTGTTACTAACGCACGTACATGGACTACCGCTATATCCCGTCTTGCCTATCGACGAGATGGTAATTAAGGCGATCGTTGATAAAGATAAGCGTTATACCGTTAGACAGCTAGTGTGGATGACCAACTTGGGCTTAGCATCGGTGCAATGCATGTCATTCTGGAGAAGATTCTAAAAGTTAGGAAAATAAGTGTTCGGTGGATCCCACATTTATTGTCTGACGACCAGCAACGAGCTAGGGTCACAATGACAAAGAACATACTGACAAAACTACCCGAAATATAACAAAACTGTGTTCGATAGTTTCGTTACTGGTGACGAAACAAGGGTGTATTTTATGTATTTGATAGTTTCGTTACTGGTGACGCATTTTTATGAGCCTAAACGAAAAGCCGACAGTAGGGTATGGGCAACGAAAAATTCCAAAATATCAAATATTGCCAAAAGAACAGTGATTGCAAAAAAGGTATTGTACGCCATAATATTTACACTGTCCTTGAATTCATAATGGAAACACCCATTCAACGTATTGCGTTCATATACAGTACATTCATTAGCCTCACGTGACGCCACGCGACGTTGTTGATTCGTTAAAGTTTGACGTCATTAGATTACAT
The DNA here is from genome assembly GCA_029237695.1 of Conchocele bisecta. Classification (NCBI taxonomy): domain Eukaryota; kingdom Metazoa; phylum Mollusca; class Bivalvia; order Lucinida; family Thyasiridae; genus Conchocele; species Conchocele bisecta. The sequence continues at coordinate 45,557,733 of CM055280.1, read as the reverse complement.
GACCGATGTTCCATGAATTGCGACAAAACGACGTAAAACAATAAGATTCCTAGTAGTATATAAGAGTCACAATGATACCATCACCTCTGGAAGGCACCGGCTACGCGCGCCACCTTCCACCGCATGATGGTATCATTTGTGACTCTTATATACTACTACCGCGAGACCATATATTTATGACATGAGAAGATACACCCTATTAGAGATAAATATCCCTATGTTATACTCAGTATATATATACAACATAATGGTTCTAGTTAAGTGTGCGTGGTTGAAGACAGGTAGTCACGAGAGGTGTCATCGCACCGGTATTTACGAATATTGCAAACATCACCGTGCATGGATGCGAATAGGTTCCGTTTCACCTCGCCCATGTCGGCATTGTGGGGTAGTGACCAAAGCCGAGTCATTGCTATGTCCACCATGCGGTGGCACTCAGGCTACTCATCGAATGGTTAACAAGGGATTACGTGCTCGCAAGTATTATCGTTTAGTAATAATTCAAATCGGAAAGTCAGTTAGAAAGATAGAATCGATCTAATAAGTCACGGTGTTTCTACAGCATTAAAACACTGTAAAAAACATTATCAAACTAATTTTATAAAATTGGAAAATTGAACAGAAAAAACAAGTACCAATATTATTAGAGAAAACGGATAATACAATACAATTGGAATTGAAAGTTTTTAATGCCTGTGTTGAAGAAGTTTACGAAGAATACGGGGGTTATAGTCCTATATATAAATTCTATAAAATGAGAACACTAGGCGATATCGAATACATGAAATACCAGCGTAATTTATTACACTCCGATAAAAACGTTGCATTTACAATATTATACTGGCAATTATGTCAACTATACAAGAGGCAATACAAACATTAAGACGGATAATGCGTATCGGATATGAAACTAAGGTGTATTATATAAAATTATTAAAACCCAACGATTCGTTTACGAATGTACATTTCTACGATATCGCTTATAAAGATATGTATATTATTGAACAGAACTAATTAATTTATGTTGTAATCACAACACCAAGCAGACGACAATGTTCCAATTACACGCGTTATGAAAATGTAAATTAGGTGTCCCACCTTACACGTATATTAAGTGTCCATTTATAGAGAGGTTTACACGATTACGTCTTCGGGATGGAAAATAAACACACTGTAATATATATTACACACACGGTTATTGATACCCTTATCAATGGTATGTAAACGGGCTATCGATTTACACAGGTGGTGTACACAGTTTATAAACACTTAGTGAGGGTTATATAGTTCACGAATTTCCGGGATGGTTCGTTATTTAATTTTGTAAAAAATATTTATAATTTAAAGCTGAACACCCCCTATTATATAGAAAATATTATATAATAAAATAATTAATTAATAATAAATAACAATTTTTTTTATTTCACCAGCAAAGTTAAGTTTTTATACGAGAAATAAACACAGTTCGGTGTCGGAACGCCGGCATTAATATCTCAACAGCGAGATAAGTTTCGCCACATGTACTTCACTCTGGCCGCTCTGCACATTATAGCGGATGGAGGTAACGAAGGGGAGAGGTCCGTGGTATCGGTCCAATGATGGGGTGTAGAAGATGTGAGTGTAACACACCTCGCTAAGACGAAAAAATAAAACAAATATAAGAAATTTAAGCGAAGGCTTAGCGGGGTGGACCCAGAAGGGTTTTGCTGGCGCGGGTTCGAGCCTCGGTGGAACCTAAAACTTTTTTTCTTTTTTTTTTTCTTTTTAAATTGTTAATAATTTTCCTAAAATTAATTAATAAATTGTTTACTGCACCAATATAATTAATTTTATAATTAATTTAAAGAAAATTATAAAATTATTTATTTAATAAAAATATTAATTTCCTCCGACTTTATCTCCAAGTTTTACCCTAAATTTATCCCAATCAGTACTCTCAATCTTGGGCATGGTGGCGCGCGCTTTGATTCTAATATCATTTTTTAATTTTTCATATCTCCCCATTTCTTCCACCACGGATTCAAACTCTAAATTTGATATTTTCTTATCGGCCAACGCTGGTATATTTTTCTTCGACCTGGCGAGAACAGATATTCTATCATGTTTTCTACATTTTTTCTCGAGTTTTCCACCCGACGCCCTAATTACCATACACAACAACCCAGAAACGGCCGACACCGCACATAAAATCCCCGCTACAGGAACCGTTATAATGGTGGATATAGTTGCAGCTGTCCCCGCCCCACACAACACAGAAACACTCGCCAGAGCCGTGCTAGATGCTTCAGCTATGTTCACCGCGCGTCTATATTTTTTAGCGTTTCTTTTTCTATTTGTATATTCTCTAACTAAAATATCCTGCATAGCGACGATATTATTCAACCTAAAATCTGAACTTCTTTCGTTAATTGTACACAGTGTTGATGGAGTGGTATTGACAATTGGATACCGTGTTGATGGAGTGATATTGACAATTGGAAGCGGTGATTCGTTCATGATTTTCAATATATTAGTATTTACAAAGTAAGTTCAATTAACAATGAGACAATAGTGGAAGAACTCTCTAGGTCACCGATTTTCGTAACAAAGTTAATAACACTACCTTGGGAAAGTCTAATTCGATCATAACCGGAGGACGAAACCACCGTCGAACTATCTCCAGCGATTTTAGTGACTCCAACCCCCCGTTCTTCCCCATCTACTACAATATTTATCGCGACCGCGCCCACAGGTTTACCACTAGCATTAACCGAGCAGACCGCCATTCGGATAACTTCACCTGCAGCTGTCATAGCGTATCCCCCACATTTATTACTCGCTTTGGCACCGAACGAATATTCATAGTGCCCCTCAACCAATGGGCCCCGCTTCTCAGCCCAAACTGTTATGGCACGTTTTAGCGTTTTCATTGTTCGCACTATTCCGGCAAGCGCACTGTTTGAGGTATATGCCTCAGTACGAATCTTATAAGAGGCCTCCTCAAGAGCTTTGGTCGCGGCTATACGATCATGTTTCAGTTTATCGGAAACTTCGGTTATCTTTCCGTCTAGTTCGGTAAGTGCCGCTTCTCTGCTGAGAGAGTCCTCTAAGCGCAACGCATCACAAGCCTCCGTAATGGTCGCCTGGTGGCCTTCTAGGGCTTTCTCAACACCCGACCGGGCCTGTTTTTGAAATTCGGTTATTTTCCCGTCTAGTTCAGCAACCGCCGCTTCTCTGATGAGAGAGTCCTCTGAGCGCAACACCTCATAAGCCTTCGCAAGGGCTGCCTGGTGGTCTTCCCGGGCTTTCTCAATACCATTTCGGACCCCCTCAACACCCGACCGGGCCTCTTTTTGAAATTCGGTTATTTTTCCGTCTAGTTCAGCAACCGCCGCTCCTCTGATGAGAGAGTCCTCTGAGCGCAACACCCTATAAGCTTCCGTAAGGTCCGCCTGGTGGTCTTCTCGGGCTTTCTCAATACCCGTTCGGACCCCCTCAACCCCCAACCGGGCCTCCTTTCGAAATTCGGTTATCTTTTCGTCTAGTTCAGTAAGTGCTGCTTCTCTGTTGAGAGAGTCCTCTGAGCGCAACGCCCCATAAACCTCCACAATGGCCTCCTTGTGGTCTTCTCGGACCCCCTCAACCCCCGACCTGGTCTCTTTCAGAAATTCGGCTATTTTCCCGTCTAGTTCAGTAAGTGTCGCTTCTTTGCTGAGAGAGTCCTCTAAGCGCAACGCATCACCTGGTGGTCTTCTCGGACTTTATCAATACCCGACCGGGTCTCTTTTCGAAATTTGGTTATTTTCCCGTCTAGTTCGGCAACCGCCGCTTCTCTGATGAGAGAGTTCTCTGAGCGCAACACCTCATAAGCCTCCGTAAGGTCCGCCTGGTGGTCTTCTCGGGCTTTCTCAATACCCGACGTGGCCTCTTTTCGAAATTTGGTTATTTTTTTGTCTAGTTCGGTAAGTGCTGCATCTCTGATGAGAGAGTCCTCTAAGCGCAACGTATCATAACCCTCCGTAAGGGCCGCCTGGTGGTCTTCTCGGACTTTATCAATATCCGACCTGCTCTCTTTTCGAAATTTGGTTATTTTCCCGTCTAGTTCGGTAAGTGTCGCTTCACCGATGAGAGAGTCCTCTAAGCGCAACGCATCATAAGCCTCCTTAAGGTCCGCCTGGTGGTCTTCTCGGACTGTATCAATCCCCAACCGGGCCTCTTTTCGAAATTTGGTTATTTTTTCACCTAGTTCGTTTAGTTCCGTATGCGTTTCTTCACGACTTTGTGTATTCACAGCCAGGGCATATTCTCTAAGTTGAGATAGTAGACTCTTCTGAATCTCGTCCGTGGCCACCGATATAGTTCTATTGATCAAGGCCTTTGTTTTTTGGGTAGTTAAAAAGTCGCCCTCTGTCGGGATGAATCCCCCTTCTGTCGGTTCCAAATTCTTTGAATTTGTCACCCAATCGGAAGAACTACCTGGTCCGTATATACTCATTTTCAATAATGTTGATTATATATATATATAAATTACGAACATGCGTTTAATTCTAAATAATTTTCTTAAAATTAATTAATTTGAAATTTCTAGGACGACCGAAATCGGGTAAACGTTCTTCGTGACGGCGAAGTTTACTGGGGTCGTGCCGACGTGCTCGCCCGGATCAAACACTCCGTCATCGTTGTAAGGGTATGTTATTTTGAATCCTAACAGTGAGCCCAACCCCGGTGAGATCCTTAAACGCCTCTCAACGGTCAATGTCGTGAGCCCCGTGGCTTTCGAGATTGCGAGAGTGACTACACCAGGAATCTTCTCCGCGACAAAAGCTTGGAGATCTCCGAAACTCCAAAGACCCTGAGGTACTATAGCATCTGGAGTTCTACGAAATCCTGAGGTCTCTGGCGCCTCTATGTGGTAGTTTCCGAAAGCCACAGGGCTTACACCCTCGACTTCTAATGTGAAAAACTCGAGCGTTTCAACGTTTTTCCACCCGACCGTGAACGTGATTGATCTAAGGCCTACCCGGCGTTGTCCACAGCAGTTGTCTATTAATTTTTGAAGTTCACAACTCCCTTTTTGAACATTAGTGATAGTAGCAAACATAATAATATCTTTCAATGGATACCAAAGCATTTAGCTTTAATTCTAATGCAAAGTACGCGGTCGGTGGTAAATACACCCAAAACGACGTTGTTAACCGCCTTGTACACCCAACCGTAACGGTTAGACCGGACAGTGGCTTTGCCACCAATTTCCCTAACACGTTTGAGAAATATAGGCTGCCCAAGATTACTACGATGGAGGCGGTAAACGGGTGGAAAGCCACACCGATGCAGTTTTGGCAGAACCAGCTAAATTTCGCTGTATGGTGCGCAACAGCCGGGTGTGGAGTTTCACATAAAGACCATCTGACATCCAAGAATGTCATGCTCCGAAGTGTCTACAACTTTCACGCGTATTATACTATTAGGAGTATTCTCAAAGAACTAGGTATTTCACTACCTCAAGACGACGCCTGGGATCCCATTTCCAACGCATACGACCGTATGGCGTTTGAAAGACTGTGTAACGAATTTAACGTTTCAAAAGACGCGGACTGGAGGCAGAAAGCATTTCCTACCACCACCGGCCTCGGGGACGTTCTCATTCGGGGCCAGTCCGGGAATTGGACGCAGACTGATTTTAGACACGATTACTCCGGTGACCACATCGTCAGTCGGAACGCCGGCAATTTTGACCCCGCGACTATGACTTTCGGGCCAGAAGTGTCTGGAGGTCGGCACTGTGGCGTGTTTTCTTGTAAAATGTTACCTCCGAAACGGGCTCACGTCGATTACATACAGCAGGCTGCTGAGGTTCAGAACGCGTGGGGTACATTTATGTTAGATAAGGGTCTAGGGTTCACGCAGGCCGGGGTTACTCGCGTCAACGACTCCATTCGCACGTACGTCTGGCCATCCTCGGCGCACAGAAGCAAACTCGCAGTTCTATACTGGGCACGGGAACGGCGATTGATGCACAAAAACAATTCTTGACACTTGTAGAGGACGCCATCTCAGCTAGGGTGGATCTGGAGAAGGCGATCCAGAATTATCAAGACGTTTTGCAGAATGCCAGCACTCCAGTAGACTATGTATTTGGAATAGGTCTTTATATGGCGCCGAGCAATATGATACTACGAGACGACCCGGTTGACGGTTACAATAATCAGATCGTAATCGCCACCGCCAATCAAATCAAAGGACTGAAATTCCTGAAATCCTTCGCAGTTGCGACAAAAAGTATTCTCTCAAAGAGTCGTCACAGACTGGAATGCACTCCCTAGTGATTGTGTAAATTCGAACACACTAAATAGTTTCAAAAGTTCACTCAACTCCGCCTGGAAGAAGAGACCCAGCAAATTCAACACGTGAAAATATTGTACAGACATTTTAACCATGATTTAGTTGCGCTCTCCCCCCCCCAGTTTCAAAGACAATTATCCAATTTGACGTCGCTAAAATAGGCCAGTACAAGCCTAGCTTACAAGAAACGGCCTTCAACCAAGGTTGAACCAAGGTAGGTAGAAAATAAAAAAAAAGTACTTGCCCAGGTCAAAAAGTTACTCGCCCAGTTTTTTTTTTTAAATAAATTGCTATTTCCAGTTTTTGTAATGTTGCATCTTATTTATAAAAAAAAAGCTTTTACATATGATCATTACCAAAACGTATGAGACATTTTCACTATTATTGTTATTTATATTTTAAGTATTAAATGAACATGAACAAACAAATAGCAGCGAATTTGCTCAGAGGCTTGCACACTTCTTATTTTCTATAAGCGTTGAGTGACATAGATTTAGTTTAATTTATAGTGGCTATGTTTGCATGCGCTGCGTGCTGCCTTAATTACTAAATTCAATGGTTTCGGACCCGGCGCCGACCGTTTCGTCCCAAGCCGTTATGTTCGTCGTCTGAAATGCGCGTTAACCCAACTGTATACGAGACGATATATGTGGCCGCGTATACACTAGTCTATACTCGCAGTCCTATTATTTGTTAGCCCGGCCGCGTAAAGCCGACAAATAATCCGTGAATTAAACTTGCCCGATATGGACCGTGTTCAAAATCGCTAGAGATTCTACCCGTAACCGTGTACATAGACACTGCTTGAATCTTACTTCCCGCAAATTGACGTAAACTGTAAACAACAAATGGTCGCTGAATTAATACCATTTGTTGGCCGTTATCGATGGAATTAATTGGCAATTTCTTCCAAAAAAGAAAAATCCTGACCTAATCTTTCACTCGCCAAACTGGGCGAGTGCCTGTAGAAAGTACTCGACCGCCACAAAAAGCACTCGCCATGGCGAGCTGGGCGAGTGAAATTTCAACCCCTGATTATTGTATCGATTCAGGTGCGCGAAATGACCTTTGTAATTTGCATAAACTGAAGCCATCACAGGCGCTCGGATTGTTCAACAAAAATAATAGAGAGTCGCATTTCATCACACTATCGGATTATTTAATGATTAGGATGCATGTTTTGTTGAATGGGTATATAATAAATAGGTTTTTGGATTTGTACGGAAATATATTTCGGCGTACTCGCGTTACGTTCGGCGGAACCTAAAATTATTCAAACTCTAAAGACAATGTTTCCTTTGTGAAGTGTATCGTACTGCATTTTCTGTGTAACGTCATTATAGATTAGTTGATGTTTTAAGTAAAATGGACACTGATTAATAATATCGATGGCTCAAGATGATTATTTAAAGCATGCGGTATGTAACTGTCAAAAAACAATGTTTCTGTTTTAAATCATCATCATTTCGCTGTCCAATGTTGGATTTTATCGAGCCATTGACCTATGACTATGTAAACGATTCTGTAATTTGTCGGCATAAAATGGCGGAAGCTACTTTTCATGAGACACTAGGTTAATTGTATCAGTGCGCGTGAAAAATAATATACTCAAGTTAATACATGTCAGTTTATATTATATTAAATCAGATAAACATTTTGTAATATAAATGTTGTACAGAAAAAATAACAACACATGTATTACACTACACAATATAATGTTAGCTCACTATCAGAACTATTTTTCATGGCGTATAACTACGTATAAATTACATGTGGAGCGGTCGATCATTGCGCTAAAAATATAACCTTCCTAACAAAATATTTATTATGAAACACGACAGTTAATATTTTATAAAATCACAAACTGTTTTTAAAAATATAACTGTAGCTGAAAAAAAATGTAGCTGGCCAAAAATGTGAGTGACACGTTCATAATGCACCGCTCGCTTTGGAACTCTCTCACGTGGCGTAGCTAGAATCATGAAGCATGAAGTACGTTCGTTGGTCGACAATTACACATTTGCATAAATCATGTGAGGTCTCAAAAACCGTATAAGGACTATATCCAAGCAAATATGCTTGGATAAAAATCGGCCACAACGGTAACGTGAACACGGATATCATCAAGCGCACCCCCAACATGATCGGGCGCGGAGTTGTAAGTGGAACCGATTTCATAAAACCCCCAAAACACAAAATGGATACACATCCCTCAACACAATCGAACCCAGTACCCCCAATTAGTAAATTGGATGCACCATCGAGTTCCCCCAATCCAATCATCAACAATGTTGGAACACCAATCGAGATTGGAAGCACAACACACGAGGAGGAGAAATTAGCGCTCGTCGTTGCCCTCGTGGCGATCGGACTATTTGTGCTTTGGTTTTAGGAACTCTCTGGCGAAGAATAGTAGGAGACCGGCGATTGCCACGATTTAAGCCCAAGCATTCTCGGCGAGCCATCCGACCGTTTTTGATAATATAGATAACAAGAAGGAGAGGAGACCTCCTATCAAACCAGGCAGCGCGGCAGCCAACTTTCCTGCTAATTTAGCCAGGAGACTGGCGAGGGCTTTTAGTTGCTTTTTTACCCACTCCTTGGCTCCGCCGGATGGCGCGGGTGCTGGTGCGGGTGCTGGTGCGGGTGCTGGTGCAGCACCAGCATTGACAGCTACAAATAGAGACGATATAGATAGAATTAGGGTCGATATAATCATGCTGAAAGCTGCGATGATGGTTACTATCGTGACGCCCTCTCTCTTTGAACAGAGTGCGAAGACGCTCACCGAGTGTTGTGTCCTCGTGCAGGACCCTCGAGATTGTTTCGCGGCTCCGACTTAATTGGCCGGAAAGCGTCTCACGGTTAGTCGAGACAGCCTCCAAGCGAGCTTCTCTTTCATCCCGCAACGACTGCAGGAGTTTGTTAATCCTCTCGGTAGAATCTCTATCGCCACGGATTTCCCCAAGTTTTCTTTCTTCTAGCGCGATATGTTTGTCCAGCGCCGTGAGTTTGGAGAGGTTATTGACCAGTTCGCCCCGAGTTGTTTGCAGAGCCTTATCGAGTCCCAGCAGTTCGCTAAGAGGTAATGGTGGGTCATACTTAGTGCCGTTTAATTCGTTGACCGTGGTTTCAATTATGTGAATACCGTCGGTGGCTATGCGAGGGACATCGCTGAGCTCGCTCGTTTCTATAGAGGCGGCTGTCTTCGCCAGCGTTTCGTCGGTAGACTGTAGGGTTTTTACCATTTTTTGAGACACCTGCGCCCGATCATCGATCACTCCGAGAGCTCGAGCGAAGAGTACTCCATATCGGTTCAAGGAAGAGGGGCTGAGGAACCGGGTCGGGTCGTTCTTGTATGTCAGCAACTTCCAGCTCTTGCTCCATTTAACCCACAAGTCTCCTCTTTTAGTGCCTCGGAACTCCAACGTGGCATTGATGCCGTTTTTAGATACCTCACTCTCCCACCGTTTCACCCGAGACTCCGTTTCCGTGAGAGGCGCCAGCTCATCCTTTGAGATCCTCGCAGGAATCTCAGCACCGCCCGCCCATGCCGGAGTCTCGGGTGAGGCCTCCCACATAGGGACACCAGCAGATGAAGTTCCTGGTGCGTCTGGAACAAACAAAGATGCGCCTGGATCAACCAAAGATGTATTTCGTGGTTCGCCTGGAACAAACAAAGGTGTATTTTGGGGTGCTGGCGTCTCTATGAAGGTCGTTTCGTCATAGTTATCGATGTCATCATCGATGTCATCATCATCGCGGAAATCGTCTCTGCCGATTTCATCCATGTCAATATCGTAATCAGCCATATTTATAATTTTCTTAAAATTAATTATGTATTAAAGACAAAACCATACGGGTTTAATATAGTTTCACTAAATTATGTCTTCGAGTCAATACGGTCGCAAACTCAATCCATACCGCAGACTGCGTGAGCCCCTCGGGGCAAAAGGCGTGAGACAGAGTGTCGTTATTACGAACAACCCATCGACGATCGACCAGAACCAGCAGCTCTTGGTCCGCTTCCCCAACCTCGGAGCTAACGACGTCATTGTGCCGGGGACTGTTCGCCTCGCTTTCACTATTTCGCTGACGTCGACGGACGAGAACCGAACCGTCGTTCAGAACCTGGGTCGCGCCATAGTCAAGAAGACCATGATAAAGATTTCTGGTAATGAGGTGATGTCGATCGATGACAGCGACGTCTACCATTGTTACCAGGACCTATGGAAGACGGCCCAAGAGCGCTAAAACGCTGTCTATCAGGGTATTGACACCAGCAAAAATAAGAACGTAACCAAACTAAGAATCGGGGCTGGTAACAAGGCAGATAACAATGCGAGCGACAACGCGGTCGCGGGCGCTTACGGCAACCGCTTCTACATCCCGCTCGACTTTGAGTTGCTGGAGAGTCACATGCCCTACTATCAGAGCGCTTTGGCTGACCGCCTCGAATACGAACTAACGTTCAACGACTACGGCCGAGTTCTCATAGCCAGCGACATGTTATCGACGTATACGATCGATAATGTTTCGCTGGAGTACGACATGGTCACGATGCCCGAACTCGCGCGATTGATCAGAACCCAGTACGCCGGGCGCGTTGCCATACTTTACGACCGAGTTCTTCGCCATCGCAAGATGACGAAAGACAAAGGCGACACATTGTGGAATATTAATGTCAACGTACCCGCCCGCTCGATGAAAGGTATACTGATGCCCCCCCCCCCCCCCCCCTGTTCGAGGATGCTCGGTTCGCGTTCGGTGCTAGAAAAACCGACAAATTCTATAACCCCAAAATCCACGAAGGTAGAGGGTGACGATCGAGGGAGTACCAATCAACTCTACAGCGCGGGTCTTCGCGCGCACCAGCAGTGGGATGAAGTAAGAAAGCAGTTTGCTGCCGGCTCTAAGCGCTCTCCGGGGAGGTTGCAGCAGTTGCCAAAGACCTGCATCTCTCGGCCGTCTCCCTCGCGGAGTTTCTGAATACCAAATACGCGTTATGGTTAGACATGCGAGCCAGCGACGACGACCAAATACACGGCAGCGGACGCCAAGTTGAGAACGCTAGTGAGGGTGTGACGATCCAGATAACCAAAGAGGCGGATGGAGCTGGCACATTGAACGTGTACTTATATATAATTACAGACGTACAACTCAACATCGAAGATGGTCGATACGTCTCAGCACTCTACTGATTTAATAAAAAAATCATCTTTATTAATTAATAAATTTGAAAAAAATAAGAAAATTAGCAATCAATACCAATTCACGATTGGAGATGCCCACTCTGCCATAATATGTGGGCAGACAGGATGTGGAAAAACGGTTTTCATCCTAGACTTGCTCGAGGGCTCCTACCGCGATGCCTTTCGTTACATTGTGATCCTGTGTCCCACTGTGCGGCACAACGATACTTATCAGCGGCGCCCGTGGATATGGACCGACCCTGAGGTATACGTTATTGACCCCGGTGATAGGCTTCACGATTGGCTGCGTGGTTTATACCAAAGATTTCAGGGTGAGCCCACCCTATACGTGATTGACGATTGCTCGGCCAAGGCGGCGATGACCAAAAAGAAGGACATGCTCTCTGAGCTCGCATTTTCTGGCCGCCATGCTAGGCAAAGCGTATGGATATCCACTCAAAAGTACAACGCCGTCCTCAAGGATCTGCGCGAGCAAACGAAATGGGTCGCCCTCTTTCACTGCAAGGACCGAGACTCATTCGATGACTGTCTTCGAGAGAATGACGTTATCCCAACGCACGAGGAGCGCCTGGAGGTTCGACAGATGCTTTCGGAAACTAAGCACGCCAAGCTTTTGCTAAAGACTGATCAACCAACTGCTTACGAAGTTATCAATTAATTTTATAATTAATTAGCAATTACTTAACGCTCGTTAGTAATTGCCGAGTAAATGCTTAACAATACTTAGCAATTACTGAACAATGCTGAACAATGCTGAACAATGCTGAACAAATGCTTAACAAATGTTGAACAAATGCTGAACAATGGTTAACAATGTTAACAATTTGGTGCTCCGCTGCGAGCTTTGTTGCGAGCATAATGGTGATCATAAGTATCGTATGGGTGGTGCGCTTGGCAATATGTTAAAGTGATGATACTTGTTAGAATAGTTAAACTAATTTTAAGAAAATTAGCAATAATGAACTGCGACGAACTTCTCGATCAGCTAATAGAAGAAACCTCAACTCCGACTGCCAACATCCTGAAAGATAATGAAACATCAACTCCGACAGAGCAATCGGGATCAACTCCAACTCCAACGGCGGTTGGTATTGGGTTGAGTGCAACGACTCCGAATGAAAATGAAAATGCGGCGCGACGAGAGCGGCTAGCTGCGCTGGTTGCTGGGGGACAATCGGAGCATTATCTCGGTAGGCGTCTCTCAGTTTTTCAGGTGGATAAGATGTCAGATGCGGAGATCGATAAAATGTATGCGCGATACGAATTTAGGTTAGGTGCGGAGATGACAAAAAACTCTTGGATCGGCGGCTATTCATTTGTACCCAACCGCCGTTAGTATACTTCTCCCTATACCAAACACCGCGGGATTGATTGACGATCTAGAGACTGACCCTTTTATAGGTCACACTTTTAGAACAGCCTGCTGCTCAATTTATCACAAGTTTGGAATGTACTTTGCTCCGCTGACAACCGCGTTGACCACGGGTAAACACTGTCAATTTGGACATATATGCCCACGAACTATAAGCCCTAATATTAATATCATAAATGACGACACAAGACACACCCGCGAGAGTGACGGAACAGCAATCTCCAACAGCGTTGGGGATTGCTTCAACCCAATCGAACTCGATTTCAGCACTTCCAACTCCGATTGATCCTCCAACCCAATCGCGATTGGAGTTGGGGGTTGGGGGTTGCACGACATAAAACCCCAAAAAGGCAGGCAGCTGGGAGGGCGGCGGCTGCCACCCGAAAAGTTAAACAAGATAAAATACTCGCCGAGCTTCGAGAGGCTAAACAGTCGTTGCAATCGGGGACGGAGACAGCAAAACATCTGAAGACAGAGTTGAGTTGAAATACCCCCTATTACACCAATCCTTATCGAAAAAACAACCCCCATCAATTCATCCAAAAACAGTTACGAAACACCAATCGCGATTGGATGCGCCCCATTTAAACATTGATCGCGACCCCTTTTATATGCAAAAATTATAATGGCTGAACAAGATGGTAAAATGTTAGTGAATGCGCTTTATCACGCCGTGGTGATATCGGGTTTCAGTATCGGGTATGCTCGACTATCAAAGATGGCCCTAGGAGGGTCCGCTCCCAAATTGGACTTTACTGTGAGAGACGTAGGGCTCGCGACCTTAGATGTAGCGGCCGCAGTTTGGACCCGAGATTATCTAGTTAAAGCTGGAATTCTACCCGTTAATATGGAAATAAAATAAATGGCTTCAATCGCAGTAATAGTATGTGGTGCGCTTGTAAACGCATTGGCGTTCAGCGGTAGCTTTTTTATATTCTCTAAAATGAGAACGTGGATGAGGAGCGTAAGCGTCACGATTTAGCTGTAGAACAACTCAATAGCGCAAAGGAATGCGTGTCGAAAAAACGAACCGCCCATCTGGACTGGGTCAATGAAGAGCTTCGCCGCGAAAATCACGCCTCACAAACTTTTCAGAACGTTGAAGAAGCCAACCGCGAGTACGCGCTGGCATATCCGCATAAAAGGCTCGCGCCGCTGGATCGTGAGCTCCAACTTTCAGATTTCTATGTACCGTCAGAGCCCCAAAAAGACCGCGAGATCTCGTTCATCGTCGTGGGAATGGGTGTGGTGGGTCTCGTCGGCTACTATATTCAATCGAGATTTAATTAATGATTTTAAATAAAATTTTTTTTTATATATATATATATAGAACGATGTCAGTTGACGAACTTTATTTTGCTATGATTGATGTAGGCTACACTGCCCTTAAACACCGCATAGCTGGCGCAGGGGGTATGATTCGTCTGTCTCGAGATTCTCTCGAGACGTGGCGCGAGGACGAAAAAGCGGCCACACTTTTCGCAAAGCGGATGTTATATTCCTCCACCAATACTGGGGGATTGGATTTTCCCAAGTTCCTTCAGAACTTAACCTCCAATCGCGATTGTACTTCCAACAAAGGTTTATTATTATCGACGCAGTTACCGGACGATCTGGCGAGGGCATGTTGGAGATTGTCCGATATATTAGAATACATCGCATACGATGAACACGCGCAAACTTAATACCAAACTATCGGTTCGCCTAACGCGCAAGCTAGCGAACACGTACTATAGCCCCCGCGGGTACTGGAAGGGACTCGCGGCCATCAAGAACCTCGCGGCGGCGACCAAGGTTTCAGAAAACGCTGTCAAGGAATGGCTCAAGAAGCAGACAATCTGGCAGATCTATTTACCCGCGCCTTACAATATTCTGCGCCCGAAATTCGACGTGCCGGTGCCGAACCAAGTTCACCAAGCGGATCTCCTGTTTCTCCCTCACGATCGAGTCGGTCGCAAGACGTACAAGTACGCACTGACAATCGTTGACGTAGCGAGTCTTTATAAGGGGGCTGAGCAGTTGGCCACTAAAGAGTCTAAGGAGGTGGCCGAGGCTCTCTCCCGAATATATAAGAGGAGTCCTCTCAAATGGCCGAATCTTCTCCAGGTCGATCGCGGCCGCGAGTTCATGGGCGCGGTCTGTCATCTATTGTCTAAGCACGACGTTTCTGTCAGACGCGGCCGCGTCAACATCCACCGGGACCAGGGGATCGTGGAGCGCTTCAATCGAACCCTGGCTGAGAGACTGTTCGGACACCAATACGCTAAAGAACTTGTAGACCCTCATTCGAGATCGACCGAGTGGGTGGCCAGACTGCCCGCCGTGGTCTCCGCACTGAACGGAGAGGTGACCAGATTGATAGGTAAGAAGCCTGTAGATGCTATCAAGTTTAAAAGGGTGACGAGCAAGCCCTCTGCCGTCGCGCGCGGGCGACCCGTTGGTTTAGAGGAGCAACGGCTTCCATCGGATATTGACGTCAGGTACCTCTATCAACCGGGAGAGCTCGAAGGTGGCAGCCGCCGCGCGACTGATCCCATGTGGTCTCTCAATGTATATCATCTAGATCGATCTATTACCAAACCCGATGAGCCCGTGTTCTACTATTTGGATGATGGGCCATCTCGAGGGTTTGTTCGCGAAGAACTTCTTATGGTGCCTTCTGACACCCAGCTACCCCCGGATCGTCAGAGTCTTTAGTATTCTCTCCTTTTTTCAGAGTTCTTTTTTGTTGTTTCCTATAGGCTCGGTGTGTAACCCGTCTTCCATCACTCTCCTCTTGTCGTAGTACGCCGACAACCCCAACTTTTCCTGCTTGTACGTCTTCATCACCCCGTTAATCATTCGGAATCCCCCTGTTCTCCGCCATATCCCTACCCCCTTCGAGAGCACTCTTATACCTTCCCCAAGTCAGATCGTTAGATCTCTTCGACATCCCCTTGGCCGAGTGCTTAGATTTTCCATCACCACTCACGTAGTAACACTTGCTACACAGAGCGATGGCTCCATCCCCTTCGAATTCCAGCTTGAACAGTCCCGGAGTTCTGTTGCTCCACACTTCCCACGCCAACCACTCGGTCTTCTCCTTATTAAACTTTCTCTTCATATTCTTTCTCACCACCGCCGCCATCGTCTTCTCCGACAGCACGAAGTACATGCTGTCAGTGTCCATCTGTATCAGTTCGAAATCTCTGCGATCCACGTACTTGTCCAAGAAATCGTAGTAGAACTCCAGCATCCGGAGCTTGGCCAACTGGTAGAAAACCGCTATGCCACACTGAAAACGGTCTGTTGATCACCACTCGAGTCTTCCTGCTCGATATCTCGTAAGCCTCCCCAATCTCCTCCAGGTCTTCGAACCACGCCGACCTCAGTGCCCGATCGACAGTCTTCTCATCCTTCGTATTTGTGGTGTTCAGGTGTCTCTCTTGTGCCTCTATCAGCTTGCCACAACACGCGTTGCCAACCAGTTTGAATATATCCGCCAACACCGCCTTGCTCTTGTCGACGTCCCCCGTCCGTCTAGCAGCGGTGACCTCTTTAACGAATCATTGAAACGGTTTGCCGGGCGTGTAGTCTATCACCCTATGCACCGCCTTGACGATCAGACCGTGCTCCAGATACCACTTTAG
The DNA here is from genome assembly GCA_029237695.1 of Conchocele bisecta. Taxonomy (NCBI): domain Eukaryota; kingdom Metazoa; phylum Mollusca; class Bivalvia; order Lucinida; family Thyasiridae; genus Conchocele; species Conchocele bisecta. The sequence goes on along the minus strand of CM055280.1, from coordinate 45,541,198 downwards.
CAACGGGGAGTATATGATCATCGTCTTGGCGGACATTGCCCCCACGAGCTTTCTCTGTCCTTCGACTCTTTTCCTCCCGGTCCCGGCCAGGTAGTCCTTCATGTGCTGTGGAACCTCGTTCTCATCGACTTCTCGATTAACGAACAGCGGTGACATTTCCGAGAACTTGTCTCTCAACGTTTCCGGGACCTCTATATCCAACTCCGCAAATCCGAACCACTCTTCATTCCTGACCTTCCTCACGAAACAGTCTATATACGACTGTCTTTCCGGGTCGTCACACGTCCATATCTGCTCCTCCCCGCACGGCATGTCTTTCGACAGGGTAGACAGATACAGCGCATTAGCGTCGTACCCCAGCACCGCCTTGCACATCTTATCCTCCCGACTACCTACCTGACCCCTGATCGTCGACCTGCCAGCCTCTGCGTATCTCGAGAATACTATGGACGGACCAACGACCAATCCCTGCTTCATCATCTCGTAAGTTTCAGACTTCGGTGACCACAGCTCGGGCGTGTCCGCCTTCCCATCGATCGACCCGCGGAGTAGGTACTGAAGGGAAACACCGGGCAGAGACACAGCATCCTTGAGTATATCCACGCCTCTTCCCCTGTAGAACTCCGTCATTTTAATCAGAGCCTCCAGGAACGGTCCTACATCCAAGTCGTTGTAGTGTTGCAACCATTCCTTGAACGTGTTCATCCCATTTTCTCGGAATACCTTCTTACACTCTTTCCACTCGGACAACGACAGTAGGAACTCACCCTTCAACTTCGAGTACCACTCGGGATAGTCTGGCAGCCCCGGATGGTCGAGCTTGTCCGCGCTATCGAACCACTCGTACGGAAAGTGAGACTTTACCGTTTTACAGTCGTACGCCTTAACCCACCGGTCGTACGTGGTACCGGGTCCCAGATACTGGATGATGTCGAGAAATCTAAACTCCGGGGTAAACAGAAACATCGTCGTGCTGGCTCTCTTTCCGACCATCACCTTATTCACGGTGGCCGCCAACTTCTCTACAAAGTACTGCTTGATGAGGTTCAGGTCGTACCTGCTACAGTTGAACCCACCACCGGGACTTGGTCAATCCAAGAGATAATCTTTGCTTGCTGAGACTTCGATAACATATCTATGTCGGCTGGCAGATACTTCTTCCTAACCCCCTCCCTGATTGCCTTGCCTGTCATCTGCAGCTCGGTCACGAACTTCTCGACTAGCGTGTCGGGATCTCATTCGCATAGGTGTGTGATCCCTTCATGCATCGTATCCCCCAACGACACCGATATAGGAACGTGCTCGACCTCGAAGGTCAGGTCTTTGGTGGGTCGCGTGGTTTTTGACTTGTCGAGATACGCCTCGAAGTCGTAGACTATCTGGTGAGGGTACAGAGTCGTCTCCTCCTCGCGTGGCGATTGTGGATAGTAGGTATTCACCTCATTCAACCACTCGCACTTCCACATCACCACCAGCTCGTAACCCGCCTTCCTTATCTTGGCGTCTTGAATTTTCGTCCTCTTGTACAGCGATCTCGCGTTACCTCTCATGCAATGCCTCGGACACCCGTACCAGTAACATCCGTGAAACTGAAACACGGTCTCGGTCTCGTGACAGTAACCGTCGACCGGATCACCGGCCACCCACCTCTCTCCACCGTGACCGCATTTGGCGTGATGTATGTGCTTTCCCACCCTCTCCTCTTCTCTGCTCAACCATTGAATCGACCTCAAACTCGCTGACCCCTTAGGATAGAACGCCTTCTCGTAGGCCGACTGTGGTCTCTCTACCCTCTTACCTGGACATGTCACCACGGTCTTCCCACCCATGCAGGTGGTCGCGTGCCTGTGCATGTTACACGACTTTGTGAACCGTTGTTGACATCCGGTACACCCGTACTCGTTCGTCATCTTGCGGAGATTCGTTATGAGGAACGAGTGACCTCCAAACATTCCTATCGTCATTGTCTTCCCCCCAACCACGTCGTAATTTGCCGGAACCTTCATGAGGTACCACACTCCATCGGCGGTGGGCTCGTAAACACGAATACCCAGATTGAAATGCTCTTCGACCTTCTTAATATCGTCCAGGGGGATTCCCTGGCTACCCGGTCCGTTATCATGCCCGAGGTATTAGCGAGCCAGAGCTCGTGCCTTCTCACAACAGCGGTCTGGTCTCCCTCCACGTTGGATTGCTATGCACCTAAACAGACACAAGTAGTCGTCGTACGTGTCGACGGAATACATTCCCTTTTTCCGTCTTAACCAGTCTGTGAGTTTTCCCGCTCCCATTGAGAAGTTGTTGAGCGTCGATGATCATCTTCACCTCGACCGATATCCAACGAACGAAGGTCCATTTTGTGTTTGGTCTATCGACTTTGTCGATGTCCATTCGACCTCTCTCTCTATCGGATATCCAACTCTCGGCTTTGGCGATCTCGTTTATCCACGGACTACCCTTTGATTGTTTGTGATAGATCATAGTAGCATCGGTCTCGATGTTCCTAATACGATACGAGCACGAATACCTCAGATAACATGCCGTGGTCATCTCTGGGCGAATTTTATTCATTATGCGATTAGCGATCTCCCCGTCTACCCCCCCTCTCGAAAGTCCATACTATCTTCCTCCTACCCCTATCAACAGTTTCCCTAACTTCGGCTTCTTCGGCGAGAATCCTGGGACCCTCCTCCACCAAAGCTCTGGCGATATCTCTCCTCTTCTTAGGAGGTCTCCCCACCAACCCTTGATAAATCTTATTGTAGTACGCCTTGTATAGGGGTTTTCTACGTGCGCTGTGATCTTCTTTTACACGCTGCGCGTAAGCGGTGGCGCGCAGACTGGCCGTCGTCTCGTTCTCCAATTTCTCGGAGCGTTTTTCAGGGTCGGCGGGCAGTCGTCCGGTCGAAACCGCACGCCGCAGCCTCTCCTCGTAGACAACGGCTCGCGCGTCACTTATCCTATCTGCTATATCTTTCTTGACTCTCAAACCTCTTAGGGAAATTCCCCTACTCTTAGCTTGCTCTCTCATTTGCTTTATGGTAGGCATTATACTGAGTATAACCAATAGATTTTTATCTTCAATAGGGTGTAAGTTTATATTTTATTTGTAATAAATGTATGACAGATTGTTATAATATACTTAGTATAACTTATGGATAACTTGTCTTTAATAGGGTGTCAGTTTATATTTGTGACAGATTGCTGTAAAATACTGAGTATAACTTATGGATTTCTTATCTTTAATAGGGTGTCAGTTTATATTTTATTCGTAATAAATGTATGACAGATTGTTGTATATATATACTGAGTATAACATAGGGATTTTTATCTCTAATAGGGTGTATCTTCTCATGTCATAAATATATGGTCTCGCGGTAGTAGTATATAAGAGTCACAAATGATACCATCATGCGATGGAAGGTGCCGCGCGTAGCCGGTGCCTTCCAGAGGTGATGGTATCATTGTGACTCTTATATACTACTTTCCTAATTTTTACGCCGTATATGGTTATTTAAATCTTTGAAACTATCCGAAAATGCAGTGTAAATATAAGTAATACAAAAACGATGTGTAGTTGCGTTTACTTTATTATGAACAACATTTGGTCTGTTCAAAGTTTGCGAGGAGTCCTTAGGACTCCACTCACTTTAAACAAAACACGGTTTTATTTCTTAATTGTTTTATAAATATTGATCCAATCATACAAGTCGCTGTTCCGAAGGTAAATGGGGTCTCAGGCAAGTTATATAACGACAAAACTGCGTCCTATGACGGGTCTTAAGTATGTTCATCTGATACACGACAACTCACCTGTGCACAAAGCCTCAATTGTGACGGAGTTTTTAAAAATGGAAAATGGTGTGCTGTCCCATCCTCCTTGTGATTTTGTTTTGTTTCCAAAGTTGAAGAAACACCTCTCTGGGAAATGATATTCATCTAGAAACGCCCTTTGATCCGTGGTTTATCAGTGCCTGTATTATATCGGGTATCAGGTATATCGACAAATGACTACTGCTTAAAAACTGGATAGATTGAAGCGATGTGTTGAGGTGAAAGTGGAGTGTTTTGAAGATAACTAGGACAGTTTTATGTTCATGGATTGGCAGATCTACGAAATAATTGTCTGGTTGCATTATGTTTCGAGGCATGTTGCGCAAAAACGTCACATCGCAACTTACGTGACAGTATCTGCGGCAGCCAGCCGCTAATGGTACAATACCATACATCAGTGGCCATACCTCATGACGTCATCTTGTTACTGAGGTTCAGTATGGAACGCCAAATCTGCATAAAGTCAAATCACTAATGCTAGTTATAAATAATTATAAATTATAAATATTATATAAATTATACTATAAATAAATTTAAAATTATTTAGAGATAGCAACATGTAGCAATAATTATTTGAGTTTATTTGAGTTTATATATATATTTGGCGTTCCATAGTTCAGAGACCGTAACTCCCCGTGTTGTATTACGTGACAACACGCGGGTGTGCGCGCGGTGATCACCTGACCGCGTATTTTTAGACATGGATTACAGCAGAGATACAGCAGAATATTGTTCTGTTTCAACAATGGATTGAAATACTAATTGTTTACTCGAATAATTCATCAGTTTTAATATTTCTATGCTCTCCTGAGGCTTGAATTGCTACAAAACTCCTTTAACGAGTTTGCGTTAGTGACGCGAGAGGGGATATTGCGTTAGTCCATGTACGTACGCACGTTCGTATGCACGTTAGTTACACCATTCGTTTCTTAATGACTTTGTTTTTAAATTTAAAAATAATTGTATTATCAGGGTTGCCAGCGATGGGGTTTAGCTTAGTGATAACAAACCCTTGTTTTTGATAATATTCAGAGTAAAGTACAATGCATATTGCAGCTTTCAACACCACATGCATGTATAGTGGTATTGGCAAAACGTGTAGATCCAGATGAGCCGGCTCGTGCCGAGCCGTCTCATCAGGATCTGAACCTTTTGCAAGTAGTAATTTTCATATTTTTGATAAAAAATAATTCCCCTTTTCATAAATTGACTAGTCTGAAAATCATTTTGTGCCCGTTGGATTGGTTGCAAAACTAACATATACAAATTATATTCCAGTTACTTAGGGGTGAAAGGGTTAAAGGAGTCGGGTCTCATATATGCCTTGAAAGTGATGAAACAGAATAGGAAACATAGGTTAAGTGTCGATTTGTATCGTAAATCTGAGTCTAATATGTACAGTGACATAAGTCGCTTTGCAGAAATATTGGGATTGGTAAAAAAGTGTTTATAATCCTGAAAAGATAATAATTTCAGTATTATAAATTGTTTATTTTTCAATCGATGATTACTAAATTATTATAGCGTTAGTCCATGTACGTTAGTAACAACTTTCATTTTTCAATATCTATGAACCGTTTCACCGATTTTAATAATGTTTGGCCACAATGTGTGTCATGGGATGCTGCTTTGTTTTGCATACGACCCAAGCCCGACCGCCAAAGGTCAAGGTCACTAAGGACTTGATTTGTATTTTTATTAAGGTTGCCAACGTGGGGATTAGCGTCGCTTAACGATGCCAGTTCTTGTTTTATTTAAATTTCTCTAGCGTCTATAATGGAAACGTCTTTGTAAATTAAATTTGGTATAGAATTATCATTTCACAAAAATTGAAAAGCGAAATGTCAAATCGAATTATCTCCCCTGCTTATCACCGTTCTGACAGCATGTTTTTTTTCCTTTTGCCAGTATACTGGTGGTATACCCTCAATACTGAGGCTTATCACCAGTGGATCATATTTTTATTCATGTACATACAATCAAATACAATCAAATACAATCAAATACAATCGAGGTTCCCGGTATTTAGCCGGTACCCATTTACAGCTGGGTGGACTGAAGCAGTGTGGATAAAGTGTCTTGCGCAAGGACACAACGCACGCCTCCGGTGAGGCTCGAACCCACGACCGTAAGATCAGCAGACCGACGCCTTAGACCGCTCGACCACGCGCTCCACTTGAACTTGTACTTGAATATAACATGTACATGTACTTGAATATAACACATGTTTTGTGAATGTGATAAAATAAAATGATGCTATTGATTTATCTATACCATTTCCTGTGCATGAACATGATGAAGCGAAAACCACATCTCGGATATCTGAGACATCATCTGAGACACTGTCACGTTATTGGCCCTACACCTACTGGCAGATTTCACAGTGTTACCAGGCTACGGCTATTGAGCAGGAGATATACAGGTCACAAAACCCATACGCCCTATTTCAGTCACAGCCACATATGTAGTTAAGATGAATTGAATGTTAAAACGACTTTGCTACCACGTAATCACAGTTTCTGCAAATAATATTCATGAAACATCGCACATTGGTAATTAGGTACAAACTCACATGTCTCTACATCATTTGTTAATTTACTACTATCCAGGTACTTCCCACTACATTCGATGAGTGCCAAGTTAGTCGTATAATGCAACATGGCAGTCACGTGATATGTGACGAGGGCGGCGAACGGGTACATCATGGGAGCGTGTGTGACATCAGCGACGATGGTGGCGGGGTTTCGCAGCGGTACGCATGCGTGGACGGAAGCTGGTACCCGAGACCAACAGCAACCGATATACGTATGCAAATCTATTTATAGAGATCCGGTCTTGTGTTTTATTTTAGCGTTTATTTCTTACTGAATAGTGTAAAAATAAAGACTGCGATCAGGGTAGACCCAGTTCGGACGCCAACTATTTACAGTCTGATCGTAGTCTGCACTGTTTGAAATAAACACAATAAATGTGAGCATATGTATCTGGCAAATAATGCAGTTCCCGATATGAGGGATCATTAGGATAACACTAGTTGAAAGCACTATAATGGCCCATTTTCACAGCGAATAATACGACATTCGCCTTTTTTACATGCAATACGGCCCTTAAATATACAATTTTGATCGGCTTTATATAAATAAATTTCAAGGGAAATAACTCATTACGATCCCTCATTGGTTCGCCATATTCGTGTTTGATGGACAAAGAGAGCATATTCAACGTTTATGTAGAAACACGTGTATTTCATGTATTGAAAACATCGTCCCAATTACTACCCAAAAACAAAGAAACTGTCATAATACATTTGACTACTAGTAGTCCGACCGCCGGGAGCTTAACCTTGTTTTGAATAACATAGTTTTTTTATTAGCGGTTTTGCTTGCCAGACCATCCACAACAAGAATACGACTGCTGACATTCTGTCATCATTAAGCATTTTGAGATATTTTCATAAGTTCATTATACAATTATATTAATGCCAGAAGTGTTATAATTTGAATATAAAATATATAATGACAATGCTATCGTGTAATATTGTGTAAAGACAAACATGTTTATGCACACCAATCTTGTGTTCTTTCTTTTGTATGTCTAACCTTGATATGTAATTAAATGTCCGTGTCAATAGCAAAAGTCAAAATGGCTGCTAAATGTAATAATATTCGCACTGGTCATGCTGGTAGCGACCATCTTTTAATAATTAAAGCATAGACATATAATTGCATTCAGTTACCAAAGGCAGCACACTGGTATATCCGTATTGGTCTTGTGGACACATTAAACATGTCTATATCTTACATACTAGTCTGCAATCATACACTCCAATATGAATTTAGATTACCTTTATAGTAATTTTCAAACCGTTTATAATCGCAATTTTACGTATTCAAGTTCAAGTTGTTTATTTCCTGCATATACACATACATGTATATATAAAAAACAGTACAGGAACCATTATGAAAGTTGACATGCATTCAGTGGATTGTCAAGGTCACATGGACAGTTGAAATTTAAGTTTCATTACTTCCAACAATGTAGATTAATGCCAATGCCCTTGCTCTTAGTTTCAACTGTAATACTGATTTAGCTTTCATAACGAGTATATAATTGTCAGTTTGCTTCTAGGATCTTATGTTTTGACATGCATTTACATGAACTCAGTTAACCGTTTTAAATAGTCTGAGTTATTTCTTTTCATGCTATTATAAACGTGTTGTTCATTTCTAAAATTAATGTGCTGTTGTTGTCTAATTTCATCATACTTTGAACAGTTCATTAACACATAATTTCTACTCCATGTGTTAGTTCAAGTTTGATAACTCACATCATTCAAGCGTAGAACAAAGAGCGACACAAACAATGCCTCATTTCAAATATCTTGTGATATCCATGCATATCTGAAGTCATATGCATACAACATGCTCTTAAGCATAGATGCCCAATTTGTCCTTCCAGCTGCATCATGATCAAACAGTATTGTAACAAGACCTCGAGTATCTATGTATATCCATTCTAAGTATGCGTACCAAATATGCTACAATACTTTGTTAGTAGCATACTGATATTGGTCATATACCCAATTCACCTAGTACTCCAGCACCAGGTGCTGAGCTACGGAGATTTTAAGATATTTTTGCAAAACTTAAGTTTCACTCTGTCAATAATATCACAATCCTCATAGCCCCATAACTCAGCACAGCAGTTGGGCATATCATGTGATCAAACAAATACAATAATTGCGATACCGATGCTTGTTATTTCTGAACAAAGTTTACTACGGTAAATGTACCCTTTTCGGCTTGCTCAGCCAACCCATGTCGAGCCTTGTCCCACGATAAACAACATGTAAAATACAATCCAAGGTATTTATAGAACAAAACAGTCAGTTTCTTTGTTCCGCATTCGCATATAGTGACAGCGTCATATCTTATTATTTTTTACATATTATATGCATCCACAAGCGCTGAATTCTGTTATATGTATATAAAAGAAAATATGTGTTATATAATTACACACTAATTCATTAATGACAGATAAAGTATTGATATTGCTTATATTAGAAACAGTACACCTGTACACGGAGAAAAATGTTCTACATACATTACATAATCATGAAAATATATTTTGTTCTAAATCGTCAATAGTCAAATAGTAGTCAGATTATTAATCAACTATTTGCATCTTATCAAATAATACGTGATATTAAAATACTGTACATCAATCACCATGTATATACAGCCGTTAATTTGACAATTATGTAACTTTCAGAGGAAGAAAACATGTAGCTTGCAAGCAAGTAATGGTAGCCAGAAACTGGAATAAGGCTACTGGATGGCTGAAAACGATAATTATAGTCATCAAATGTGACGGAAATATGTATACGTATCTTCCATTTGTACATGTTCATTTGTTATATACAGGCACTCAAGATGTTAATGTCGCTACCTAGAGGAGCCATTCCGTGTGATTTTGCACAGTCAATTATATTTAGCATTTTACTTTTTGGAGTCAATGGTATGAACGACAACATCTGGTATTCTTACAAATTAGGAAGTCTTTGAAGTATATAGTAAAGTTCCAAGGTATTTATAGAACGAAACAGTCTCAACGGACGCACCCTTATAAGACCTTGTTTCATTTAGTCGGAGTTGTCCTCCCCAAAGAAATACTATACTTTTAGTTTTATCAAAACGGTGTCTGCAAAATTGGCTATGTCATCAGCATATAACAAGTGTAGCATGTTTGGGACCGTTTCATTTGTATACATACCTTGACAGCGTTCAACTGTCATCATCAATTAATTCAAGAATATGACAAACAGGATGAGACTGGCCATACATCATTGTTTTGTGCCCACGGAACAGTCAAATAAATCAGACAAACCACCCGTCGATCTGACACATGACTTAAGCTGGTTATACTTCGAACGGAATACATTTACAACTCTACCACTGACACCGTTTTCAATAGAATATAAAATATAAGTTTGTTGCGGATGCAGTCAAACGCTTCAGAGAAATCTATGAAAATACAGTAAAGTCTATCTTTTGATCGTGTTACATATTTTCGAATAGCTGCATTTAAAGAAAAACACCTTTCAGTTGTTGAATACTTGTGTCTATAACCATCTGGTCGAAAAGCTTACCTTCACTTTCAGACGACTTAACCAGTATATTACTCAAAATTGTTTGTATATACTATGCCAGCGACATTGAGTAATGATATACCTCTATAATTGTCGGGAACGTTTATACTTCCCTTCTTATGTAATGGACATATTATTGATATGCACCAGTCACATGGAAAATAACCAATCCTGTATTAAGCACATACACTTTTACAAAATGTGCTGTGACGACTGCTGTAGATGCTTTTATCAGTTCAGTCACAAGTCCATCAGGTCCCGGAGCCTTACCGTTGTTCATATTGCGAATTACATTATTTACCTCTATTTCTGTTACGGTACTATCTAGGCTAGCATATACGTCATGTTGTGTGTTGCGAATTCGTCAAGAGCTGAAACTACTACATCTGAGAAAGCGTCAACGATGTCCAATTTTGAACTATATAATAAGTGTTTAAAATACGTATACCATTCGTCTGATGTTACATTATTTTATTTAATTTTAAGTCGTTTTTGTCGTGCCTGCTTTAGCAGAAGTTGCTACTAAAGTCGCCGCTTCTTTCGTCATCGTCGTCGTCATCCGCGTCGTCTGCGTCGTCCGAAATGTCAAATAATTTGTACAACCTCGTCATCATGGTATAACTTTAATATTATTTGATGGATTGCTTCAATATTTTGGACACTTGATACATAGGAGCATTTGGAACACACTCACGCCGCCATTAACATGACCGTGACCTTTTTACCTCACATTTTGGAGGAAACACTTAGCAATTGTTTTGCATCAACAAGTTTGTAAAAGTTTCTTCATCATGATATCATTTTATTATTATTAACATGACCTTGATGACCTCTTCTACCTTCATATTTTTGCGGAAACACTTAGCCATTATTCTTTATCATCGTATAACATTAATATTACTTGATTGATTGCTTCAATATACATGTACTTCACTATACTTGATACATGTAAGAATTTGGAACACACTCATGCCGCCATTATCATGACCTTGACCATTTTGACCGTTACATGGTTTTGGAAACACTTACTAATTTTTAATGTCAAAGAGATTATTCAATCTTGACCTTTTGACTTTAGCACATACCCATGTTACGGTCAACTGCCTCGGTAGACGCGACACCGCGACATCCATGCCGGAATTATTGTATTTCCTTCCATAATTAGTGTGTGTTGTTGATACAACACAGCCGTGTTACAGTTTCATGTGTCTTTATGTGCTTATCTGCTTCACATAGCTTTCTAAAACGCACATTCGACTGCAAATAATTTTCTAAATGTACATATGAATGTGAGCGTCTGACTGTATTTATATATGAGATTTCTCTCCCACAATTTTGGTTGCCCATTTCTTATTCATTTATCATGCGTTCTACATACCATATCAGACATGCGTAGTGCAACATGCAGGACAGGTAATCTACTGCACCACGCACGTCATCTGTAGTGAGTAAATCATTAAAACGTGCAATCCTTTATTGTACTATGTTGTGATCGTGACATGAAATCCGATCGCTTTTTGTTCTTTTCGTTTATAACGAGTCTATTTCCTGTCGTTACTCCCATTAGTAGATTGAACAAAGTTACCATGTGTACCAAATGTGCATACAACTGGACGATATGTCAACGTCTATAACTTGAAAATCAAGGACGCTGTCAAATAGTTCAGTACTAACAGTGGCATAGTCAATTACACATTTACCTAGATGTGATATAAACGTGACCCCCATGTCAACTGCTAACGTCTAGATAATCTTGCGTTTGACCGATTCTAGAGTTAAAATTACCAGCGCAAAGTAAATGTAAATCTATTGCATGCTCTATCTGTATTTTACCAATCATATATTCAAACAGGTGTATGCCATTAGAGTGTGGTTTTCCTTGATAAAAATTATACCCTTCAGGTGATATATATGTGTAACAAAACAAACCTTTCTTATTTACTTATTATTATTTATTTTACAAATTATTATTTTCTTGACCAACACTAGTAGATATCATATTAACGAAACAGTCAGTCATATTACTATGCAATTTCATACGTTGTTCACCTTCAAAAATCAAAAGTTGTTTGCGAAATCGGATAAACGATGCTATATGATATGCTAACACAAGTAGTGACAAATAAAGGTTCAAAAGTAGTATTTCCATATGTCTTGTGTTCCACTATTCTTGTGAACACCACCTACTTGCACTCAAGTTGGTGTAATTAATTCACTTGAACACTATTTTATTCATTGTCTATAGATTGTCTCAGATGTATGTACAACTGTGTATGGAGTGCCCGCTGCTAACCTGTTTATTGCAAATGTGTGACATATGGATTGCCATGCCAATAGTCTGCAATTTATACAAATATATTTCAATAACGCATACTAATTAAATGATTATTAAGATAGAGAACAAGATACGCAAAGGAGACCCATCATTTTATGTAAAGGAGAAACTAACGCAATAAATACTTAATAATAAACACATGGTGATCGTGGTGCCTTCAACGCGGCACAAATATGCACTCCACAACCAGCGGTGTGCAGTTCCAAAGGGAATGCAACTGCCCATAAAATACATAAACTAAAACAAATGCATTAGCGGTGTCCTACCCATGGTGTTTACTCCATAGTATCTTCAGAAGTATTGCATTTATGGTTAAAGTCAGTTTCTTTGTTCAGCATTCGCATATAGTGACGGCGTCATATCTTATTAGTTTTTACATATCATATGCATCCACAAGCGTTGAATCTGTTATATGTATATACAAGAAAATATGTGTTATATAATTACACAGTAATTCATTAATTACAGATAAAGTATTGATGTTGCTTATATTAGAAACAGTACACCTGTACACGGAGAAAAATGTTCTACATACATTACATAATCATGAAAATATATTTTGCTCTAAATCGTAAATATTAGCCAGATTATTAATCAAACTATTTGCATCTTATCAAATAATACGTCATATTAAAATACTGTATATCAATCACCATGTTATATACAGCCGTTAATTTGACAATTATGTAACTTTCAGAGAAATAAAACATGTAGCTTGCAAGCAAGTAATGGTAGCCAGAAACTGGAATAAGGCTACTGGATGGCTGAAAACGATAATTATAGTCATCAAATGTGACGGAAGTATGTATACGTATCTTCCATTTGTACATGTTCATTTGTTATATACAGGCACTCAAGCTGTTAATGTCGCTACCTAGAGGAGCCATTCCGTGTGATTTTACACATTAAATTATATTTAGCATTTTACATTTTGGAGCCAATGGTATGAACGACAACATCTGGTATTCCTACAAATTAGGAAGTATTTGAAGTATATAGTAAAGTTCCGCAATACATCTCTCTTCCATCAAGTTCGTGTAATTACATAGTTACGTTCTTTACTACACGAATTGATTATCAGGTAATATCATTTTATACCGAACCATTCCTGCATGTAGCATAATAAAGGGGGTTGAATAAATGTTGTTTATATCTGAAGTAACCTAATATACCTGAAGTAGCCTAATATACATAAAGCGCCGATTTTGCCTTTATTTGTTCACCTTTGACCCCAAATCGCGGCCTCTGATTGGTCATTCTGAACAGCAAATTCAAGATGGCGACAGCTTTTAAAATCTAAATCGCTGTCGATTCAGCCGAATTTTGTCCATTTTTACAGTATATGCGATATAACTTAGGACACGAACATGTCCGTCATGATTTTAATGCTTATTATGACAACTGTGGAGTATAAAGCCAGCCAATATTGAAGCTCATCGTAAATAAATCGAAGATTTAATCAGACACAATGCCGAATCTACCTAGCGTGGACGCCGCCATTTTGCTTTGAATGACGTCGCTAGATTTGTGATGTATGACGAGGGAATGACGTCAAAAACATGACGTCACGCACGTTCAACAATTAAGTTCAGTATGCGGTATAAATTAAATATATGATTAGTGCCGTCAAATTTAAAATATATTTAGACCTTGAGCCAGCAATAAACCCCCCCCCCTCCCCATGTGATATTTTGGTGAGTATGATTTCCGGATTCAGTAGCCTATTGTCTATCAATCCTGGTTGTCGGCGCTCAAAAAGCCGCTGGATGAACAAATGGCGGTCATTTTACAAGATGGCCACCGAACAGTATTCTAATGTTTTATTAAGGACTGTTAACTTTCAGTCTGATCAATATTTAACTGGTAAATTGCTATAATTAAGTTACAGTTTGAATGTAAAATGATTTAGAATACATCTTACATTTAATTATATCCGTAAATGGCAATATATTTCAAAATGGCTGCCGACATAGGCTGTTTTACAACATTTTTCTGCGAGTTACGTGCTGTTTCGGACAAATACAGACATTCATAAATATGAAACACATATACATTGCTTTCCTTAACAAATGAATGGAAAATACAGGAGATAGTGATGCAATAACCTTCCACAACTGTCAGAACAGTCAAAATGGCTGCCAAAATTTTATTTATTTGTTCTATTCTTTACTGTATTGAGTTTCATGCACCTATTACATGTATGCATACCAGTTTGAAGTATACAAATCAAATCATTTGATAACATATACATATCCAGGTATACAATGCTATAATATATAGTCAAAATGGCCGCCAAAATGATCAGATGTTCAATAATATTAATGATGAAGCTGCAGTTTTCAGTAATTAAACAACACTAACATTGTTATGTATAGAGTGTGATATTCTGCTTAATTTCAACGACAAATACGGATGTATTTCAATCAGTTTGAGTATTGAAGAACTGTTTCAATGTGTGCCCAAAATGGATTGACTGTTGATAAGGAATACAATGTTATTATTGTTAACGAGCACACTTTTGACAATTAAGTGAACATGATGACCATTGGCCAAGGCAGTATGTAGTATGGTATGATGAATGGCCTGGGCATGCTTATTGCAAACATGCATGGCTTTCTCCCACATTAAGCATGCCGCATATGTCTTTACATGTGACAATAGTTTAAAGTAACCCTTGGTCGTCAGTTGGATTGGAAAATAAATACAATACATGGTAACGATATGTAATTTATGCAGTCACTGATGTAATCAGTTCTGCATCAACCACTACATGTGCTGTGTTCATTCTTCTAATGAAACATTCTTGAAACTAATACACCAACAGCCTAACCATATACAGTGTAACCATGACTGTCGATCACTTTCAAGATGAAAGATGGTCGCTTTTGCAATTAGGATATTTACAGATCTATATGTACATACAGCTTAAATTTCTCAAATGTGTTGATAATACCCTTAGCCTGAGGAGGTCCCGCATCATGTGATGACACAAAACTCTGCTAGCCCATGACATATACTCGAATACATGTCTCTGGTTGCTATAGTAATGTAATATGATTGTCCATCAGCGGTGTAATCAGTTTTAATGAAAACCAAAGACGTGTCGATTAACTACAAACTACGTGTGGTATGTATGTGCTAAACAGGTACAATGTAAATATAATTCTGCATTCAGTAAATAAATGTACACACGGTACATGATTATAGAGTTTGTTATCACTAGAATGACATTACCTGTTGTCAAATACAGAAATAATATTCAAAAGACCCCAAAGAGCCAGCAAAACACACAACTGTGGTACAATGCGGCAGAAAATGCCTTCCTCCAACCTGATCCTTACCGCCTGCGTAAATAGTTAGAATGACATGTAGACAATAGTTCAATTGCATAGTAAAATCCAAAATGTAATATGTCTCGATAGAGGTTATGTGATATCGTTTAGATGAACATTTTGATACATTGCATACTATGTTATGGATATTACGTTATCATTCATGGGTGTTTAAATGTATATTGATGGTCCTGTGAGTGTGTGTGGCTACACGTGGTAGATGTGCATACTTCTTAAACTGGAATAGATTGATGTTTGAATACCCCGGAATAGTTTTTTCATACTACCTACATTATGTTGCTTTGTATATATATAGTAAATATTGGTAATTTGACACAACAGGTGTAGAATAACACGTGTGCTATAATTAAGAACACCGAATGTTGAAACAAATTGGACAAAATAGTTTTTGTATGCGTACATAACAGCTACATCAATATAGTGGATATATTTGAAGAGCATATGCATGATTTTAGAAAGATCATGCACCTTCAATGGCTTTGTTTATATGAAAATTATGAAATGATATATCAACCTTACAGGTTATCAAATTTCACTATTATGAAATTATGGTTAAATATTTACTTACAACGCCTCACTTACAAATACAATATCGTCATGGGTGTCTCTGAAATAAGACTGATGGAACAATATACCTGCATGTACATGTATTAGGTAATGGCCATGACGCATGCACTGGTGTGCACTTACACTGGTAATGGATGACGATCATACACATTGGAACACACAATTTTCTTGTATGAAAATACTGTATTTCAATAATTATACAAGTTATACATTTTTACTATATACATGATTTTACAAGTACAGGTGCCAACAACACATTTGAATCCTGTTCCTGCTGATGACTCGGAATGGGTTGAGGGAATATTATTGGAATGTGCGATAAATAGTGTGTACATTATGTGGAACCGGGATATATCTCATTTACATCGGTTATGCTACCTAATTTTATTTTTATGTCATACAAACTCATTACTTGCTGGCTGCCATCTTGAAAGTGTATAACACTATATTTGTCCTGTTTTACTCCAGCTTAGCTTGCTCGTATTATTTACAGCTATCTTAATGTTCTGTATTTTAGTATTTACTGTGTCATACATGGAGTAACATGTGCTACAAATCATCCATCAGCATGGTAGAATATTTTCTATATCCAATTTGCAAATTACTACCTACGACCTATACTATTGACAGTGATAATTATATTTATTTACTTTACTTAATAGTCTTTAAAGGCCTGTCAACAGCTAAAAATAATAACTATATGTATCAGAGACGTCCATGTTGGAATACACAACATAGTAATCACGGTAATTTTCATGGTTCCATAAATAGAAAATGGACATATAATGTGACGAACAGACATTCATTATGTATCTGAAATGTGTGTGGATAACTAATATGTGGTTGTGACGGGAGAAATGGGGCTCACGGTATTTGCGACCAGTGTGGCTCCTGATCAAATAGCACAGTCCTGTACCTTGATAACGATGTATTATGCTTGTTAGAAGCATGACGGGTGTTTCACTGATGGAATGGCGAGCAGTGCAGATCCTGAAAAGACTGTGCGCATACACAGGCTGATCGGGATCTACACTGGTCACAAGACCCATAAGCCACATTTATCCAGTCACAGCCACATATACAGGTGTTAGTAATTACATGTTCATATGAACCTTCATAAGTATATAGCAGCGTATAAAGTAAGAAAAATTAGTACATGTAAAATGGTCATTGTAAATTCAGTGGGTGGGGAATATATAGTTAAAACTACTTTGTTTTAACATTGCATCATCTGCTGTAGACATTATGTTATCAAAATATGGGCATTCAATATATATTGCAAACACTAATAAGTACAATTACGATTGATACAATTAATAGACACCGAGAGAGACTTGCATAATGACACATATAGCGTAGTTGTTATCATCACTAAGAACATGCGAAGCAGACGGACAGACGGATGAACACTCGGACACACTGTATCTGAAGTGTGTACGGATAGCTATCAGTAGTTGCATAATCATTTAACAATTTCTTGTGACAGTGCATAACATAAATGAAATTCATTACATGTAAAATTCCCATTGTACATGTAGCATGTGTGGGTGGGGAATGGTGAAAAATATGAACACTACTAGGTACCATTGACACGAAGAAAATACAAAAGTACGATACTTTTATGAGGTTTTATGTAAGGTAGGTGTTTTGCCATTGAAATTCAGTGGGTGTGGTAACAAAACGTGTACAATTAGCAGATATTATTTAATTGAACATTATTCCATTGTATAGCTATGAACACATCAGAAAACATACAAAACCGCCATATCAGTTGCTTCTAATGATAAAAAACAGTTGATTTTCAATGAAAAATGTGATTTTTCACAATTGCGAAAAGTCAGAGGGTGGTATACTTCAAAATGGTGTCAAGCATTCATCCAGCGGGTTACAGAGTGCAGACATACGGCACAGCACTGGTAATTGAATGTAGTTTCATAAAAAAGATGTCCACAAAATCCTACAGTGTGGGGGGAGGGTTTCCATTTCTGGCTGGCCTAATTCGGTTTCGCCACGACAACTTTATTGGGGCTCGCTAAAGCTCGCCCCAATAAAGCTGTCTAAGGCTCAACCGAATATATTTTATAATTCGACGGCAGTAACCATATATTTACTATGAACTAGGCTTCTAACTTGCGTTGGACACGACCTCGTATCGTAACAAATTCCGCGATTTTATTAACGCTAATGTGAATATTTTAGCAGAAAGTGCACATGTTCATTTGAGAATTTGTGTTATCTTCCTAAAATAGCATAGAACATAATTATGCAAATACTATAGAATTACAGCTGCTTTTCCGAGGTCGGACACAACCTCGTATCATAACAAACAAAATAATGTGTTTAAGGCTCTAAAGACAATATTGTAGTGGCAAGTTCATATGATCATTTGAGAATTATCCTTATCCTGCAGAAATACATAGAATCCAAAGAAAATTACAATTTTAAATATGTTATTTTGTTATGATACGAGGTAGTTACGAAGTTAGAAGCCTTGTTAATATATATATATAGTCATACCGATGACAGCCGAGACACGCCAAATGCCTGTGCCTAAGAACATGTGTGATATCCCATTAAAAATATTTACAAAATTTACGATATATTCCGTAAATGACGTCAAAAGTTTACGAAATTTTCACAGCAAATGCGGAATAATTCTATATTTGCTATGAAAATTTCGTAAACTTTTGACGTCATTTACTGAATATATCATAAATTTTCATCATCTTTCGACGTCACCAGTCACTGACAGAAATCACAAGATTTGGAAAATATCTCAAGTATTCTTAGGTACAAAATTAAATGTACATGGCTCGTCTCGTATAACGCTTATGGCATGGTGTTATACATCTCTTAACCCGTTACATGCGCAGAATCTAAACAACTTCATAAACATATTTGTTACTTTTTTCTTGAATTCTGCTCTGAAGTTGCATATCCAGCTGCGATAATCTTGCCCAGATTATCACAGTGCTCCAGATAAGCTTTGAATCTAAAGAGTATTATACCCCCAGCTATCATATTCAATGCGTAAGCTGCAAAAAGCAAACAGTTCAACTAAGTAAATTTTCAACTTTATTACAGTTTTTTCACTACTCAATTTGAAAATCAATGCGTATTTTCACATTGCAGTGAGTGAATATTTTGCACTCCAACTTTTGATAATCAATGCGTATTCTGCTAAAATAAGTGCTTAAAATACGGCAATACGCAGCTTATCTGGAGCTCTGTTATCAATGTTTCTGACAATCTATTCAGCATTGGCAATGCCAACTCGCAAATCAAGCAATTTGAATGTATGAGTCTGAGCTGTAGCACAGCCCAGGCTCAGCCAACCAAGCTGCTCGATTTCAAGCAAGATATTCAAATAAAGAAATTGACAAATATTGGCCCGATTGTTTCCATAGAGATGATTCTTATGTGCAGAATACACATTTATAAAAATGTATAAAGAAAATGAGTGTAATGTCCGTTAATGTTTCAAGGAAACACGGTTATCGCCCCTGATATTAGTGTGGAAATTTACGTCTGATATAAAATGTATAATAATGCCAATCAATACGTGGGGTAATGGTGAATTAATGTTTATTTTGCCAGAAAATGTCTCAGATGATGTCTCTGACATAAATAACAGTTTATGCCTACTGAGTGGGCATGTACCTTTAATCTACACGTACATATTATCTGCCAAACCAATGATACAATAGCAGGGCTCCAGATAAGGAATTAGTAATTGAGTATTTTCACTCCATCATTTCTGAAGCAATTGGGTATTTCAAAATATTAATTGGGTAAAATAAAATCACACTACTGTTTACACATGAACAGACAGCAATTATTGAATAGTTTGCTTCGAAATGAAAACATGTCTTGGCATTTCATTACAATTGTCTCATTGGAGACAATTCTAATGACACACCAAGATGTGTTTTCATGGAAAATAAGAAAAAATATGCTATATTTGTGGTCTGTTTATTGTTTTTTTGCAGCATGATAAAGGTACCAGAAAATAGTTTTTGCTTTTTGATACTCGCTACTTCTGATTTCAATTGGGTTTTTGACAATTTTAATTGGGTATTTAAGCAAATACGCAGCTTATCTGGAGCTCTGCAATAGGGGGAGGCAAATTCAGGCTCATATGTGGCTATGACTGGCGAAACATGGCTTATGGGTTTTGTGGCCTGTGTAGCTCCTGGTCCAATATTACACTCCTGTAGCCTGATAATGATCTATATTGCTTGTTAGAAACATGACAGGTGTTTCATTGATGGAATGTCAAACAGTGCAGATCCTGATCAGATTGTGCTGATCTGGCTGATCTGGATCTACACTGGCCGCAACACCCATAAGCCCAATTTCTCCAGTCACAGCCACAGCCACATACATTTGTATAAGTTGCACAAAGCCATTATTGTCTGTTTCACGAATCCTGCCCAAATTTTACGGCTTTATAAACAAAACAAAAACAATTATTTTATTTGATAATGCATGTATCAAATTTTATAAAAAATTAAGAATGAGCTTTCTTTTTATTTCGTGAAATTTTGTCAAATATTGACTTTATTAAGAAAAATTGATTTGTCTATGGGAATTTAACATGGGGGAACAGGAGGTGGAGGAGCTGTGGGAGGAGTCAGAAAACAAAATATTTTGGAAATTGACTCCCAAACCTGGCTAGATAGCTTGGAAATGATCTAATTAAGAAAACAATATATATAGAAACTGGGTTTTTTGGACCAATTTTACAAACTTGTGTTCTCAATCCCTGAGGCTAGTAATTTTGTGTACATTTATGTACAAATGTACAAAACTACATAGTTTGTATACAAATGTAAAACCATTTTACTGTTTTAGGCTTCTCAGCCCCTGTGAATTTGTCAAAACAATGCTTGCTGTACAAAACTATACTGTGGTTTTGTACCAACACACATCAATATTTCTGCACAACCCCCATAGGAGTCCCGATTGTATCAAAACAACTGTATACTCCCAACCCACAATCTCTCTATACTCGCACCTACTTGTCAAATACAAACATATAATATTTCGTTGACCCTGTTTAATCTTTGAGAGCTTGTATCACTGAGATAACATACATTGTTCACAAACACCCATATCAGTGCGAGAATTGACGATAGTTTAAGTGGCCACACGCTACTGTGCGATATATCAAAGTGCAGATACTCCCCTCCGATCTTAAATGGTACGATGATATCACTGAGTGTTACTGAGTGTCGACACCGCTTACGGCGTAAGCGGTGCCGAAGTAAGACCATGGTAATAATTAAATCAAATATTTGTAGTTGTGTGAGAGAGGATAGTGTGAACAATCAATCACTCACCCGTTATCTGTCTGAAAGTTTAGAGTTTACAATTAACCAATCAATCAATCATCATAACACAGGTCATATTCTGGTTAGGTAAGCCATTATTGTGCTTCTTGATATATCGGCGGTGGGTCATTCACAAAATAAATGTGTTGAACAGAAGTATGTGCCTTTTATATATATTTTTTGAATGGCACTAAGTGCCTGTGCCTTTCCCTGTTATATTAGTTTCTTCCTCTCTGCTTTCAACTCATTATATTTATTCAATTCATCCAGAACAATCTTAAACTCCTGTTCAGATATCTGCCCGTCTTACAGCGGAGACGATATAGAAGCACAGGGTCGTCCAAAATATATTAGTAGTATAGCTGGCCACTTTTTACACCAAGTTGTACGGAATAAATCCCAACGCAGTCATTCCGCCCACTATAAATAGAATTTCTCTATCCTTTTGACTTTGTGACGGTGTGCAAAAATCACTCAACGTTGGCTCTCTCTGAAACGATTGTAATCGTTGTGCATCTGTCGCCGGAGTAGTAACAGCATTATATTATATAATGGCTTCGTCCAATCATCAAACGTCTTAGTAGCGTGATTTTGTTTCCTGATTTCATTATTAATCCAGTCTAATTTCTTTGTTAATTTTTCTGCCCACTGTGCCTGTGCCTTTTGCAATTGCTCTACGGCATTATTATGCCTTTTGCGTTCATCATTCACTGAATTATTACCCAATGAACTGAATAACAAATTACTCCCTGTAAACGCCAATGC
The DNA here is from genome assembly GCA_029237695.1 of Conchocele bisecta. Classification (NCBI taxonomy): domain Eukaryota; kingdom Metazoa; phylum Mollusca; class Bivalvia; order Lucinida; family Thyasiridae; genus Conchocele; species Conchocele bisecta. Next base: position 45,518,863 of record CM055280.1, on the reverse strand, counting down.
ATTAACCAATGCGCCACCAACCATCATAGCTAATCCCGCCATTTTGTTTTATATACTAATTTTATTACTTCAAAATATTATCTGGAATTATACCTTGCTTTACCAACATATCCCTAGTAGCAATAGCTAGTCAAGTATCCAACATAAGCATCGCCATATTATAACCATCAAGTTGCAGTTTTGGAACTGCTTGTTTCATAATTTTATTCGTTAACTGCGCATATCCTATTTCAAGCGCCGTTATTACAGCTTTGTGATAAACAAGATGTCCTATTATCTTTCCCATCTGTATTTATTGTCGTCATTTTTTTATTATTTATATAGTATGTATTTAATTAATTATTTACTCCATAAAAAATGGTTTGTGTTTTACATCATCGACACTAGGCAGTTAGGCCCATTCCAGCTATCAAATATAACATATTTGATGTAGTTATATTAACTTTCACTATAACTGGTTCTTCAGGTGGTATGTCTACTTTTTTCTTATGTACCATGTTTAATATACTTTCTTGTTTGACTTTCCTAGCAGCAGCACCCTTTTTGCCAGCTTCTACCCGTTTCGGATTCTTTGTTGTTACTTGTTTAATCTCCTCTTTTCGTTCTGGAATTTCTTCTTCATGAATCTGTATTGTGTTCCCCGTCTCCATTATCTTTATTTGTATCATTTATAATTTTTAAATCGGCAATATTTATATGTTGTTATCATTGTAGCAAATCAGCTACGAGTTTAGCATGATTTTCTTCCGGTACAGGTAGGACTTTACCAGCTAGTATAGCATACATATTCAAAATAGTATTACCAAGAGTTTTTGTCAAAGAAGCACCTAGTCTTACTTTCATATCTGTTATACAATTTTAATATTTGTTCATTTGGTAACTCTTCTAGTTGTGAAATAGTTATATTTTTACCTACATATTGGACAGCTTTCCCGACTGAAACAATCGCAGCTAACCGTTGTTTTAAGTGGTCATTATTTACGTCACCTACATCATTATCATTGTATACTTTATCATCATTTAGTTGTTCTGCAAGTTCCTCACATTCCATTTTTATTTTGTATAATATAACTTTAATTTTAAAATAAATCCAAACAGAACCAAATATTATAATCAATAATTGTATGAATATCAATATCTCAAACATTTCATACATTACTATTATTATTTTAAGGTAAATTTGCTTAGAACGACTCAGCAATGCTAAGCAATACCTATTTAGTAAGCAATTCTTAACATTGTTATCTACGAATTGCTTAGTTAAATCAAGTTAAATCAAGTTAAAATCAAGTTAAAGCAAGTTAACATCCATTAAAATAAGAAAAAATAAGAAATATTAAGTAATACTAAGAAATTTTCAGCATTACTTCAACTTATAACCAGTTGGTTGGTCAGTTCTAATAAGCAATTTAGAATGTTTTGTCTTCGATAACTCTTTTCTTATTTTGCTTCCTTCCTCCAGGGTTGGAATAACATCATTTTCTCTCAAACAGTCCTCAAAACTATCTCTGTCTTTCGTATAAAACATACAGAGCCATTTCGTCTTTTAACACTGAACTATACCTCTGTGATATAACCCAAACGCTTTGCTCCGCATGTCGTCCAGAGAATGCGAGCTTTGACAGCATATCTTTTTCCTAGTTAATTGCTTAGTATCTGAACAGTCATCAATGCTATATAATGTAGGACATCCAGCATATTTATTAAAAAATAATCTGAACAGATCTTGCAGCTTCTCTTCGCCATTACTATTAACTGGATAAACAATCTTTATTTTTTTTGTCGATTGTGTGGTGTAAATCACCAATCCAACTTTTGTTTGTATGAGCCTTGTTCCATGCTATAGTTGGACAAAGTATAACTATATTCTCAAATACTCCAGCATATCCACCTTGTTGCTGTGTAATCTCAAGTAGGTCAAGGACAAATTCCGTTTTACCACATCTGGTTTGGCCACAGATAATAGCACTATGTGCATGCTTTAGCAAATCAATACAACGCCGATACAAGTCTTCCATTTTCTATATTTAATTGCGCATCTTGAATTATAAATAAATATATATTTACTGTACCTGCAGTTTCAGCTGCTTTAGAAATCTGAAGTGTGATACCTTCACTCGCATTTCCTATTCTCCGTCCATTCCCATGTAAACTATTATCATCTGTTGTTCTTAAGTCAAGCCAGAGTGCATATTGTTTTGTAAGATATTTGCCAATTGTCACAATGGATACATAAACTTCTTTGCTGACAATGTTCACTATCGGACCATTAATATCTCCGCCGGCAAAGTGTTTGCGTATTTCATCCCACATAGTATATGCTTTCATCCCTTGACTGCATAGTTGATTAAGCACACCCTCGATTGTTATTTCAACATTACTTATTTTTGGATTATAGAATTTTTCACTTTCTCTTGCAAAAGGTGCTGATAGATCTTCAAATAACATTAAAATCCCCTTCATGGATTTAACAGGTGTATTCAAATTTATATTCCATATAGAATCGCTTTTATTTCTAGTTATCTTTCGGTGACGAATAATTCTATCATATAGTATTGACATTTGTCCCATATATTGATTTTTTACCATTGTCGCTAAATTAGGCTCTGTGACCATATCAAATTCTAAACTTATATTATTAGTTTCATAATTAACATTCAAATCACCTGGGGCTAGTATTACCCTTGAATAATCATTAAATGGAAGTCTATCACCTAACCCAGATTGATAATATAGCATATGAGCTTAAAGAAGTTCAAAATGTAATGGTATATAGAACCGGTTCTGAGCTAGCTTTATCTTCAGCGTTTGTAGAACTAGCATTTGCTGCTCTAGTTCTTATTTTTTTCACATTTGAACCTGTACTAGTAGATCGCGGTAGATGTAATACACATCTGAATCGTCAACTGATATAATTTCATTACCAGATATTTTAATAGTTGTTTTCTTGACTATCGCGCGCCCAATATTTTGAACCACTCTGAGATCGTCATCGGTGGATGTAAATGAAATTGTAAAAGCTAAACGAACTCTTCCAGGCACAACCAAATCGTTTGGTCCTAAATTTGGAAAGCGAACTAAAAGCTGATGATTTTGATCAATTGTAGATGGATTATTTGTAATTGTAATTGATTGCCTTATACCTTTCACTCCCAGCGGTTCTCTTAAATACCTATAAGGATAAAGTTTTCTTCCGTATGTTGTCCTTTTTTATTATTATTTATGAATTGTATACTTTAAAATAATAATAACAAAATAAATAATGGCTGAAGGTGGAGAAGGTGACTTTAAGCATTATGATAATGAAACGTAGGACCATGATGATTTGATACAGGCACCAGTGAAACTAAGCTAGATGCGCCAACTGTTCAAATGGAAGAATCACCTTCGGAGGTGGAACTGTCCGAGCCATCAAGGGTTATAGAAACACTTAAAGAGACATTCAACAAAAGTTTGGAATATCGGATCAGCAATTTGATTTACTGAGACCAGATTTACATACGGAAAACAAAACACTGTAATGGAATAGTGTACGCATAAGCCGTGAAGGCAATACAAGTCAATTATTAAAAACATTTACTGGTAAAGGTACAACACAATTAAAATCGCTATTGGACATATCAAAAACCAAGTTGCCAATAGAAGCAGTCGATAAAATACAAACTATAGAAAACGAAATTCCAAATGTCGAAAATATAGATATGACTGAATTACCAAATACAGTTAATGACACCGGAACATCAGTAAAATACATCATTGACACATTATCAAAAGATACATCAACAGCGATTACTAGTGATTTTGAAACGCTACCATTGAGAGAACTTAAAGCTTTAAACAAAGCTTTACAACAAACAAAAGGCTCTCTCGCTAATAATATAGCAAAACTTGATGAACTTGATGACAATAAGAAAGCCGCTGTATTAAAGTTATCAGCCGCAATAACATTTGATGCTGATAATCCAGAGGCCCAGAAAATAGAAAAGCAAATTGCAGATATTGAATCTGAGCGTGAAGCTCGCCTTGAAGTTATATCAAATGATAGGGAAACATTAAGAACCCAAAATAAATAGAATAAAAAGTACAATCGAAAGAGTATTACACAAAGATACAACATTAAAAAAAACAACTAAAAACACTCTTCAAAGAACAGGGAATAACAATAGTTTCAGTTATAACAGCTATTGGATTTATAGTTTCCACTTTGATTTTAAGTATTACAGGAGGTGCAAGTGGTGCTGCAAGTATTCCAAAACCATCAGGAAAAGGAGGAGCCAAATAATGGGTTAAGAAACAATTAATTTTTGTTTATCATTACTGGGAACGGTAGCCGGGAAAGCAGCAGCTGCATTACCCGGAATTATTGGTTGCTGAAAACTGCAGGGAAAGTCGTTGGTTGGTTAGCAAATAAGTTATGGGCTTTAATAATAGCAATTGCAGGACTTCTATATATGTTTGCTAAAGATTATATTTTGTCTCGATAATAAAATAATAATACACCTAAACCAATTATAATACTACCGGCAGTTTTATAATTTTCATGATTATCTGCTTGTATTTGTTCAGTTATTGAAATTTTAGAAATTGGAGATGCCGCTATACTGTTATGTTTAGAAATTGGAGATGGTGCAAGGGGCTTAACAATACGTTTTTCTCGTGTTTGCACAGGTGGTGGAACTGGCATACTATTTACATTATCATTAACACCAACTGATTGATCGCCAGTAGCTATTACTATGAAATTATTATAATTTTGAATTCTTTCTATCTGCAAATCCATGTCGATTGGTGCCATATATAAACCAATACCATATACAAAGTCAACTTTTGATCTAGCATATTTTAAAACATTCAGATAATTTGAAATTATTGTTGGCACGTCTACAGCTCTGTTAATAGCATCATTAACATTGGCTAAACATTGTTTGTATGCATCAAAAGCAGTCCCAGTACCTAGAATGGAAGTTCTTGTTTGTGATTGATTGGGACCCAAACATTGACCACACATAAACTATAATTCAGTCGTTCAACTCCGGCTTGGGTATATTCAACTGAATTATCTAGAACAAAACTGGTCCAGGCATTGGTGATATCAACTTTATGCTGGATACAATCATTCACATTAAAGAATGGTGCATTGACACCGCCGTGACTTAATCTATATGACCCACTAGGCTGGAAACAAAAGCCATAATTTAAAAACAAAAATAAACAAGAACAATTATAACATGAATGCTCATGTTATAAAAGAACGCTTTGAGTGTATGTTATTATTATTGAGGCCAACTACATGTTTGCAAGTAGCATGTAAAGTTATAGATATCAGGGTATGGGATCAGTGGTTTCCGAACCTGCTTTTCCGACGCGACGTATTCTGTGACGTCATTTTTACAGTAAATTTTCTTGAAACTTTTCAAAGCAAACGGACGTATTTCGATGATATGTATCACACCATAGAAGTGACATACCGGTTCGATGATATGTATCACACCATACATTCACGTTCTTTAGATTTTTATTCACATCCATGGTAACCGATTCTTCGTCAAAACCAGAAAATTGTTAGATTAAAGCAAACTATACCATAATGCAAGAACTGGCATCATTAAACGAAGCTAATCCCCTCGCACTGGCATCATTAAACGAAGCTAATCCCCTCGCTGGCAGCCTTGATAATAAAAAAGAACTCCGTGACCTTGGGCGGTCGAACGTGGGTCATATGAGTCTACTCATATGCTAAACCATGCTCCATCCATAGACACACATTATGGTCAAATAATATCAAAATCGTGGAAGCAGTTCACAAGTTATTGAAAAATGAAAGGTGTTACTAGCGTACGTACATACGTACGCGAGTACATGGACTAACGATATACCAGCTCTTGCCTATCGGCGAGGGGATACTAATTGGCAACCTGTTAAGCATTTAATGCGTTATGTTTCATTAAACTCTGTCTTTCCATTATAAAGATATTACATTCAACATCCTGCACCACCTTTAATTGACATGGCGCAATTTTAAATATTGTGCGGGACCAATTTTCCCAATTTTAGTACTTTCCCCTAACAAAAAAACCGGCATCTAGTCGCACGCTGACTGAGCCGCGATCTATAAACTTACCCAGGGAGATTACATTGCAAACATAGTGTAACGCGTCCACAGCGGTTTGTTTCGGTGAGTCCGCACAGTACAACAGTCCGACTTGGCAACGCCACCTAGCGACTTATCATCAGCACTGCAGTGCACGATATAAAAATCCTAAAACCATCAACTTCTAAAACTGGCGTTTTGAAGAAAGTCATGAAATATGCAATCTTAAATTCGATAAAATTGACGCAGTTGATATGATTTTTTTTAATTTTTTTAAGAATTTTACCAAATTTTCTACGACGGCCATCTTGGATTATGCGACAACCTCCATTTGAACAAATATGAAAATGCTTCACCCACGCACCACAACTGTGAAGTCTGACCAGCGTCGGCCAAACGGTACATGAGAAGAAGACGAAATCTATAACTAAAGGATGACCTGTCGGCGGCCATCTTGTATGATGTATCATCCGATTTTGACAATACCCACGATACCTTCGATTTGATATATATCAGGACCATATTAGTAAGTAATTCGACCTTGTGCAGGAAAGACACATCGGTCCGTCCGTCCGTCCGTCCGTCCGTCCGTCCGTCCGTCCGTCCGTCCGTCCGTCCGTCCGTCCGTCCGTCCGTCCGTCCGTCCGTCCGTCCGTCCGTCCGTCCGTCCGTCCGTCCGTCCGTCCGTCCGTCCGTTCCCGTCCGTCCGTCCGTCCGTCCGTCCGTCCGTCCGTCCGTCCGTCCTTACGAGAGCTACATTGTGAGGTTGCTGTGTTGTGCTGAAACCCACCCACCGCCCTATTTAAGACACTTGGATAAGTGTTTTTCAAATATAATTAACTAATGGCTAGCTCATTTGCATATTATGCGATTTATTCCGTAAGAGAATCGTTAAGGAAGAAAATAACGGAATAAGTTGCTACATTGTGAGGTTAACCCCACAGTGTAAACATCAAAGGAAATAACCTCACAATGTAGCTCTCGTAAGAACGTCCGTCCGTCCGTCCGTCCGTCCGTCCGTCCGTCCGTCCGTCCGTCCGTCCGTCCGTCCGTCCGTCGTCCGTCCGTCCGTCTCCGTCCGTCCGTCCGTCCGTCCGTCCGTCCGTCCGTCCGTCCGTCCGTCCGTCCGTCCGTCCGTCCGTCCGTCCGTCCGTCCGTCCTCCGTCCGTCCGTCCGTCCGTCCGTCCGTCCTGTCCGTCCGTCCGTCCTGTCCGTCCCGTACCGTCCGTCCGTCCGTCCGTCCGTCCGTCCGTCCGTCCGTCCGTCCGTCCGTCCGTCCGTCGTCCGTCCCGTCCGTCCGTCCGTCCGTCCGTCCGTCCGTCCGTCCGTCCGTCCGTCCGTCCGTCCGTCCGTCCGTACCGTCCGTCCGTCCGTCCGTCCGTCCGTCCGTCCGTCGTCCGTCCGTCCGTACCGTCCGTCCGTCCGTCCGTCCTGTCCGCCGTCCGTCCGTCCGTCCGTCCGTCCGTCCGTCCGTCCGTCCGTCCGGTCCGTCCGTCCGTCCGTCCGTCCGTCCGTCCGTCCGTCCGTTCCGTCCGCTCCGTCCGTCCGTCCGTCCGTCCGTCCGTCCGTCCGTCCGTCCGTCCGTCCGTCCGTCCGTCCGTCCGTCTCGTCCGTCCGTCCGTCCGTCCGTCCGTCCGTCCGTCCGTTCCGTCCGTCCGTCCGTCCGTCCGTCCGTCCGTCCGTACCGTCCGTCCGTCCGCCGTCCGTCCGTCCGTCCGTCCGTCCGTCCGTCCGTCCGTCCGTCCGTCCGTCCGTCCGTCCGTCCGTCCTGTCCGTCCGGTCCGTCCGTCCGTCCGTCCGTCCGTCCGTCCGTCCGTCCGTCCGTCCGTCCGCCGTCCGTCCGCCGGGCACACGAATTGGCAGTTACGTGACTATGTCACATAGGGATGGACTTGTTAAAGGTTAGGGTTAGTAACATAACTAATAGAAAAAACTAACGAATAATTTATTTATGTGACACTTATTCCGTTTATGTGACACCTTTTTAAAGAACAAATGGTCACATAAGTATCCATTCGCGAGAACGTCCGTCCTCCGTCCGTCCGTCCGTCCGTCCGTCCGTCCGTCCGTCCGTCCGTCCGTCCGTCCGTCCGTCCGTCCGTCCGTCCGTCCGTCCGTCCGTCCGTCTCCGTCCGTCCGTCCGTCCGTCCGTCCGTCCGTCCGTCCGTCCGTCCGTCCGTCCGTCCGTCCGTCCGTCCGTCCGTCCGTCCGTCCGTCCGTCCGTCCGTCCGTCCGTCCGTCCGTCCGTCTCTGTCTCCGTCCGTCCGTCCGTCCGTCCGTCCGTCCGTCCGTCCGTCCGTCCGTCCGTCTCCGTCCGTCCGTCCGTCCGTCCGTCCGTCCGTCCGTCCGTCCGTCCGTCCGTCCGTCCGTCCGTCCGTCCGTCCGTCCGTCCGTCCGTCCGTCCGTCCGTCCGTCCGTCCGTCCGTCCGTCCGTCCGTCCGTCCGTCCGTCCGTCCGTCCATTTTCAGATGTCGCTGATCTTAAGATGATGACAGTCTGACATGGCGACACTATATTTTGATTCGTGTAGGTCAGGAACTGGATCAGTTCCCATTTCGCGAGTGTTTGGCAACTTGTTGCCCAGGTACAGTAAGTGTCTTCGGGCAGCGATTCTTCTGGTGGCCTTTGTCCTTCAACAGCAGAATGAGAAACAATTTCCGCCTTATCTGCTTCTTCTGGGACCGCCCATATACTATCTCAATAGCCCTGATGGTGTCTGCCTCGACTGCAGGGTGAAGTTGAAGAGGCTCGACGAATAATCCAGATGGCTGAGATCTGTAGACGGCTTCCCTGAAACAAACAATCAAACAATATTGCCATATGTACATGGTTAGCCTTTTATTGAATTTCTTACCAGTATTAACCATTACTCAGCAAATGACTTCGCAACTTTCCAACATGAAACAGTGCTTAGAGAACTACATCCCACCCGGGCATCAAACTCACAACACTTGGATAAATGTGGTAAGCGAGTAAGCCACATTGTTCATAGTTGTGAACCGTAACTCTTGAAATCTACAATCGTACTGTCCGTAGCAGAGTTACGTTTCCATTCATTATTAAGTCTTCCTCTGCAGAATAGTGAATTACATGTAGCAGCTAATGCTGGGGTCCCATCCACAGGTTGAAGTAACGGACCGAGGTATATATGTGTGTGTTATAGAGGGAGTAACAAAACTTTTTTTAGCTTTTCGTTTATGGACGCTTTTAGGCGTATTTAATGTATTTATAGACCTCTGTACAATGTACTTCAACCTGTGGTCCCATCTAGTAGGCATAACAGTTTGCCTATAAAAATTAAATAAGTGTATAATTGTGTAACTACGGGGGGGGGGGGGGGGAATCCTAAAATCAGAAATGAATATTTACAATAAAAGAACTATATACTCTATATAAAAGAACTATATAGCCCTGAAATCAGGATGATCCTGATCTGATGCCAGGTCCTCGCCACACCAGAATCACATGGCCCCTCCAAAAAGCAGTAGGATCAGTAATAATCTTACTACTTCTATAATGGGCAATAACCCAATTCAACTCCCAGGTAACAGAAAGAGCGAAAGATGAAAACGTACCTGAGGGCCAAACCAGGCAAATCGTGATCCATACGTATTACTTTTATAATAAATTATGTTGATTTTGGAATAAATTAGCTGATTAACGGTATACTAAGTCACAATTTTATCCCATTCCGATAGTTTGGTAAAAAGTTATTCAGAACATGGTCAAAATGATTAGTGGTCCTGCTTACTAAATTAATAGATCAACAACAGATCTGTTAAAAAAAGCTTCATAAACCAATAATACACATGCAAATATACCGAAATTGGTTATCATTTTATTCCCGTATTATTCGCAAAACTCAAGGACAAAAAAGACTGATATTTTGAACAAATTTGGCTGGGTCTCCGCTAGGCGGATACAGGTAATAGACGACAGATGAAATAGTAAAAGCCATCTGTTTAGCCGTGATTATCTCGGCTAAGAACAGCCTTGAATGTTCAGGGAATTTAGACTGAATATGGACATTTTCACGAAAATTATTATTAGGTGCGCACAATTAACAGACACGATTGTAATCCCAACAAACATACAGTCTCCACCCCCGCCCATATTTCGTGAGGTCACCCCAATGAAGCAAAGAAGTCCTCATCACCACCCCAGACCAAACATGGGTACCCTGTGTACAAATAAATTTTAGGAAGCCCACCCACTGCAATACAAATACTTAATACAAATACTGCACATCAATGTTTTTACTTGTTTGGTCAATGTTGTTATAGTTTTCTAAATCGTGTAAGCACGTGACTTTCTGAAAACACTTGTCTTAAGAAAACAACATGAATAATCAGACATGTAAAATATTGGTGTGTGCAAAGCCACATACACGGTGCGAAGCCGGGTACACTTACTGCACCGGCCTATATTCGTGATATTTCGGGGAAAAGTCACCGCTGTGCAAATGCAGTGTACCTGGATTCGCACACCTCAATTTTTTATTTATTTCATCACTGTTGTTACATTTTTTTTAAACACATTTGACTCTTGGGGGTGGGGGCGGGGGGGGGGAATGAAAGTAGTGTCTTTTTTTAAGTGGCTAAAAGCCTATATAGACAATAGATAACAGATAATAGCCTAAATAGATAATGAATTTACTTGTTGGACTGAAAACATATATTCAAAGTGAATATACAAGTATCGAGGTGCCACAAACACACGGAGTCCGAGATGCACCATAAATTAGAAATTAGCTATTTAAACAACAATTGTGGAAACAACATTGGTCGCGAAAACCAATGACTCGGCACATGTGTGTGTTTTTTTGGACACATTAATGATTGTTAAAAGCACAGGCAATGTTGAATATCCCCCATCCACTTGAATTCATGTTATATTGAATACAAATGGAATTATTTTAGTAGCCCTGTGGTTAAAAGTGCTGTCGAAGTCAGCACGATTCAAATATTGGTCAACAGTAATAAAGAAATAATTCCTACCTGAAACGAATGTTTCGTGTCTGGCAGCTAGTAGACTTATGTAAAATGTAGGTCAATTATTGATGCGTCTTGGCTGTCGCCGTATTGTCCTCTCAACTTTAGCAAATATGCAGAAATGTACGTCTGTAGCATTCACAAACCGTCGAGTACACAATGAGTATCTGTATTTCCGTATTTAGAGCTTATCAACAATGAAGACAGCAATAATTTCACGATGGCAGTACGTGTAATGGCAATATGACCAATCATTGTATTATTACGCGTTTGGCAGGACACGAAATATATTATGACGTCACAATGAAAATACAATCGCATTTAACAACAAATAGCTGACTTTTTAAACGTAAATTTGTTATTGGTTGGTGTATTACATTAAAAGAAAGTGTCCTGTGTCCAATGAATTGGACACATGACACTATGGCGTTTAGTAAAAAGGTTCAAATATTGACTATATGTGTACCTGACGTTCTAAATGAGGCTCCATACGGGATAATCTATTTAAACTAAATTTCATTGGGAAGCTATTTTTTGCAAATTACATGCGTATTATTATTTTAATATAACCTATCAATGTTTACAGGTGTTAGCATGTTTCAATATTGAACTAACATATAGCTTGTTGGTATTGGCACACTTTCATTTTACGAAGTTTCCCGCAGCGAACCCCATTCGGCCCATCGACCGATTGTAATTATAGAACGCCTGTAACTATTCACGAGAATATAGGCGTTCTATGAAAATGTATAATATAACTTTAACAAATACAACAGCAACATTGCACGACTGTATCGGTAATAACGATTCCAAACGAAAAATAGGTTTAACAAGTTTAACATACTGGGTCGATTGGTACAACCTGTTACATGATGTACAGTATGTATGGGCTTCTACAAGTGGTGTCACCATAAAAGTTTCAATTCCAGCGGGATTATATTCGTTTGATAGGTTGAGTACAATTTTAAGTAATGATGCATTAGCACTGACTGTAAATAAATCCAATGGAATATGTACTTTACGTGTTAACCCGCGATATAAAGTGAAGATACCAAGCGATATTCTTAATCTGCTAGGGTTTAATATTAATCCAGGATTGGTTACGCGCAGGTTCCCATCCAGATTCTAATCCAGTTAATTTCGTTAATAGATATGTATATATCTATCTTGACCAAGTAAATACATCATGTAATTTACTCAACGGTAAAAGGAGTAATGTTATAGGTGTTATACCAGTTCGCAAAATAACATTTGGAGAGTCAGATGCTGTGACATTTGCACACCCAGAATATAGAAATCTACAAAACGGCGATATAAACGAATTGAGAATTGAAATTAGAGATGAAAATAACAATATAATTTATAATCATAATTTACCATTTATAATAACATTAGAAGCTATATAAACAATGAGTATTTATGGAGCAGATGAAAATAGTCTTACAGATTATATAGACGCCGGAGATAAAAATGTTGCACAGTTGTTCAATAAACATAAAAGGATAATAAATGTGTGGGCTGAATAGTCTGGATCATTACATGATGGCTCTACTGAATTTGCATTTGGAAATGGTGCTTCTGGTTCAGCGTATGAAAACTGTGGTTATACTATGATGTGTCGTGGAAGGGTTTTACGAATGGGTTTATGCAGCGTTACCAGAGAGGGTTTTGCAAATGATGAGGTAAAATTGGGATTAGTATTAATGGCACTCCAAATTTGAATGCAACTTTAACAACGCATAAAGGACAGCGTTCGGCATATACACTATTTCAAACTCCAATCGAACTGTGCCTCTGGAAGTGTATTAAATTGTGTTTCACTTGCAACATGTGGCAAAGCTTCCATTTCAATTGTAAATGTATTGATTGAATTAGATATTTAAAATTAAAAAATAAAATGAGTAATAAACTGTATCCATCGCTACCAGTTGATGAGAATAGAACAGAACATTATAGGCTTAGTGAAATAAGTGCTTTAAAACATAAGCTATGAAATGAAGTGGTGATAAGGAAAACAATACGAAATAAATATAAAAGAGCCGTGAACATATTAAATGGTGTTCAGTCTGGATTAACTACTGTTGACCTAGTAATGGGTGGGACGAGTGCCGGACTATTATTAACTGTTGTAGGAGTGCCAGTTTCCTTGGGGCTTGGTATTGCGGGTAGTATATGTGGTGTACATGTATTTGCATTTACAAGCAAATTTATTAATACTAAACTACTGAAAAAAGCTGAACAACTTAATTATATTGCAAATAAAGTTTCTACTGCATTACAAGATGATAATGTATCTAATGAAGAATTTAAATTGAAGATGGGATAGATGGATAAATAGGAACAAATGAAAGCAGATGTTAGAAAACCTATAAAGTTTGAGATTTCTGGTGAAGAAAAAAAAATACTACGAGAGCAAATCAAAGCAGATATGTTAAAAAATATAAATGGGCAGTAAATTTTGACTTTCATTTTAGTGCGGTGGGGTTAAAAAAATAAGGCTTAAAGGTTTTAATAATTGTTTTAAATAGACAAAATCAAAAGCATGATACTTATTTGTCTTCCTGTTTTTACATGGTTTCAACCCTAATGACCTTACATGGTATGTCACCTCTTTAGATTTATTTTGTTCAATTTTGGTTTTAGGATGGGGTGGTGCCCATACCTCAGTTTTATCAGATAATATTAAAACCACATTACGCAAACACGTCTTATTTGGAATTAATAAATCAGTGAACTACTTTCGGCAAGGGAGATAATCAATATCACGCGAACTATTTTCATATGAGCCAATCCGATTGTTCTGTTTATTAGTATATATAGTTTTAATCTATCTCCTGTGATATATAATGAAACATTACTTCGCTATGTTATGGGTATTAATACATGTTGTTCAATAGCGTATCTCTGTAACGGTATCGTTGTAGATGGAGTTGCAAATAATTTAATAATTATTACGTTCAAATGGTTGCGTAATACTAATAGCACTTTTGTATAAATGTAAGCGTGAGGTTAAGGTCGTCAACTTCTATGATTTAATTCCCGAAAGGGTCGGGGGTTCACACCTCGACTTGGTATATTGTTTTTTTTTCTCCATATATATTATTTTTGTGATTTTAATCTTTTCACAATTTTATGATATTAATAAAAATAGCTATAAATTGATAGAAACTTACCAACGATGAAAGTGTCCGTCTTTAAGTTATATATACACAGACAGTTTGTTACTGTTTTTTAAGTTTCAGGTACTGTCTATACCATATATTATTTTACTGTCACAAAATCTATTTTTTTGGCTGTCACAATTAATTAATTTTCGGACAGCAAACATTTTTTTATGAATTTGAAATAATTATTGCCCTCCATCTGATCACAAAACTGTTCGAACTGCGCATGTGGCTACCACGACCAGAATTCACTGGCCGCAAACACAGTAGCCTTCGGCGTCTATTTATTAAATTATTATTTTTTAATTTTATTTGAATTCCGCGTGAGCGCTGAATTTTGTGTCAACACCATTTACAGAAACTAGTGGTGATTTTCTAAACGAATATCGGAGAAATGCGGCTATATATTTTATGTAAATTTTCAACACCATTTACGGAAACAAATTACTGATTTTTTAAAACAATATCGGCATAACTAAAAATACGGTGATAGAATTGTTTTCAACTTTCCAACACCATTTACGGAAAATATTACTGATTTTCTAAAAACAATATCGGCGAAGGTGTACTGAACTACTTTTTTTTTTAAATAACCAGCCGTCTAATAGATCTGCGGCACACATCAAAACGACACGTCAATTTCAAAACATTGCCTAAGGGTCAACATTTACAGCTGTGTGGTGTCATCAGATCAACACCTCGTCACACAGACTGCGCATTATCGATTTTTTTCCAAACAAAGCGACGTGTATTTACAACTAGATCTATGTAATGTGTCGGGTGTAGCCAAAGACCATACATAAATTCGTAATTAGTCACAGATGTAGCCTTAACATATAATCGATTTCCTTAAATTACGTCCGCAAGTTGACAGATATTTCAGAGCAGACGTCATCGTAATTTGCCGTTATTTATTTCCAAAATTAGCCATATATTCTGTAAATGGCGTTGAAAGTTGACAATAAAGTAAGACCAGATCAGTACGTTAAATCGCTATCGACGACAACTGACGATCCAATGAGAGAGTAATACCGTTTACGCGTATCCAATGTTAAATATACATCGTTATTTTTTTATGACTTTCGTAGTTTTTACCGAGAAATTCAAACCGTTTCCAATTATTGGGGAACATAATATCATGATTAGCACACCGTTTCACTAAGCGGGGGCTACGCAGGGAATGGGATCACACGGTCTATTGTTTACACTGGATTAATGGCGGCCCCCATGAGGTCTCGGGTAAATCTTATTTTTCAATAATACGACTGTGGTTTCTTCCTTTTAGTGATGATCATGTTCCAGCCGTTAACACTTATTTAGCAGCATTACTTATGTAGTTAGTCTGAACATTCTGCAGAGAAATTTGAATTGGACGGAATCGAGCGTTGTTTAAACTTAGTCCGGTTCATATGAACAGGTCAAAATATAAACTGAAAATGGCGCTTTGTGTGACAGAAATCCGTACGCGGACGAATACAAAAAATATTTTGTTATAAATATCACATATAGCGAAACAGCGGTAGCATCTACTGTTTTAATACTATGCATACATATTGTAATTACTGTTTAATAGAGATATAGTTATGCATAATATACGATACTATGGTTTATACTCTAGCACTATGTTTTAAAGCTGTGTGATTTGCCTCTCTATAAGCTGGATTAATTAATACTTATATTCATGCGCTTCATGAGAACATCAATACATTTAAAATATACAAATATTACTTAAAGGGGTACCGATATGATACATTTTAATAATATAAATATTGAAAATACACATTACAATCGCTTACAACATAAGTTATTGATCGAAAATAGTCACTGCATCGTGACCTGTTTGACCGCATTACCTATTGCGCGGATACCTCACCATACCCCCTGTTTACATAGGTAACTGGGGATATGGTGAGGTAAGCTCGCTAATACAATGTTTGCGTAATGCATAGATTCGCCATGAGAAGATTCCACGCATTTTTAATATGTAATAGTATAGATTTAATTCTTTCTTAAATCTCCCCATTTAATTGTGCTATATTGGCCTTGATCTTTGAGCTTTTTTTCAAACTTGGCTTGTGTGATTTGTGCCATTGTTTTTTGTTTTTACTAGTATATGAAGATATCTTAAATATAAATAAAAAAAATGAAGAAAATTTATTGCAGCCCCAAAGGATTTTGGAAAGGTTTAACAGCTGTTAAGAAATTAGCAAAAGCCGCTAAACGAAGCATTGGATTTCTTAAAGAAGCAAGCGGCATGGCATATGTATTTACCTGCACCAAAGAAAATAGTGAGACCAAAGTTTGATGTTTCTAACAAAAATGAAGTTCATCAAGCGGATTTATTATTCCTACCACATGACACTGTTCGTCGAAAAACATATAAGTATGCATTGACTGTTTTTGATATTGCTAGTAGATATAAAGAGGCAGAACCACTGACTTCTAACGACAGCAAGGAGGTTGCTAAAGCTCTTGAAAATATTTATAAAAGAAAACTAACTTATCCAAACTTAATGCAAGTAGACCCTGGGAGAACATTTATGGGTGTTGTTACACAGTTCATGGATAAACATAATGTAAATATAAGACGCGGTAGAAGAGAAATTCATAGAGACCAAGCCAGGTCTAGGAGTTTGACAATCCACATAAACGAAATAGGGAATGGGTTAAAAGACTCCCAGCGGTAATCGCTGCAATACATTCGGAAGCGCAAAAGCCCTCTCCAATTGAAATTAAAACATTAAAGGACGACCCAATCTGTCCTACTGTAAAATATATTTATACCAACCTGGAGAACAAGAAGACGGAGGCAGACGTAGAGCTACTGACCCGATATGGAGTGTTTATATTCACAATATTGATTATCATTTTATTACACAAGGTACAGGAGTGTATTATTTGAAGGCACCGGCACCAAAGAGAGGCTTTGTGAAGGAAGAGCTTCTTATTGTTCCGGCTGATACCCAAACGCGTATGTCATGATTCCATCGGGTGCAATGTATCGTTTCGTGTGGAGTGGTTAGAGTGTTGTTTTGTTCATTGTTAGTCCGTATATTTTATGGCGCATGGAACGTAGCATATTCATGTCATGAGTGTATGCTTTCTAGTTGAACAGTGCATCCTTGTAATTTCAATGTTTTTTTATTACATATATTTTTACTCCCTTTGCTTTCTTGATGAGTTGTTCGTCTGCTCGCAGCATAGAGTATAATTTTGGGCGGATACCAATATATTCTGCTATGGGGGTGCCAACATATTCATCTTTCATTTTGCTGATGGCTATTTTGTTTGTTTCGTCGTAGAGTGGATGGTCTTTTGGATAATCAGAGAAGTCATATTCATCTTTCATCTCAGCCATATCTTTGTATACATCTTTTGTTTTTATGTCAACTAATAAACTATCGGTGTCTGTATAAAACACGGTGCAGTTTTCGCCACACTTCCTTTTCAGTTTGTTATAGTACCAGTCACGTGTTTTGATAAGTCTAAGGCAGACATGTCAACATGGCTTGTTTAGCGTTTGTTTAGTTTTGTTTACATGTATATCAGATAATTCATCTGAAAACTTGACACGTCTATTGAAATTATGTTTAGCTATGATTTTTCTTAACCTTTCATTTTCACTACCATCTGTTCTATTTGGCTTGATGTCTACTCTTTTGCGTAGGTTCTCCATTGTTTTTCCAAATACAGCGTTGTTCATTAGTTTACAGAACTTTTTTTAAAAACATACATTCGTCTGAACACCGAATTTCGTAAAAAAGCAAAGTCTACATTTTAAAAAAAGTTCTGGAATTTTTTCCAATGAATCTTTTTCATATTCTGTACATCCATCCCAGACCGGCGAAGCATATTCGAGTATAGGTCTCACATAAGATATATATATTTGGTTTAAAGACTGTCTGCTTATCTTAAATTTTAGGTTTCGCATTATTCCCAACACTCTCGCAGTCGAATTAATTATATTTTGTATATGTGTATGCCATTTCCCGTTATTGCTCAGCGTTAAACCGAGATGTTTATGGTCGTCGACAAAGGTTATAGGCGTGTTTTGAAAGATTAGGTTTACAGGTCGATCGAGTAGTCTTAGGGTTAAAAGCATCGCTTCAGTCTTGTTAGGATTGAAACTGACCAACCATTGTTTAGCCCAGTCAGCAATAGTTAGCAGGTCATAATTTATTATGCCTTCTAGGTCATCAGTATTTGTTGTGGAAAATGATAGAGAACTGTCGTCAGCAAATAATCGAACCATACTTAGTAGATGGTCAGTTATATCGTTGACATATATTAGAAATAGTAAAGGACCGAGCATCGAGCCTTGCGGTACGCCAGCAGTTATTAACTTTGTATCTGAGGTTGTGGACCGTATTGATACAGACTGTTTCCTATCCGACAAGTAGTTTTCGATCCAGTGTAAGATACAACCATTTAATCCATTTTGCCGTAACTTAAATAGTAATCCCCTATTCCATACTCTATCGAAAGCCTTAGAAATATCACAAAATACTATACATGTAGATTGCCTTTCATCAAATGCCTGACATATTTGATGGTGAATGTCTATAAGTTGGTATACCGTAGAATGGCCTGGTATAAAACCAGATTGTCTATTGTAAATCAAATTCTGTGAGTGCAAGTGATTATATATATGTTTAAACATTATTCTCTCCATTACCTTTAAATTCCTTTACGCAGTAGTAGATTGGCTTGTTTATCAAACACATTTCTTGTAATTTTGAAATCAGATTTGTCTGTTGAATCAACTAACTTTTCATGTGAGGAAGCCATGCATTGAAAACTATCCAAGAATTTAAGTTGGCCAATGCTAAATGAGACCTTTTCGGCATTATTTCGAATGCAGGTGATATAACCGTTTTCTTTGTGTATTCTTTTGCATTATAAAATTACTATCATATCCTTTGAGATTGTGAAACACCACAGGGGTTTTAGTTGTGCCTGATTTTATTTTGAGTTTTATGTTGCAGTTTTTGTGTGCGGCACCTCAATATTCGCCTGTAAAGTGCCAGTGCTCTCTTACTTTTTCGTTATTAACCAATTATTTTTCACATATCCAACAATGTGTATCGTTTTCATTGTCATAGATGTTTTGATCTGCCATTATTAGTGGTTTGGGATGGGCAAACATACTGTTAATGCTGCTGACCTCACATTCCAAATGGTTTAGGAATACGTCAACATCTTCACCTCTGTATAGTACTGGACAGTGGTTCTTCTGCTTTACCATCATATTTGGCAACTTGATAACCAAAGCCACTAGCTTCATGTTCGCTTGTTATTTCTGATTTATCACCTGCTTGTTTTACTTTCTGGTTTGATTATACTTTCAAAGTCGGCGTATATGGTATATGGGACAGGCATTTGGTTTTGGTGGTTCTTGAATTTGATGTGGCTTTTATCTTTTTGGGGCATTTCTATTCTTGTTGCACATTTGTTGATGCCTTCGAAATCTTCTTTATGCTTGAGTCGTAAGTCTTCTTTTGTAAAAACGTAAAGGCAGCGGTCGCAGAAACAGGTTTTTTCCTTATGTTTGTTTTGGTCGTGAAGTAGTCTGTTTTGATCTTTAATCCAACAATAATGGTATTGCGTTTCTTTCTTTCGATCAGCAACTTCTTCATCTGGGTTATAATTTTCATCTATTATTCCTTCTTCAACTTCTTCATCAGGGTTATACGTTTCATCTATTATTCCTTCTTCATCTGTATCATCAACTTCTAAATCTTGTGATATCAAATGTAAATTAATTATTTGCATTTCTTTTGGTTGTTCTAATATGTAATATGGGAATATGCTTATTTTCTCTGTCTTCTTTGTTATTGTATATCCATACACATTAATTGCCAGATTATTTTGTTTCTCTAATTTTGATATTTGAGATATTGGTATGGGAGTGTCAATACCTTCAGTTTTTAAGCAAAGTGAATAATCATGATATTTTGATAATCTGTCAGAATGGTCTGAAGCAGGATTAAGAGCAGAATTTATTGCGCGAAATAAGCATTTATCTTCTTTATTTTTCACATGATTGATTATTGCTTTTTTATTTGCCACTGCTTTGGGTAAAGGAATGTATGAGGAGCCTTTGAGTGGTTCATATTTTGCAATGTTTAAGCATAGTTTAGTGCAGTGCTCAATCTCTAAACCTGATGCTGTATTTGTAAATTTCTTAAGCCAAGTTTGCAAATAAGAAGTTTGGTTATTGTAAAAGTCATCTACTTTATTTCCATCAAGAACAGCACTTTGTTCTCCATGGTTTTGTCCAACGACATATTTTCTTTCTGCATCACCTTCATCTTTGAAGAAATTTATAGAAATACCGATTGCAAATGTTATACCATTATATTCTTTTATATATTGTTTGATTTTTATCATCAAACAGAATATTAGGGTCTTTATATTTATGCGCATCTATGTCATATGACTTAAAATAATCACACAATGGTCTGTTTTTAATTCTGATTTTTTTATCTTTGGGACCCTGTTTGGGTTCAGTTATAACATTTTGTTTTAATTCAACGTGTGCCTGTTTTTGCCGCCTCCTTTCCTTTTTCCTACGCCGCCTTTCATGCAAATTTTCTACTACAGATGATTTGACCTCGACCTTGGTCTCGACCTTGGCCTCTGAAGGTTTCAGAGTGTCCACATTCTTTTGGACAGAAGGTTCTTTAAGAAAATCTACAATCTTTCTAAGTTGTTCATCATTAATTACACCGCTTTTGTGAAACTGCAAAATGTATTTCACATCTGTAGCACTCATTTTCTTTTAAAAATTTTGTATTTTTATAATAGTTTATATTTATTTAATGGAAATAATTAATTATATAAATAAAAATGATCGAAATAAACGTGTGCCAGTATCAAAATATTCATACAGATACACCATGTTTTGGAAAATCGGTCCTGTATTTCTGAAATTCAAAACATTTCCCCATGTTAAATCCCCATATGCATCTTCTCTCTGTCGATGGCGATTTAACATGGGGAAATTATTTTTTTCGCAATAAAATCAATATTTGACAAAATTTTACGAAATAAAAAGAAGGCTCATTCTTAAATTTTGCTTTAATTTAATATTATCAAATGAAATATTGTTTTTGAATTCTTTATATAGCCATACAATTTGGGCAGCTTTCGTAAAAGAGACAGTAGTGCCAACTTTTGTTTACTCTAGTTTCTTGACCAAGGTAATCATAGCATTTCGTCTCAATCACATATTGCGACTATTTCTCCAATATCTACTAAAATTATTCATTAAATGTTCCAACACGTAGAAAGGTATATTTAGATGCAGACGTCACGGCTTGTCACAAATCACGCATCCTGTTCAGATTTGAACATGTGTCAAACGGCCAATAACGTAGTCGTATCGCAAGTCGAAAGCGCGCATGGGCGGGACTTACATTGAGACGGACATGTGTACCCAAAGAAGGCGCAACTAATAAGTAAGTTATAGTTCACATATTGAATTTTTACCATACTAATTTATAATCTATAGCTATTACATTATGTTACCTGCAGTTATTACAATATTTATATACTACTAGCAGTCTCCGCGAAAGTCATCGGTCCGTTAAAATTGCTGCCGGTCCGACAGTAAACCGGAAGTCGCCGGACCGAATGTCCAACTATAAAAAAAGAGTTGTATTCTAAGCTTCAATCCAATCACCTTCCTTTGGTATGTATCTTCTGGTGCTAACTAGCTTTATTATGACTGATATGCTTTAAAAAATCTCTTAACCCTTAGAAGGCCGGAACCGAAAACTGTCGTCTGCTGTTGTTTGTTATTTTGCATTTTCTCTAAATGAAAACATGGTTTGGCAGCAGTTTAGAATCATTTCCATTGGAAATGATTCTAAAGTGCTGCCAAAGCATGTTTTTGATAATACAAATGAAAAATAGAAATTTTAATTCGGCACAGTCAGGGTTAAATAGCACACAAAATCAATTTTATTTTTATAAATGTAATTTTCAGTCTGGTAAATGTTTGTCCGGTCTGGTAAAAATTTCGAGTTTACCAGACCGAATGTCCTGTTAAATTTTGGCAGTTTCGCGGGGACTGAACTCGTACACGAGGAATTACAATTACCCCAGGTCGACTGCGAATCTGTAAAGTAACAAACACGAGTGATCAAGCATGCAAAGTTGAACTAGAAAATGTGGTCCTTCGACTCTTACAAAAGCTTCCAAAAAATAAACGGACGGACAGCCAGGGAGAAACATATAGGGCACCGCAAAATCTTGGCAGGGCCCTAATTATAAATAGTATACCAAAAGGGTATCCCGATGAGTCCAGGTATGCAATAATGTAGCCATTTAACCCTTACCATATTCATACAGAGGATACACCATTCTGTTTGCGAGAAATCCTAAATATTTTCCTTCTATGCGCTTAGAAGTATATGTCGCGACGACCATTTGAACCGTCTCGTCGAGACGGTTCAAATGAGTGGTCACAACATATACCTTCATTGAGAAATAACGAAAATAAAATATTTAATAGATTTCATGCCGGTAAAGGTGTATTCCGAAAGGAATGGGTTAAAAGCACTTGTCTCAGATGATGTGTCCGATGTATGATCTGTGTTTTTTCGCTTCCTGACACACAATAAATGACAGATTATATCAATCTATGGCACCATTTAATTTGATGAAATTCCAAAAACAATTACATTAAAGTACAAACTATCATTAACCATGTTAACTGTGAGTGGAATAATTTGACATTTTCGCTACATATGTACCAGTAGGAACGAAAATGTGAAATTTCTTTACTTTTTGTTATGAAATGATCGTATTAAATTGGTATCTAAATATCCAAATCATCATCATACTCACCCTGTGCGCTTTCACTGAACTGGACGAAGCTTCTATCTTACTCTGATTTCCCGCCTCTGTCTGGTTTCCTAGACTGGAAGGTACAGCCTCCATCTGAGTTTCCGCCTCACTTTCTGTACGCTGGTACCCCGTCTCACTGCCAACATCAACATCCACTCCAGACTGGCTGTAGTCCTCACCACTACTGGTACACGCAACATCAGTGTAACTGGGCCGGTTACTGCTCCCACTAATGGGGATAACAACTTTCTGTTGGTCAGCTGGGTTCCTGTAGCCTATTTCATCAACATTGCAAAGTATACTTTAGTAGCAAAGTATACTTTGACGGAGAAATTTTCAATTTTATGATAAATTTATTAATTTTTATTATACTGAATTTATTACATTATCACAGCCAATTTGGCTGTGATAATGTAATAAATTCAGTATAATAATTCTGCATACTTTTAATCATGAAATATATGCATTTGTTAGTTTTATATGAAATAATGCAGTTCAGGAAAAATAAATGATTACTCCCTGAAAGTATACTTTGCTAGTAAAGTATACTTTGCAATGTTGATGAAATGGGCTACAGGACTCGGCTGCACTGATGGGGTTAGACAAATAAATGGGGCTTATGGTATTGTGAAAATTGTAGTTCTTGAACCAATAGCACACTCCTGTAGTCTGATAAAATCTATTTTGCTTGTTAGAAGCATGACGGGTGTTTCATTGATAGAATGGCGAATAGGGCAGATCCTGATTAGACTGTGCACATGCACATGCACAGGCTGATCTGGATCTACACTGGTCGCAAAACACACAAGCCCCTTAGACTGTGCACGTGCACATGCACAGGCTGATCTGGATCTACACTGGTCGCAAAACACACAAGCCCCTTTTCTCCAGTTACAGCCACAAATTAATGAGTTCCGCAGCGTGCAATATCGTTGAGCGGCGGAACAAGTGGCATACATGTATATCCACATACAAAACATACCAGATACAAGGCGGTGTCTCACCCACTAAACGAAGCGTTGCCACGATGGTCAAAGTCACTAAGATCAAGGTTACAATATGAGTAAGTCCAAACTTATTGATACGAAGGTCATGGTCACCAAGGTCAAGGTCACACAAATATAAAACTGGGTGTATAGCCATCAAAGTGAGGAAGCTATTGGTGACGTTTGGTAAAGATCCGACTAACGGAGCAAGATATATTCAATATTTTGACGTACATCCAGAATTATTGACACGAAAGTCAAGGTCACCAAGGTGACGGTCAACGTCATCAGCATGACACTGGATGGATAGCTATCATATGTGAGGAAGCTAGTTTTAAAATTTGGTAATGATATGATTAACGAATCAGTAGATATTCAACATTTGGACGCATGCCATGTCCAAAAATGTTGACACCAAGGTGAAGGCCAACAAGGGGAAGAGTCAGACGAATTACACTGATAGATATTCATCAATGTGAAGATGATATTGATGAAGTTTGGAGATGATCCGACTAACAGATCAAGAGATATTCAACGTTTGGATGGCTGGATGTAAGTATAAAATTATTGACACAAAGGTTAAGCTCACCAATGTGAAGGTCAATGTCAATGACAGTGGGTGGATAGCCATCAATGTGGGAAAGCTATATATGACATTTGGTAATGATCCGACTAATGGATCAAGAGATATCGGAAATTTGGCTTCGTTCAAAAGTTATGTCCCACAAAGGTAAAGGTCTCCAAGGTGAAGGTCACCTGAATGACAGTGGGTGGATAGCCATCAATGTGAGAAAGCTATTCATGAAATTTGGTAATGATCAGAACAACAATCAAGATATATGGGAAGTTTGGCTACATCCACAATTTACGTCCCACGAAGGTTAAGGTCATCAAGGTGAAGGTCAAGGTCACCAAAATGACACTGGATCGACAGTTATCATCAATGTGAGGAAGCTATTGATGAAGCTTGGTAATGATCCGACTAACGGATGAAGAGATATGGGAAATTTGACTACGTCCAAAATTTACGTCCCAAATTGTTCACGATACCGACGACGCCTTCGACGACGCCAATGCCAGAATTGTGTTTGTTTGTTGTGGTTTAACGGCCTATCAACAGCTACGGTCATTTAAGGCCGGGTCAATGGGTTTAGTAATAAATCCCATATATTACCTGTACAAGTACATGAACATGTTCAAGTACATGTACAAATGGGGGGAAATCCTGAAATCAGAATAATCTTGATCTGATGCCAGGTCCTCGCCACACCAGAATCACTTGACCCCCTCCAAAAAGCAGTAGGATCAGTAATAATCTTACTACTTTTATAATGCGCAATAACTGAATATTTACAATAGAAAGATATATATTCATCCCTGAAATCAGAATAATCCTGATCTGATGCCAGGTCCTCGCCACACCAGAATCACTGGGCCCCCTCCAAAAAGCAGTAGGATCAGTAATAACCTTACTACTTTTATAATGGGCAATAACCTAATTCAACTCCCAGGTAACAAAAGAGCAAAAGATAAAAACGTACGTGAGGGCCAAACCAGGCATTCGCCTGACCAACCACCCACACCAGAATTGTGACTGCTATGTCTCACTTTCATCTATCGTGGACGAGACAAAAAAATCCCAATTGAAAGTAACAAGAGTGCCGTCAGTCACAAAATACGCCCGTTGAAGATGGGCCGGACAGCGAAGATGCAGAAATGTTATTGAATCTGTCACCACGGCAAGAAACATTAATGAGGATTTGAAAATCTATAGCATTATTTCTTCCTCTTGTTGTGATAGAAAGGTATACTAATTTAGGTAGAGATGTGTAAAGCAGAAATTATATAGAATTGGATACAAAAATGTAGAAAAAATGGCTAAGCTGAAAATGTGATATCTTTGTTAAAACATATTTTTTTCGGCATAGAAAAACCAAGATGCACATCCTCAATATGTTTAGAAGACGTCTGTATAGTTTCGGATCGATCAACTGAACGGTTTCAGAGGACATGAAGTTTTTCTGTAATCCGCCC
This sequence comes from Conchocele bisecta, assembly GCA_029237695.1. Lineage (NCBI taxonomy): Eukaryota > Metazoa > Mollusca > Bivalvia > Lucinida > Thyasiridae > Conchocele > Conchocele bisecta. The sequence goes on along the minus strand of CM055280.1, from coordinate 45,492,744 downwards.
GCCCCGTGGTTGACTTAATACGTACCGCTTTTTTTAAAACGGTCGTATAGAAATCAGGGGCCCGTTTCACGAAACTTTGTACAACTAAAATGTTCATTCATAAGTGCAAATTTAGGATCGTCTGGAAATTTCAATTGATGGATTTACATTTATTGAAAATGTAAATCCAATAATTGTTTACAAGAAAACATTGTTAATATGAAATTTACAGACTATGATAATTTTGCACTTACGAACATTTTAGTCGTACAAAGTTTAGTGAAACGGTCCCCAGGTATCAAAATTCACCAATATTTTTGTTTCTATTTGTTTCATTTCTCAATTAAAGTATATGTTGTTATCACTCATTTGAACCATCTCGTCATGAGGGTTCAATTGAGTGGTAATAACATATAGTTATACTTTTCATGAGAAATATTTACAAGAAATATGGCCTATCGGCACACGAATGCCCCCGGTGGCAGATTGGAGAAACTATGGCAAAATTAATTAACAAAAGTGATAAGTATTCACAAACACATTTATGAAGGTCAAAAGGTGAAGGTCATATTAAGGGCAGTGTTGATGTGTGGCATTTGTTCACAAGTATGATGTATTGAAATATTAAAGTAACCCATCAAGGGAAATAGAAGTTATGACATAAATGAGAAACTCTGGCGAACTTATTAATGTGTGAAAAAGTTGTCAAGTGAAAATGTTGTCAAGGTCAAAAGGTCAAAGTCATATTAAGGGCAGCATGGATGTGTGGCATTTGTCCACAAGTATACTGCGTTGAAATATTTAAATAATCGTTGAAGGAATATAGAAGAGGGAGGGGGGAATCCGAAAAAACAGAATTGAATATTTACAACGAAAACAAGAAAATTGGCCTGTCGGCACACGAATGCCCCCGGTGGCAGATTGGAGAAACTGTGGCAAAGTTAATTAACCAAAGTGATAAGTATTCACAAGCACATTTATGAAGGTCAAAAGGTCAATATCATATTAAGGACACTTTGAATGTGTGGCATTTGTCCACAAGTATGATATATTGAAATATTAAAGTAATCCATCAAGGGATATAGAAGTTATGACAGAAATGAGAGGCTCTGGCGAACTTATATTAATGTGTGAAAATGTTGTCAAGTGAAAATGTTTTCAAGGTCAAAAGGTCAAAGTCATATTAAGGGCAGCATGGATGTGTGGCATTTGTCCACAAGTATGCTGCGTTGAAATATTTAAATAATCGTTGAAGGAATGTAGAAGAGGGAGGGGGGAATCCGAAAAACAGAATGGAATATTTACAACGAAAACAAGAAAATTGGTCTGTCGGCACACGAATGCCCCCGGTGGCAGATTGGTGAAACTGTGGCAAAGTTAATTAACCAAAGTGATAAGTATTCACAAGCACATTTATGAAGGTCAAAATATCAAGATCATATTAATGACACTGTGAATGTGTGGCATTTGTCCACAAGTATGATGTATTGAAATATTAAAGTAATCCATCAAGGAATATAGAAATTATGACAGAAATGACTCTGGTGAACTTCTTAATGTGTGAAACATTTCAAAGTTGTGAAGGTCAAGGTCATATTAAGGGCAGCATGGATGTGTGGCATTTGTCCTCAAGTATGAAGCTTTGAAATATTAAAATGTGTGTATAAGATTCAGATAAGTTTCAGGTGTGTAGCTAGCAGGGTTAAAAGTTGTATGACTTACAAGGCAAAATTGCCAAATTCTAAGTCGAGCAGGGGGAGATAATCCATGACCTCTAGGTCGAATAAAAAATTGAAATAAACTATGCGCATCTAATTATCTTATGGAAGCTACATACCAAGTTTCAGGGGTGTAGCTATGGCGGTTGAAAAGTTTTACGACTTACAAGCCAAAATTGGAAAATTATAAGTCGAAAATGGGGAGATAATCCATGACCTCGGGTCAAATGAAAAATCGAAATAAACTTTGGGCATCTACTCATCATAAGGAAGCTACATACCAAGTTTCAGGTATACATGAAGTGCCGTTTGTGCCTTTATTTTTTTACCTTTGACCCCGAATCGTGAGTCTCAACAGCAAATTCAAGATGGCAGCGAATTTTAAAATCAAAATCGCTGTCGGTTCAGTTGAATTTTGTCAATTTTTACAGTATATACGACGTACGATTTAATCAGATACAATACCGAATCTACCTAGCGTGGACGCCGCCATTTTGCTTTGTATGACGTCAATTCATGTGTGACGTATGGCGATGGAATTACGTCAAAACATGACGTCACACACGTTCAAACCATTAAGTTTAATATGCGGTATCAATTAAATACATTCAGTTTCGCCCCGACAACTGTATAGGGGCTTGCTAAAGCTCGCCCCAATAAAGCTGTATAGGGCTCAACCGAATATATTTTATATTCGACGGCACTAACCATGTATTTACTATATATTTCGCGGCCATCTTGGACTAATAATATTGATATATATATATATATATGGCCGCGCTCTGGGAAAACCAGCCTTAATGACAAAAAAAAATTCTTCACTTTTTTACATTTTCTGATGCGGACACCTTTCAAAAACAATATTCTGAAAAGAAAATGCAATTATGTTTAATAGTTTTTGTTTTATCTCACTTTTTGTAGGACCATATGAATCACGCACGGAAAAAAACATAACGTCATTGAGAAAATTACGTTATTGAAACGGCGACGTTTGTACAATGCAACTCAACCGCCTACAGTAGAAATGAGTGTTCATAGACTCATTGACGGTGCTTGCTGTACACTGTGTTTGCTGATAAATTACACTGAATGAATCTACAAGTGTTAGTATGTATACTATCAAACATTGATCAGAATAAAACTAGGATATGTACATGTAGTGAACAAAACAAACGCACAACTATCGATTTTAAATCTATAATTAGCCGACCTGTGGCTTCGTAATTTGCCATCATCGCCATAATAGATTCATATACTGTTACATGTGTCGTCAGAAAGATACATTTGAGATATACAGATATTTCAAAATTTAGGTCCGAATATAATTGACGTCATTTACAGTTAATTGTGACGTCATTTATTTATTTAGACATTACGTCACCAAAGACCAAAAAAACAAAACGGCATTCCTGGTGTTAGAAATTGTAAATTATTTGCACATCGTATCGGTGATCGAAACAAATGCAGAATTTGGATAGGCTATGGCTGCACATACCAATGACTTCAGCGCCCGATGGGGTCTAGAGGGTAGTCGGACACCCCCGGGCATTTTTAAACAAATTAAAAATCGATTGTTCATTCCCTGACTCTCGGAATTAAATTTACATCTCAGAAAGCGGGAAGAACAAGAACATTTTCCTGTGTAGCCAATATGACTGACGGACGGGCTAATGTACATGTACCCCCACTCCCTCGACTGGCCACCACTGCCACTGCCGGGAAAATGTGGAGATGTAACATACATGGTTGTATAATTGTATAACAGCAGTATATTTTCTCGTCGGAAATAATTAATTTGAATATGAAATGTGCAGTTTAGTTTTGTTGTTTTTGAGAAAAAGTACATGCAGCGCCTTTGTAAACAAAGAAACAGCCATGCTAAAACAAAGGGCGCATTCAAGTAGGGGAATCCCCCCCCCCCCCCTATAATTTGGCGAGTAAATATAGTTTTGCTCTAAAATGCGCCCCATATCGCAGCAAAATGGGGTGTACATATCAAAAATATTCCGGAGGGCATAACGCCGGACTCACCTGGCAGTCTCCCCAGCTCCGCTTGGTCGACTAACAAACGGTGCTAGTTCGAAAGTATAGTAAACTGTTTCAATTAAGAAGTCCCCCCTAACCTGAAATACTGGATACGCCCCTGAAAAAGCACCGTGGCGTACGTACATGTATTTTGCATAACTGCACAATATAACACAATCAGTGATTTACACACTAAATGTGTCCCGATGACAACGCTCCACAACCTGCGACTATTGTTCGAAGCGGTTCGTTTGAATTTCGACGCGTTTAATCTGCATATCTTGAATGTGAGTGTAAGTGCTTTATATTATTGATACAATTTCAAAGCACGCAGACGTACAATGTAGTCCAATGTAAGAAAATTAACAACAATCTGCCAAAGTCGGACTTCTTAAATGTGTGAATGTTGGAGACCTGTGCATCTGTGCAGTCTATTCAGTGTCTGCAATTATTGCAAATATACTAGTAAAATTGCTATACATTCATATACCATATTTACAAGTGGTCATTTTAAAGAATATTTACATTGTTATCAAACGGCAATCGTACGGCTGATTCAATGTGATATGTTTGAAAGTCGCTAAGAATTACGTGACACGGCACACGTAAGTGGTAGCAGATGCAGATACAAATCAGTAGGCTACGTCCCTGGTGGCTACAATTATGTATTACAATTATCATGATTAGTGTGCAGTAAATATGCCTGTGACACATTACCAACACACTAAATACTAAAACATGTTTGGCCCAGTGTCACCATGATGCGATATGTCAGGAGCCGTGTATAATTTGGCACTACCATAATTTTACATCTGTGATACGCTTATTTTTCTGAAAATGTCCAAATTGTATTTTTATGTTTGTTTTCGAAACATTCGACAGGCGAAACAGTAAATTAAACGAATTAAGCCTTGTGCCCAGTTCTATTCGTTACATAATACTGATTTTGTGATGGTGTTATCTAAAAAATACCGGTCGTATGGTTATTTAGTTTCAAATATCAGGGCACAAGTCGTCCATATATTATAAAAATCATTTGAAATATGCCCATTGATATAAAAAATAATCGAAAAAATCACTACGTGTTTCCTTGAAGGAAACCGAAAAAGCAGACAACTGTCTGAACCACTATGGCAAACTGTAAAATTCTGCTACGCGTGTATCCAGCACTAAAATGTTTGTACGGTTATAAATAGAACAACGTCAACTTATTGCAATGACGCAACTGTTTCAAGTGTCAAAATCCGACATGACGTTGGTTTTAAGCGTAACTTTGCGACGTAATTTTCAGGCTTTCATGACGTTGTCATTAAGGCTGGTTTTCACAGAGCGCGGCCCATATATATATATATATATATATATATATATATATATATATAGCATACCCAATGTACTGAAATATAAATATAAATATAAATACAATATTGATAAACAAACAATATATAATTATATATATATATAGCATACCCAATGTACTGAAATATAAATATATATACAATATTGATACACAAACTTGCTCTGACATTGGGTCCGAGTGCAATTATATATTGTATATATATATATATATATATATATATATATCAATATTATTAGTCCAAGATGGCCGCGATATATATATATATATATATAGCATACCCAATGTACTGAAATATAAATATAAATATAAATATAAATACAATATTGATACACAAACTTGCTCTGACATTGGGTCCGATATATATATATATATAGCATACCCAATGTACTGAAATATAAATATAAATATAAACACAATATTGATACACAAACTTGCTCATTGGGTCCGAGTGCAATTAAATATTGTTTCTTACTTCAAGATACAGCTGCAAGTACACTCACGGAAAAAAAATATTGTCCCCATTACTTTATTGTGGATTGTGGACGATGTATTTGAGATAGGTGCGTGATTTCATTTTGTATGCAAACATCAACTACTGTTTAACGAATATATCAGGAAAATCAAACGTCGCTCGTCTAGCATGTCAGATGAACACGTCAAAACGTCACATGACTCAACATTGAAACCCGCTTAATCTGTACGTTTCTGTTATTATGTAGAAATAAATTTGATGGCGACGTTAGTTTTCAGATATGCATGCAGTATGTGTTTCGTTTCTGCCGTTTAGAATCGTAGTCAAGGACGTCAGGTCAGTAAAATTAGTGTATGACGATGTCAAGGTCATTACCAAGGTCCTTGAATGATCGAAATAAATATAGGCAAGTATACCTGGGCCCGACCGACGAAAACGCGTAACATGTAGTTGCGATGTAAGGGATGGGCTTGAGTAGACTAGGATATATTAATCACTTTTTATTTACATTATAATACATGAGGTACAAGCATGAATACCTGATACATTGATATGCGAACACCGCTGTATAATACACCGATACTATTCAAATACATACATATCGAAAGCCAATCGACTGTTATACTCTAATTATTATTATTCGTTTATTTACTCAGGTCACATAGTTATCTAATGCAACTTATGCATTATAGACGAATTAACTTCACATATGGAATATCAGTGATCCCATTGTGGACAATAGTATTGGTGTACAAGTGCCTTGCTGATCGCTAATCAAAGTGAATCAACATACAAACATGACATGACACGACGACGAATGGAGGACAACTGACAAACATTTGAGCTACCCCAGTGCTGACGTATCTCAATATATAATGGTACGAATGAGTCGTAAGGTTCCGAGGTCAGCCTCACCCTCAGTATCAGGTCTAGTCAACAATCTATGGCTTAGTCTCACCTGCTCTGGGATACACAATAAACACATATGTAGTCTTAATACAATGACTTAGCCATGATAAGCCATGATAGAAATGTTGATATACAATATCAAAGTATAAACGTAGTACGAATGCCAGAGTTCCCGGATCGGCTGTGGAAGCTGATAGAATGTCAAAGTATAAAGCCGGATGTAGTCACATCACATGGTATTCGACGATATTGTTCTGTAAATGGATATTCGGAAGTGGAGTTCCGGAAGTTGGAAACTCCGGAACTAATAATCCGGAAGTAAAGTTATAAAGGTATATCAACCGGAAGTGGTAAACCGGATGTAAAGTTCCAGATAAGTTAACTACGTATGGTATACCGGAAGTAGTAGACCGGAAGTGGTAGACCGGATGTAAAGTTCCATGTATAAATAAGGATGGTGGCTATCACGTTGGCTAAGACGCCGAAAGGATTTGCATGTATGACTGACATTCAATTCAGTTGAATATAATATATGTATGGTGTGTCACATATGTACTACATTATGGCTGTGACTGTCATCTCTGCTGTGCGTGATATAACTATATCATACTGGTATATACCGGTCTGAAACAGGAGCTGCTATATCCCTCAGCGCCAGACAGACGTACGACCTGGTGGACTCTGCATTGGGGATGCCCTCAACGAGTGGACCAATTGACCAATGCTGCTCGATGAGACGCGAGAGGCTACAATATACCTCCATAATTGGACGTATACGAACAGACGGACAGACAGGGTGCACAACGACGTATACAACGGATATAAACGGTAAATAGCAACCGGACAGTGGAAAATCACAGCTGAAACAAAATAGCGTATTTTACATACAAATGCCTCTATGAATGCTGGAAATACGAGACATCTACCTGTTTCCAGAAATCAGAATATCAAACTATGAACATGTGATTATATACCAACTATGTGACAAAGCTCACACAAAAGAATGTACGCACGTTTTACATTCATTGGAAAATGGTTTATGCAACTTGCTAACCAATATTGCATTGCCCGACGACTCTGCTCAGTATCTGTGTGGTGTGCGTATGGCCAATATGTCTGCAAACCAATATTACACCGCTTATAAAGTGGGCACGTAACTAACTCCGCATGGGACACGAACGAGGGTATTAACACAAATGCATAATAAATCCTGTTGTACAGGTACTATGTACAGAGGTAATGCACATGTGTATGAAATCTCACATGTTGCAGTGGAAGATCACTAAAACGGACACCCTGAATACGAATATAATCCACTACAATACAATACAATACAATACAATACAATACAGTACAACAACACAATAATCTACAAGACCTCCCGTGTCACGCGACAGACGTCAACGTCATTGTCGTCATTTTGTTATGGTGTTTGTAGGTAACGTCCGAATTATCCAAACGAATAACCTATGTAACCAGAATAACCATGGTCATCCACCCCAGCGAGACGTTTCGGAACTTCTAACATGGTGACGTAATTTTCTGACAATGTATCACAATTTTGACTTGCCCGCGTAGTCACCTTGCTATCGTCACATTTGAAAGTGTGTGTTTTTATCCATCCGGAGTATGTGCTTAGAACGTTTACTGCACGATTTTGTGCAATTGAAAGTTTATTATGGGTCACGTGATCTCATTGTTCATTTTACATTTTACGCATCACGCTTTACTGAACAATACAACTACTGCGCTTAACGTACATGCCATATGTAAGGCCAACCCATATATAACGAAAGTTAGTAAGTAATATGTGATTGTATGAAATAATAGGAAAATACAAAAGGGGAAACGACTTTTGTCCATGTGTATATAACTATATATGATAATATAGCCATACTTGGCTGCAATCTTGGAGTTCTGATATTTAAAAAAAATACACAAGGATTGTTTCAATGAACATAGAATTAGAAAATTTATATTCTTTGATATGACGAACCATTAAAATTATCTAAAGTTATCAAATTTGTTGGCTGTCTTGGATTTTTCCCATATGTAGTTAAGGAATTTAATTTTAAAGTTGCCCATGTGTGTCAACATGTTAAATATATTCATTATACTATCTTATATTGTTTATTTTTCTCATATGGAAACAATTATATGGTACAATATATCTGTTTGGCAGCCGTCTTGAATGTATGCAGATTTCTCAAAACGCTCATGGATGACAGTTGTCATCATTCAGATTCGAAAAATAGAAGGTCTCGAGATGCAACATCAGTAATAAATCAAAGTACTGAAAGTTCTGAGCTGCGAACCCAACTGAAATGGGTGGTAAACAGTGTTTTAGTATATTCTCCTTTACATATTTCAAATAGAGTAATTGTAGTAAATGGTGTTATGGGAAACTGTATAACACTCGACGAGCTGCATACAAAACAGGAAGAATCCAGTAAGGCTTAGCATTTGTTTTGTATGCGGTAATTACACATAATAACATGCAATTAACTAGAGGAATGTAATATTGTTCCACTTGTGTGATACACATATCATCAGCAAATCATTTGTTCAGTCGGTGTTTGCAGCAGACATAAATGGATGCATATTAAGATGCAAATTACTATAGCCAGTACAGTCCATAGTAAGTGCAGCAACAAAACGTTTTAATAAATGGCACCACTTTCCACTGATACAGTAACAATAACAGACGGATCAACATGATTGTTAAGCGTAAGATAATCTGCCACGATGTGAGAAAGGTCCCTACAAAAGATGACAACCAGCATATCCCAACCAAGAGCATTGTATATTCAATTCCGCATGAGCTCTGAAATTGTTATCAATTTTCGACATCATTTAAGGAAAATTGACTGATTTTCGAAATCAATATCGGCGAAATACGGCGATGCGACAAGGGTGGTAATTCCATATCCGGGCTCAATTGTTGTAGGTGAAAGTGAACGCTATTACCAACCATTCGAAACATGCCTACGCGACGATTCAAATGAGTGAACCATCTAGACGACACGGTTCAAATGAGTGGTAACATTATACTTTTTATCAATGTTCGACATCATTTAAGGAAAATATAACTGATTTTCGAAATCAATATCGGCGAAATACGGCGATGCGATAAGGGTGGTAATTCCATATCCGGATTCACTCTTCAAACACCTGTGGTTATAGTGTTGTTTTATGCAAATTTGTACACGCCGTAGTTGTGAATGAAAACATCCAGACAGGTGTGATTCGTGTTTACACACCATTAATGCGCGAGCAAAATATTCCGTGTTATTTGTGGAAAATGAATGGTTAAATATGAGGCTGCATTGGTTTTTCTACAATTAAGTATGTACCAAAGATATACATTCTAATAAATGTAGCATAACACGAGTCGTTAGCAATGACCTATATACAATATGTATACATACGCGCCACAAACAAATAGCTCCGTGATATCTGATTGTATTTTGAGATCCGGTTACATAAGCTGCGAGAGGCTCTTAGCTAAACAATATGTTATTTATAACAAGGTTATGCCCAAAATCGGCTTTCGACTGCCTTTTGACTATATTGGCGTCAATATGTGACCGAGATGTTCACTTCCGGCGGAAAACATGAACAATGATATATATGGGTTTTCGAGTATGCTGAATCCAATTTGCCGAGGAAGCAAGTGATCCGTCGAATACTGCACAGTCAAAAATGCAGATAATCAAGATTGCCATCAAATAGTAAGATTTTGCATTATAGCTGTGTACATATTGCATACTAATGTCTTGTTATACTCTAAAACGACAGCAGATGATACCATGAGTGTTAGAATTGCTTTACAATGTAATCGGACAGTTATATTATTAAAACAAATCAAAATGTCCGCCAAATATGTAAAACAAAAGTGGATTTATAACACAACATATATTGATTAATACGTATGTATTAAATGTTCAGCATTATGTTGATAGTACGTTCGTTTGGCTCAATTTGAACTAGGAGTTATATTTCCATTGATCCAAAATGGCCGCCAACCGTTTTCAATATATTCTGTCATGTGGTATTTGCAGTATTTGATACTTTGTATCCAAGACGTTGTAGACCAAGTTTCCATTCAAGTGTTTGTTGCTGAGCATTGAACTAATATCCGGGGGTAATTATGATGTTCACATGCTGGTAAATTAAAATATCGAAGACGGCCGCCATATTGCACTAAATCCACATCAATTGGTACAAATTCAAAGTTATGCAAATTATTTTTATTTGAATTATTTGTTGTATTATGTTCTGTACATATATTTAATGGACATTATTATTTATGCAACATTTTGTCCAATATACCCCAGTACTTCATTGGTAAAGTCACGTTAATACTTTGTTACTATGTAATAGTATTTAGTATTGTCTGAAGCTGTCAACTGTTAGACATTTCTGGTGTATTTGGGTCATAACTAAGTGCAGTTCCTGCTTAACCGAGTTGAATGCAGTTTAGATTAACATGAAAACAACTGCATCTCCATAAACACGTTTCTTGCAATTACACTTGATGAGTTAACGTAACCTTTTGATGCATCCTGGAAAGAAGTCATTATTGGTACCAGGCGTCTATCAGCAGCATCCTTCACTCAACGCCAGTCAAAAGATGGGGGAGTGTTGGATTTGTCGTGAGTAATTTACCCAATGTTATGGTGAGCCTGGTAAGACGCTCTGAGAACGTGCGGATCTTTGGTTGGATGTGAGTCCTCGATTATGCGATTTCCATGAGCAAACATTTACTTGCGGACCTCATTTCCATTCAGAAGCAGCAATTGTACGGCTGTGCATATACCATTCCGAGTGTTCTATGTTCTCACCTGTCATTTGCATCGACTCATTAGATAACTTCTGAAAGCAAAGCGGTTCTATTTCCAATGCCTGAAATGGCAGATGTCATGCCACAACATGACACAGCATGGACGACATAGAAGACCGTATGAACACGTGCATCTTCTACCCCTCACATTGTAGCTATACCATGAGCTTCTTTGAAGCGAAATGTTTTCCCACGAAAGCTACAAACAGTGCAGAACACGGACTTTTGCAACTGTAAATACAACACCATCCGTGTCCGTAGCATGTATTACAATTTCCCTATGTCCATGTTGATAAGCATGTGCAGCGTGTAGAAATATGATGCATTTCAGTTGCAAGAACATCGAAAAAGCAGAGCTTGGTTGAGTCTACACTCATGATCGTTGTCTAGTTCGCTGGAATATGTGTAGTTGCTGTAACCATGAGTGTTTCACCACTGCCACGGTTTGGTCAGACATACGCCTTCAGGTTGTTTGGCTTATATATGTCCCATACTGCGTCAAGTCAGGTTTGTTGAAATACAAACCTCTCTTTACAAACGTGGTAGCATAACTGGCTGGCATAACTACCAAAATATGTGATCATGATAGTAGATAAGTTCGGATGTAGTGTATGCACTGATGCAGCGCCGTCTATGATTTTAATGTCTGCTTGTGGTGGCTCATTTGGCCTTGTGCACACCTTGTACATATTTCTCAACCGGTTTCGCTGATTTTTGTGCAGAGCTTCAGAGGTTCAAGACAAGTGTGGTCTTCCTTTTCTACAGATCTTTAGGGGTTCAACACAATTCCTGAAGTTATAAACAAAATACAGTGCACCATACTAAAATACAGAAACCCACGGGATACATATTATATATTTCGAAATTGTCTTTGGTTCATACACGGCATAATATATAATTAAATGATTAAAACAAGATTGCGGGTTTCTGTGATTTTAATATAGCAGAATACGTCTTAATTTCATTGTATGCCATGTTTGCAATGTCGATTTCATGCGTAAGCCGACGTGTTTTGCGAATATATGTCACCTGCCCTGACAAAAAGGGGATTATTGTGTCTACGACCTGTGTAGTCCCATTTCAGTATTCCCATCAACACAGTCAGATTATGATATGTATTATTCGTTAAACGAAAACGAAAACGTCCGATAGGGATCGAGCTGTATGTATGCGTCAACTAACCAGAAACTACATAGATAAAATACGCAATATACCCATTTGTGTCGTAGTGTGTCACATGCAACCGAGCAACACAGTTTGCAATGGTTGTGGAATGGTAACAGCCACTTCTTCGTTTATGGTACTAAAATCACAATCTGCCGGCAGGATAAGAGTGCACCAATATGTACATCCTCCGATCGCCAACATCCACTCATAGTGACACGATCCTGACATTCGCCCCAACTCCTCGTCCCAATGAAGCACCATACCAAACTTCAGTATTTATTGTTTTTAAATATATTACAATCTAGTGTATTCAGTCCATAGGTATATCAGAATATCAAGCTATTTTATTATAACGTTTAAGGAAACACGGTTATCGCCCCTGATATCAGTGTAAACATTTACGTCTGATATAAAATGTATAATAATGCCAAACAATACGTGGGGTAATGGTGTATAGCGGGCACTCGTAACTTTTAGGACTGGTGGAATACTTGAACACTTATACACTTATTTAATTCATATAAAGAACAGTTTGTGCCTACTGCGTGGACATGTAACTTTAACAACTTTAAATCGCTACTGTAACTTTGTAGCCTCCATCAGGTGCATGTGTTAAGTTGAGGATGCATACTATTCTCACGTGGGTGCTGTATGACAACATTTGGATTTCGACTGTGGTGTGTTTTGATGGGAATGACATTTAACATATGGTGGTTGTACTGAAAATGCACCCGAATGATGGCAGGAGGTGACGATAGTTTACCACTGTAACATAAGCCATATAAATAACGGCCAGTGATAGTCATTTGGTCCACCTGTTTATCTTGCAACGCATTAGACCCTGACACCTTCCAAAATCGGTGTCATTACCAAATGTCAAGGGTTGCATCATTCCACTCCCTAGTCCTTAGATACTATTGGCCGTTGATGACATAGTTAGATTGCACTGATCATCAGTAGGAGGAGTATATAAGGCTGGTTCATTGAAGCAGCAGCGCACAACGCGACGTATAGGCACACACTGTGAAATAGGGAATATTATTTAGAAATTTTGGATAGCTTAATGAAATTGTACATTTATTAAATTAATAAGTTTTTAGATGAGTATTGTTAGTTAGATCCCAACAACACTACACTATATGTCACGAATTTAGTAGATATTAAAATACATACAAGCTAAATTATCAAATTTCCTTATACGTTTCATTGATATTGATCATTTTCAGTCCATGATGCAACAAATTGCTTATTGAATATATGAGACACAATCTGAGACAAAATGCAGACATGCGGGAAAATGTGGGACAGACGACATACGAGGGGTGTTCATAAAACACCCGTACGAGTTCTGTAAACTATTGACTAGGAAAGTTTCCAAATTGATTTTTCTTTTACTGCAGATTTTGAAATGAAGGGTGTTATTGACTTTTCATTGTTTACACAATCTCTTTAAACACATGCATCTAATGTTTGGGTGCAGTAGTTGCCGATTCGATTCAGCATTAACAACGTTTTACATCAGGTTTTTAAGCATACAAATGACAAAAACTGAGTGCATGAACTGAACCTAATCCCAAAATAGGGGAATTCAAACAATGCTTACACGTATGAAAACGTAAGAAAGTTACAGCAATGGGGAAAATAACAGTTATTGAGAGTACATTAAAATATACATGGGTCAAACGTCGTACAACTGTACACTTAGGAATGAAGAAATAAATGCATTGACCACAAACACACCATTATTAGAAAGAATCAACTTTACAAAAGAATGTAACAACCTTTTATATAATAGGAATATAATATTAATAACCAAAATAATGTCGTAGATAAATGGAATACAGAATTCGTAGATAAACTTATACATTTTAAGATGGTAAATACACATCATTATAAAAGCACAATAAGTTCTAAGCTTCGACATTTTCAGTATAAAGTGTTGGAACATTGTCGAAAATGATTACTTATACAATGTACTATAGTCCGGTTGACACTTGATATTATGATTTGTTACCATAGGGTGACCCAATTTGTAAAAGATGGTAATCGGCCATTTCCGCCGTATTTGAACCAACATATAAACTGTTGTAGATATATTAATTACGTAGATACATTGGTAATTTTAGTGTCAAATCGTCAGGAATAATATGCCCTATACGTGTGTGCGCATATTAGAGAAATTGTACAGCCGTATATGGGATTGATTTGCAAAACACAGGGAAATATATGAATTAGTTACTTCAAGCTAACGCTGAACTGGCTATACTTATGTATAAATATATATATTGCGATATTATATTCGATATATATATCTGTCGCGTGACACGTGTATTCTTGTACATTCTGAAATCCGTATAATTGTATATTTGTGATGTGTGGTACTGTGTTGTATTGTTGTGCGTATTATTGGTTTCACATCCCTGTGATTCCACATACCTGTGGTTTCACACACCTGTGGTTTTTGCACACATGTGGTTTGGCATGTACATTTGCCATGTACAATGTGCGTGTAATAAGGGGGCTTATGTTGTATTGGTGGAGATACGTTTATGCGTGTCCTATTTGCGGATTTAAATATACGTCTAGTTTATGAGCAATGTTTTACTGATGTCACGCCATATTTGCCACAGACTATGCATGTGTGTGGTAGAGAACTCGTTGACTGCGTGTGCTGGTTTCGCTAGGGAAAAGATACCTTTTAGTATTACGGATGTCCACTGTCCGTGCCAGCCGAGTTTGTCCGCGTGTCAGTGTTTCACCATATAAGGGACCTTCTGTAGGTGAAGCCAGTATACAGCGCAGACCATACCATGGTCTGCCCTGTTATGTATGCTACCGGTTAGTGTTTCAGCATAGCCTGGTACTGGCCAACACGGATATATCAGATCCCATAATGGTGATGTTTTGTGTCGTGATATTTCCGTAAATGACCACGATATTTGAGTTTAGTATGTGCTACACTCTCATTTGAGTGTATAGCCGTAGGACCGTTATGGAGGGGTTTGGCGGGGCCAAGAAGCGACCTTCGCATTGTCGAGACCAGTCGAGTAGATTTCGGATTATGAGATCTGGGTCTATAGTGTGCAGATTTATGGTAGTGTGGGGTATACCATGTTGGATGGTATTTATTCCACGAGGGCTGTACACTGGTTTGGTTGAATTTAAGGCGTGGGAACATATATTTATGCCAAATATAACCCATGGGTGACATGGCAAAAGCCATGGTTTTGTAGTATTTATGTGAGATGTCGTACGAGGGGTAGGCATATCCATTATTCCGTGCATGGTTTCACTGGTGCGTATATAAGCGATGTCTCGCTATGTGTTGGCGGGACACATATTTTCTGGTTACAGAAGACTAGTACTGTATTCACCAGTGACACGGAGGATTTTGGTATGTACCTAGAACATTTTATTTCAGCTGTGATTTGCCGTTGTTCGATTCCCGTTTTAGTCTGTTGTGCATCCTGTCTGTTTGTCTGTGCGTATTCGTCCAGTAAAATTGGAGATTCATTTCATTTTTGTAGCCTCTTGAGAACGCTCCAGCGAGCCACATTGGACGTTTTGGTCCACTCGTTTGAGGGCAGACCCCAGTCAGTGCAGAGTATCGGGTCGTCCGAGTGTCCGTACGTCTGTCTGGCGCAGTGTGTGTAGCAGCTCCGGGTACAGGCCTGTATAGAGCAGTGTGTGATAGCTACCTCGCGTTCAGCAGACAGTCACAGCCATAGTTTAGTGAAGTGAAACGCCATACACACATATCATATCATTATACTACCACCGAGATGAATGTCACCTAAGTGAAACTTTTCCCGGCGTCTTAGCCAACGTGATAATCGCCATTTTGTATTATATCGGAACTTTACATCCGGTCTACCACTTCCGGTATTACAACCCATTGATTCATCATGGATACTTTACATCCGGTCTACCACAAACGGGTTGCTACAGTCGAGTGATACCATAGGAACTTTACATCTGGTCCACCATTTCCGGAGATAATACTACCTGTGGAACTTTACTTCCGGGAACCAGCTTCCGGAACATTATCGTTATTGACTATCATGTGATGTAACCACATCCGGCTTTGACTTTGACATTCATACTTTGAAAATATATTGCATAGGCAATACATATGTATACTTTGATAGTGTATGGTAATACTCCTATCATGGCATATCATGGCTAAAGGATTGTAGTAAGACTACATATATTGTTTATGGATTAATCCACTTGAAGTTGGATTATAGCCATATTGTTGACTAGACCTCATATTGCGGGTGAGGCAGACCTTGGGACCTTGATACTCAGAGGTTACACTATCTATTGAGATACGCCAGCACTGGGGTAGCTCAGATGATTGTCATTTTGTCCTCCAATGTTCGTTATGCAATGTTATACTTGTATGTTATTTAACTTTGATTAGCGATCATCAAAGTACTTGTGCATTCATACTATTGTCCACTACGGGACCATTGAGATACCACATACCGAGTTTATTCGTCTATAGCTTTTAAGTTGCGTTAAAGTATAACAGTCGATTGGCTTACAACCTTGTAGTAATTGAATAGTATCATGCACAGTACAGTGATGTTCGCATATCAATGTATCATGTATTCCTGTGTGTTCCCCATGTAATAGTGTACATTATAAGTGATTAAGTGACTACGTGTACTTATCTACTCTGGCCTATCCCTTACACTTCAACTGCATGGTTACCACTTTTCGTTCGTCGGATCAAGCTATATTGGCCATAACGTCATAACAATTGAAGTATACTTGGTTCATATGATAATTGGGGGAGACAATTTGTCTCGATCATTCCTGACCTTGGTAATGACCTTGACAATATCAACTCAATTTCATACTATTTGCAAACATAGTACACTATATTTTTACCCTATGACATTTCAGAGTTCATATTACAACTGAAAATGAAAAAATACTCCATTGCGGGCTTACATTTATTGCTGGTCAATTCATTGGACACATTGTCTTCTGGTTAATTGGTGCATAGAGTCTAAATGCATAGTTATTCAATATTCGTGTAAAATATGTGCTTAGTACGTTTATTTAAATGAGTATCAATTGCTGCATGTCATAAATCTGGTACTAATATGTATAAGTCTGCTTTTATATTTTTAACCATTTGTCATAACATCTACTCATTATATAATGTGTACATGTACATCATTGGCTTTATTGGGTCTTGCATATTGTTTTTAGAACTGCACAATCTTATCTCTTGCCATGGTTACCAAGGTGGATTGAATAGCTTTGGTGGCTTGGCATTCACTGTACTAACCTCCACGCATGGCCATAGTAGTCAGTAAATGACTTCTAGCTAGAAGAAGATGAACAATTGGGCCCAGCCGATATGCACAGTCTAAATGTATTTATGTTAATAGTATTGTAAAAGTTGCTTTCAGAATTGGTTATGTTTCAAGTCTTTAAAACGTGTGAGAAACATATAATTTGTTGAAAACGAACACATAGATTTCGGTCGTGATCGGGCAAAATTGTGCATATTGACGCTGTATTATGATCAGTGAAGTTTCAGCCGCCCAACAAACACATTTGTGCGTTCTGATAAGTGCATACACCGTTCACAGTTCACAGTTCATGCAACTACCCCTTGCAAACAGTGTGACATAATACCAGGATGCACTTTGTACGGTACATGTGTAAGTATAAACAATAATTCAGCTCGATTAAATATGTGCGAGAAATAGTTTGATTTGATGTTTAGTTATCGCATTGTCATACTTATAGACTGAGCCAGAAATATAGATATTGTTTACATACAGACTACCTGGTATGTACCACAATTCTAACATTTTAAAGATGTTTTCAACATACTTTTGAGACTGTGATTTATCGTCATTATACCAGACATCATTCACTGTAGTGTATGTCTCCTGGTAGCTACAATAATTCGCATACCCAAACCTGTTGAATGTAGGTCAACATTTAGTAAAATGTATATTTTATACATTTAAACCAATACTTTTTGATGTAGAAGTAGCAAACTGCCAAACATAATAGAACATGGAAATTATGTCACCATGGAAGCCATCTTTTCTCTTCTTGTTGTTTAACATTCAACATAACGAAATGAAGCTTTCAAATTTACAAGATATGTATGCAAATGTCAGATAAACACCTTGACACGGTAAAATAACATATTTCTGCATGTGTATGTTCTTTATTAATAATTTATTGATACAGTTTGGACAGTGTTAAAACGCTAACATATCAAACACGCCGTATAACCGATTGCACAAATCATTCTTCCATGTGTTACATTAAAGAGATGGGGTAAATTGCTACCCTCACGAGAGGTATGGAGCGGCGTAGATATTTTGTTTCTGGTCTCCTGGCAGATACTGTCAGTACATACGCAAATACACTTTATTTGCTTGCATGTACAACCGCCTTTTGTTGGTACGCAATATTTGTCCCACCCACGATAGTGGAAAGTTAGGCATGACGGCCAGAATTCTGGGTTAGGCGGCGGCGTCATAGTAGTAAACGTAGTAGGCGTCAACGCGTTTGGACATACATGTACGTCAAAATGTAAAATGTCAACTGATCCGTTAGTCGGATCATTACCACCCTTTCCCACAGTGGTGGCGATCCACACAGTGTCATTCGGGGGAGATTTACCTCAGTGACATAGACCTTCATGGGTGAGATACCTCTCTATGTTAAACGGATGTCCACCAGTAGATGGGGCATCATTTTCTCAGATAGGCTGGCCTGATGAGCTAGGTCGGGCAATTATGTGTAGAAGGACGTTTATAGCGATACGATTTGCCTTTTTCAGAGACTCATTATGGTACAGTGTAAGCACACCATATCCAAGCACGCATATTCAGCTGAATAGCTTTCTTTGTGCATGTTACATGTGTTTTAACTGGCTGAACGTGTCTTGTGACACGTATGATGTGATTGTATATTCATTCAGACAGCTGTGTCAATTTTTATCATGGACAACTTAGAGCCAACAATGTGGTAATGGGAATATGTTTCTGGGATGAAATAGTCATTAGAGTGCATCCCTATGTTTATTACATAGTTTTAGGGACCCAGCAAAGGATTGTTATCACGACGGATAAGATAATACATTGTGCTATCACATGACAGTGTATCAATGACAAATAAACAGCTATAATTCCAGCCTAGATATGTGATGCATACTTTCCAAGGACCAGGGAATATAATTAGTGGCAACATGACTGTATATCAGGAATTTATGTTATGGACAAATAAGCATATATGTTGCCATATCGTGATGCTTCAGGAACATCTGAAATAACGCATTAGGCCGGCATAGAAACTTATCATGTACAATAATGCACTGTGTTGCCATATTATCGCGTTTCATGAACATATGACAGTGTTTTCTAGAGAAATCAGTAAATCGTGATACCATTTGAATGTGTTCTATGTACAGAAAACATATTATATGGTCATGTGCAGTGTGGCTGGAACAGACGATTTTGCTATGAGGTCCCATATATGCATTTCAGAGACAACTGGAACTTTAAGTCTGTGATATAAACATAATAGACAGAATATCGTTCTATGTAGTCATATGCAATGGAAAAAATAACTTACTGTATGAGCATATCGATGTGTTTTTATGGGATTTGTGGAAACATTCTGTGACCACACTGAATGCGTCCACAAATCCCATAAAAACATATGGACTACATATGGAGTCCATCCCGGACAAAGTCATGTATTGCGCCACCATATTAATGTGTTTCAGGAACTCAAAATAAGCTATGCGGCCAACATAAGAATGTCTCTAGGACAATGGAAAGCATTGTGTTGCCATATGACAATGTTTCAGAGACAAAGATGTCGACTGGTTGATGTTTTTTTCAGGGATGCATAATGACCAGTAATTCTTCGTCTGAATGTATGTATGTGTTTCATGGACCAATGCGCATATTATGTGGTACTATTATTATACGAAGGCATTTACGGTAGTATATCATAGATAGATACACTTGACTTCAATGATAATTGCTTCATAAAAGTGATGTGATCTATGAATATAACATATGTGAATATAGCCTTGTTACTATACTATATGGTGCATTGAGTTGCCCTCTCCGCCATCTTTGTATGTACAAGTCATCTTACAGTTTCCCCACTTCGTGAGTTTGACACATACAGCAACTAATATGACAGTAAACCAAATACATAATATATAGATCTGGCAACGGCAAGCTATAAATAGTATGCAAGCAAACTATACAAACAATGAGATATCTGACCATTACTCCCATCAATCTCAAAATACATTTTCAATCTGATGCATAGCTTATGTTAGTGTACACGTTACCGATATGTACATACATATTTACTTGCACTGTAGGCGAGTAGACACCATGGACAATACACTCAGGTAACTGCTTACATGTCACTGGATTGGATAGCTAATAACATAGTACTATATGGGTATATATGGTATGTGTTGTGTGGTTTGCCAGGTAAAATTGATACACTGTGCGATTGTCTGTGTATGATACTATTTATAATGGCAGTTCATGTTGGTAAAAACACAGGCACAAACCTGTCAAAAATAACTGAAATATTTTACAGTCTGCTGTAATGTAATTGATAGGAGTCCGTTCTCCTGGCTTTTCTACATGTGATAAGCTACATTAAATCATATGTACTACTTCACATTTTTAGTTCTTTGTCAAACGGCAGAACAGGTGAAACTGACTGATGGAATATCACATTTACGAAGCGATTAACTTTGAATCAAACGATGATCAGGTATAGAACGGGTCCATAAGGAACTAAATGCAAGATGTTGTGTGGTCATATGAATGCGAATCATGACACGTGAGCGTCATATGCATGCATGCGGTCATATACATATGCTTATGTGATGACCTAGCTAACATATCAAGATGACATGTTAAGTCCGAGTAAAAGAAAGCTACAATGCGTTGTATTGCCATATGCCTCTGTTCAAGGATAAAGGGTAAACATCACAGATAAAAGTAAAGTTGTTAGTAACTAATGGAGTACACCATTATTGCCCCCACGCCGAATTCCGTGCGTGCCATGTGCTTATTTATAAATGTGTTTACAGGATAATAGAACATCACAAATTGAATACGTATGCGAACTCATTCCCTTACAGAAACAGAACTTTAAGAAATTTACGCCGCATTTATTTGTGTTATAGACGAACGGTTGACCATACATTTATGTTCCTATGTCTGGACAGATGGACAGACGGACAAACTGATGTCAGTATTATCTATAATGTCACAATTACTTATCAACACAGCTAGATGTGGGTGTACACTTAGTAAGAATGTCATTGAACTCCGTCAGTGACGCCATGCAATCAGATTGAGATGAATGATAGGCGTACATTTTGACTATTATTCATATATGTTTTATTGAAATTCTTTGAAAATGATCTGCAGTACGTTCCGGCTAAATATATTTAGTATAGTACATCCATAATATATACGTTATATACACTTATAAGGATTTATTTACGGAACCGAAACAATACTCATGATCTTCTGAAGTGTTTGTTAATACATATCACATATACATGTAGCTTGCGCATTGATGTGTGTTTTGTATCTAGAACAATTTGCCATGCTATTTCAGACACTTTCATACCGAAATAAGCCAACATAACTCTAATAATGAAAGCTACAGCCATATATGTGTAGTTCTAATTCAGCGAAAAATGCCAAGTGACGTACTTTACAAAATAGGTCACTGAACGGTAACAAATCAAACTTTCCAGTGTCATCTTAGTTTAAACAATATTTATTTCAGATTGAATACATGTATACGTCAACATTCATGGACAGATATTGTGAATAAGGATTAGAAAACAAGCTCAATGTGAGCTTATGTGAATTATTCTGCTTAAATAAGACATCAGTAAACGTTAATGTGGCAGGAATACATACAGTGTATACATAGGCAAGTTTGGTTAATTTATTGAATAAGAAAGAAAGAAGATCCCAGGCAGGTATCTCAAACCATTGGTGTTATCTTCTGTAGATAGTCGTTGACCTAATATACACTTCAAGTACTATTACTGACAATGACAAACCGATCAGTCTGAGTCGTCTGCCATCATGCAGTGAAGCGATTAGAAGCAATGATGAATTGTTGAACTCATCGGAATACAAGACTGTTTTCATTATCGCTTAGGAAATCGCTACCATATATTAGATTATTGAGAATGGGAGGACAATGCAGCGATGCTAAATATCGTTGTCTTTGATTGATGTAAAGCGGACATAAGAGAATGTAATGGTTTGCATCCTCGATTGACCCACATGCGCATGTTGCACTATTGACTATTGATTTTCGGAATAAGTCGAAGTTTAGAGCACTACACCCCAGCCTGATCCGAGTTAGTAGAACCTGGCCTTGTCGGTCGCCAGCTGCGTAATAGGATGATGGCTTAAGAATGTTAGCATTTAGTGTATGTTTGAATGAATTCAATGTAGGACTATTCCTTGTATTCAAAGGTAAGGAGTTACATTCTTTTATGGTAGAAGGGAGAAATGAATCTTGATACAGTTTAGTACGGGATTGCATTGTTGGATATCTCCATCGTTTCCTAACCTGTAACGAGTTTGTATTTGTTCCGGGATTAAGTTGGTTAGATAAGGTGGTGTAATGTTGTTCTTCATTTTATAGATTAGAATTAGTTTATGCTTTTTTCTTCGTTTTTCGAGGTTTTCCCATTTGGTTTCTGTATGTATTATTTCTAAACTGCAGAGCTATGTGGCCCCAGTAACAATTCGCGCGGCCTCAATTTGGATTGATTCTAGCTCATTCTTTAATTATATTGAACAATTATCCCAAGTACTATCGCTACATTCGAGCAATGGGCGTATGAAAGAAACGTACGCTTTTTTTAAGGATGTTCTATTTAGTGAACATTTTAGAGAGAGAAGCTTCCCATACGCTGCCACGCACGACTGATGATTGATGAAATGTGTGGCTGCCATTTACCGATGTCTGAGAATACGACGCCTAGATGTTTAAGAGACTCAACTTGTTTAATTACGATATTATTCATAAGAAGGGGAGGATGTGGTCGTTTATTTTGTTTTCTGGATATCAACATAGTTTCTGTTTTATCTGGGTTAAAATCTACAAGCCAATCATTCGACCACTTGTGTATTGTATCAATGTCAGAGTTTAGAATACGCGAGGCAGTGCTTGGGTCGTCTACTGTGAAATATAAACTTGTGTCGTCAGCGAATAGTCTAATGTTGGACTGAATTTCATTGACTATGTCGTTGATATCGATAATAAATAAGTGGAGACCTAAGATAGAACCCTGCGGCACACCAGCATAAATGTTTGTCCAATCTGAGTGTGTGTTATGAATAAATACGCGCTGTTTTCGCGATGACATATAGGATGAGAACCATTTATGAAGGGTGCCACTAATACCTACTGTAGAGAGTTTCGCTAGTAATCCCCGGTGCCAAACTCTGTCAAAGGCATTTGAGATGTCACAGAAAACTACCCGAATTTCCTATCCTTCATCTAAGGCTTTACAAATGTCATTGTAGAACCACCACGTTTAAAGCCGGACTGGTACTGGGTTAGTATATGTTATTGGCAGTTAAGTAATTATATAAGTATTTGTGGATGCACCTTTCCATAAGTTTGCCTAGACAACTAAGTAATGATATTGGTCGGTAGTTAGTGGCGTTTGAAGGATTGGATTTCTTAAAGATCGGGGTAACATTGGCCATTTTCCATGCCAACGGGAATATGGAACTAGATATAGATGCATTACATAGGTTGGCTAAATGTGCTGAGAGTTCGTTCACTCCTTCTCTTAACAGGCGAGGGCTTATTGTGTCGGGACCTGATGCTTTGGAAGGGTCAATTTGATTGATTGCATCTTTTACGTCCAGCTTTGATATAACTATAGGTGAGAGCGTATTGTTGTAGTTTGTATGACCTTGCGGTATGTTTTTGTTTTTGTCATCTACGTTTGATTTTCTACAGAAATGTTCAATCAATAGGTTTGCTTTGTCTATATCTGAAGACGCTGTCGTGTTATTGTCAATTAGTATAGGTATCTGGCTGCTACAATTTGTATTGGATAACAATGATTTTGTCATTTTGAATCATGATTTGGCTGTGATATTGTCCTGGTTAATTTTATCTATCATGTATTGTTTGTACCCGTGTTTCGCTTTTCGAATGTGTTTTGTAACTTCATTTCTTTTGTTTCTGAATTTTAGCCGGGATTGTTCCGTATTGATATTTTTAGCTTGTTTATGCAGTCTTCTTCGTTGTCTTATTAGTTTTCTGACATTACTTTTCATCCATGGTATATCGTTAGGTTTTATAGTTACTATTTTATTCGGCATTGACTGTTTCGCTGCATTAATGATAGTGGAACTGATGTTATTGACAGATGTTTCTAGATCATTAGGTGTTATTGCAGTTTCCCAGTTAGTGTTAGTTAGATGTCGACGGTATTTGTCGAAGTCGCCTTCATCGTATTTCCATATGTGGCGTTTGAATGAGGTGTGTTCAGGTTTAGGGAAGGTAAGAACTACTACTATATGTGAGTGGTACCTAATTAGGTATGGGACGAAAGGATCTGCTACAAAACTTGTGGCAACAGTTTGTCTATTCTTCACGATATTGAGGTCTATTAGAGTCTGTGAGTGTTCGGTAAAGTTAGTTGGCTCTGAAATTAGTTGAGTGAGTTATACGAGGCAATAAGGTTGTCTATCTTTGTTGCTGGTTGATTTAGTGTCTTAATTTTGAAATCCACAGTAATGATAATGCTATTAATTGATGTGTTATAACCTCTGTCAAAACTCTCTTCCAGGAGCGACCAGTAATTATTATTAGAATTAGGTGGGCGATAAAAACGGGCTATGAGAATAGTTTGATTTTTATAATGAGTTTCGACGCATAGGGCTTCGAAACCTTGAATGGACAGGTCAGTCCTGATTAATCCGTGTAAGTTGTCTCTCAAATATCTTGAAACCCCACCACGTGTTCTATCTGGTCTATCATATATAAAGGGAAGTCCAAAGTTAGGTATGCGTAAATCTTTGTTAGCAATATATTGTGAGAGCCACGTTTCAGTAAATACATAGGTTTGCGATTCTATTTCTAATAAATCAAGCTTGGGTCGTAGGCTTTGTATGATTAAGTGAATTATGCTTAGCCTACCATTTAATAATTCTAGGGAATGATTCGATATGAATGACGAGTCGGATGTGTTGATGGAGTTGCTCAGACGGCCTGGATTTGGATGAATATCTCCGGATAACAACAACAACGAGACTGCCAGGTATCGGAAGAGGTCACAAAATATGTCTAAAGCCTCATGACGCACAGGGTAAACCCGCCATGGCGGATCATGTAATAAAGTAATTTGGAGTAGTGCGAATTAATGGCCCTGTGCGCCAACGTGCTACGCTGCATGACATCAGAGAGCCGACTACCCGACGTAAACAAAACGAATAAAATAGATGATTGTTTGAGCATGCTGGGATCACAAAGTTACATATTACAATGATATAAATAGACAAATGCATGTAGAGATGAGAGTACATGCAACGTTTTGTAGTTGAGATTGAATAATATGCTTGGTCGTCAGATGTTTATCTTAAACAAAACGAATAAAATAGATGATTGTTTGAGCATGCTGGGATCACAAAGTTACATATTACAATGATATAAATAGACAAATGCATGTAGAGATGAGAGTACATGCAACGTTTTGTAGTTGAGATTGAATAATATGCTTGGTCGTCAGATGTTTATCTTAAACAAATCGGCGGTTGTCGAGTCGTATTGCACGATGTATTGAGATAGGCTCTGTAAAGCTCAAGTGATAACATTTGTCGGATGAGTAACTGATGAAAAATTGTTATCTGTGTATCTGGTATAAACTGTTAACTCCCTATGACCAGTGCACAATCAATGAATGGTCACCTGTATATTTGGATCCATGAATGCTTCGCTACGAACAATATTAGACCGCCATTGAGAAAAGGTATCTTACATCATTGACAGTAATACGAGTTTCTGATATTGGCAATCAATTTATTGTCAGCAGTAATGATGCATTATTGATATATACAACGTATTTAAAAGCAAAGGCGTATGTCCTAAGCAAATTTTACGGAAGAGAAGACAGATTTGGGCATGTGCTGGGCGTACCCGTCATAATGTATCTTTCTTCATCCGTCCGACTACACCAACTATTTGCAGTCCGTGCATACGTACTGAGGCATATTATACTGATTACTCATACAACGACTAGGCAACACCGATTTACTCGATACGACTCGACACGTGGGCGGTAACGGTCATTGGATATTTAGCAGACACATAGTGACTTTGGATTATGACGCATTTACAAAAAGAAAAGTAGCTAGGTATTATAATTGACACGATGCTTTGGCTGACTGCATACACTTGTATACACAAACAAAATAAAATAGATAAGACAACAGCAGAACATAGCGACCCTAGTTAAGCATGCACAATCAGACCAGGGTCTAAAATGATTTCAAGAATCTAACATTAGTTATTTTCAGGAAGTAGTTAGTAAAGAGCAGATAGATGAACTACAAAGTAATTAGAGTTGAGGTAATTATATGAGTCAAATGCAAGAGTGACAGCTTTTGTGGGTTAATGTGCTTGTACAGTGAAACTTCTCTAAATCGGACACTCTAGGAGGTCCCGGTGGTGTCCGGTCCAGAGCGGTTACACTGCCGTTAAGCACACATTTGCACAATGATTTGTCATTTTAGATCATGAACATACACGACAATGACACGATAGGACACGGGCTTATTACGTTCCGATCGATGTTGACCAGTGTAGCATAAGCCTTAGGCAGTCTGGTCGGATCTGCATTGCATTATAGGGTACATATGTACTGTGAAACCTCTCTACTGTGGCACCCCGGGAGGTCCCGATGGTGTCCTGTCCAGAGCGGTTGGTTTCATCTTGGCTTATTGTGACATGTTGAGGTCACATATAAAGATTAGCCTGGATGACAACCATTAGCACGACCTTACCCCTCGTGCCATTTTGTTCAGCTTTATTGTCTCCAGTCTATAAGTATTGGTCGCATGTTCAGAGATCTGTATTTGACGCAACGTGTATTGTTTTTGTCACAATCTGACTTGCAACTGCTGTGGAACCTGACTAACAACGGAGTAGTTCTGCATACATACTTTTATTCACACACAATCGATCGTATAGTTGATTTATTCTAAAACATAGATCTCAGAGTCTCAGAGTTAGCACCCATGCCCAGACTATCAAATGCACCAAAAGGCGACCCGGCGTGGGTCAAACCTTACGACCAACCAACGTGAGTGTATACCGCTAAAGCGGCCCTCACATATCAGCCGGCGTCCGCGCGATTTTTCTAATCGTAGGAGTCGCCGGGAGATTTAGAGCCCGTGGATGAAACGGGCGAATTTCATGTCTGCGACGTGTGCCCTCACATATTAGAAGGGGACCAGGCGGTGCCCTTTGAACATTGTATCGCAGTGGAGACAGTGCGCCCGCTAGGGCGTCGGCCGGACGCCGCTAAATAATCTGGCGGGCGCCGGCTGATCAAAGAACAGATCGGTAGGCGTCCTGGCGGGATCCATGAGGGGGCCGTGAGGCTATCGTAGGGTGGCCGTGAGGGGCCCGTGAAAATCCCACAGCGCCCGGCAGATTGTTTTCAAATAATTTACGTCAAAATCTTCATGCGGCCGCCAGATCACTGGTCGGTTTCCGGCAGGCCGCCGGGCGGGGCCCTAGCGGCGTGTCTACGGGCTTGCCACTACCTAAAATCGTGCTTGGAAAATCGCAGATTTGGCAGTCAGGTTTTCACGCCGCGGCGTTCGTGCGACCTCTAAAAATCGCAGCGAAGCCCGTAGAAATCGGGCAGCGTGCGGCCGGAGGCCTTGCGAAAATGCCTTTTTGGCTCGTTTTAGGAGTCTCGCGGGCGCCGCGACCGACATGCGAGGGCCGCTTTAAGCGGGCAGTTTGTACACTCCCCAGACAGTCCAAACGGACGGCCTTATATATTCTACGGATGACATTTAATGCTGTGGTATCAGAATAATCTGGTTTCAACCAGCTACAACCAGTAGTATTTATCAACATGTCCGTCACACCGATATGAACATTGAGCAACAGGCCATATCGTTACAAACGTCGAGTACATTAATCAAAGTACCGAACGTACTGAAACTTGGTTAGCTCCACAAGATTACTAACAGGTACTTTTTGTCGCGCCCGCTTGCGGAAAGCACGACATAGTCGGAACTTTGGCGTACGTACGTGCGTACGTACGTACGTGTGTCTGGTTAAAGTTTTTGGTTAACTTTTTTGGTTAAAGTTTTTCGTTATACTATATCTCTTTTTTTAGTGACAGTTCACGCGAGATCAAGGAGCCGCCATTGTTGTTGTACTACATGAATTAATTTGAAAACACATGGAAATGTACTGGTTTAACCACACTAAATAATCAGATATTCATGCGCGGTGTAGTCAAAAGTAGTATCTTAAAAAAACAATAAAGATTTGTTAGTTATGCCATAGACACTCTTTTCTTGCAGATACTGGTCAATTGATGTACCAATCTACTTTTATATCATTTACACTGTTCCTATCTAACTTATACGTAGAATATATCTAACAATTAAAATTGATGTTCAGCATCAATCCATTATATTTTCAAATAATAAAGACATGTTAACTAAATATTTATGAAGACACCCACAATGTTAATATTTGTCTCAAGCGTATGAAAACAACGCAATTAATATTGTTGACCAAACACCCGCACCATTGCACCGACGACGATAAACCAACATTACTGCTCTACCATTTGTGCCTGAGAGAGAATGAGCGGAAACATTGGCGGCTGGATCTAATCAGCCGCGCCGGAAGTAATAGTTGATCCCTCAATACAGGTTTAGCCACACTAAATCATCAGATAGTCAATTGATGCACTAATCTACTTCGCAGGCATGTTAATTAATAATTTACATCAGTTTGCGAGTAAAGCATATCACGAGGGTTGTGGGCCGTCACCGGGCTCTCTTTTGAGGGAGAAAGGGCGCTGGCAGTAGGCGGCTCGTCAGGGCCCACGAAAGCTCGATTGGGGTAGAACAAGCGAACAAGATGCCGTTTGTGGCTGCGTCTATTGTGTGGGTGGGGTGGGCTCTCCATCGACAGAAATGAGGTTGGTGCCCGCCAGGGGGTGGGTGGGCCCTAGGGGGTGACGGAGCGACAGGGCGACCCCTTTGGCCGGCCAGGGATGTGGGCCGTCCCTTGGGCTAGCATTGGGCTCTCCATTGTAAAGCTATAAATAGCAAGCGACATGGGTGCAGGTTGGGTGGGGGCCCGCCCATGGGTGTGGGGGCGGGCCCTATGAGATGGATGGTCCAGAACCCATAGAGTTTTGCGTTCGGGTGGGGTCCGCGCCTGCGGGGTTGTTGCGTCTCCTATCAGGTGGATGGCCCTGAACCCGTAGTGTTTTGTGTTGGGATGGGGTAGTATGAGGGGTGCGGTCCAGAAGCCCCATTGTATATACTACTACTACTTCCTATAATACATCTGTGAGGTGGCCGGATTAGCTCAGTAGGTAGAGCGCCAGTCTGCGGACTGCCGATTCGGCGTGACCTTGGGCAAGACAACTTCGTGCTAACCTAGTCCTATCGGATGGGGAGTTAGAAAGTCGGTCACAACATGCAAGATTCGTTAAATCAAAGCAATTTACATTTACTGTGAATAAGTAACTCCAATTTCCGCTCTCACGACGGCGACAAGTCCAAGCTTAGCTGCGCAGAAAATCAATATGGCGGGTCGACCGGTGGAGTCACCTGGTGTGGACCAAGAGGAAGTGGCTCTTTGGAGTAGAACACGGCACACGAGTTATCTCTCTTTTTTTCTGCGGTTGCTTAAGCATGCACATCTAATTACATAATGTAATATGGCATGACTGAAGTAGAAACTATGGGAATTTAACATGGTGGTAACATAATTTGTTATTTGTGGACCGATTTTCAAAATCTAACTTCTGTTTTCATAATAAAATCAATATTTGGCCAAATTTTGTTGCGAATTAAAAAGAAGGCTCATTCTAATATTTTGCTGAACAGTAACAGTAGTTGTTTTATTTGTGGCTGTGACTTGAAAAATGGGGCTTACGTGTTTTGCGACCAGTGTAGATCCCGATCGGTCTGTGCCTCTGCACAGTCTGATCAGTATCTGCATTGTTCGCCATTCAATGACATACCGCCATGTTTCTAACAAGCAATGTACATGTGTCCCATGTTTCAACTCACAGCGACATTTGTATATTTCAGAAATTAGAAGAAAACGAGGCTGGCTAAGCTGGTATTTCTGGCGCTGGCGATGCTGGGGCTGGAGAGGCTGGGGACACTGGTGGGGTCACCGTTGTGGAGGTATGTCGCCCATTAAACTTCGTACGACAAACATGCTCGTACAACGATTTCTATAAATTGACGTCACAAATGAAGGTGGTTCACTAATGCTGCCATTTTGACCTACATGTAAGGGTCATTAACTCTGAAAGAATACACCAACGTTTGCCCAGCATCGACTGCTAATGCCAATTGTGTTGCCAAGTTTTGATTTGCACTTACGAACTTGTTAGTCGTGCGACTTTAAGTTAGTGAAACGGGCCCCAGTGTGTTTATTCTGAAGGCGGCCTACCCTCCGTGTATTTAAACTTTATTGTTTACCCTAGTTTCAAATTCAATATATGAACTATTACATAATCGATGTGTTTGGCCAGTGGAACATATTAACCAACTTGACGTAGCTCCAAGCAATTTGTTTCAAAATAACCAAAATTATATCTGTTTCAAATTGTTTTAGTTAATACAATTTAAAACAAATTTTATTGTGAACACAAAAAATGTATGTGCAGCTTTATAATAATTCATGATTTTTCGTATGCACCTGTTCGCCCGTCTAGCTGTCAAAAAGTTGTGCTAAAGTTTTCGGCCGTCTACGATTTGTGTTACCGAAAGCCGGGTCATCTTAAAACTTCACACATTTATTTGCCATCATCCATATTTTCATTCTATTGCCCACGGAAGCGGCTGCTGAGATCAATATCAAGGTCACCGTAATACATGTAGTGTCGTGTCGTGTTGTGTTGCTCAATTATAAGGTTCGACCATATCCAGTCGTAGGTAAACGTTTGCCGGGGCACGAGGGAATTGTTTGAACCACAGGGCCGTAGGCATTTTCTAGCAAAATAAACATTTATTCACCATTACCCCACGTATTGATTGGCATTATTATACATTTTATATCAGACGTAAATGTCTACAATGATGTCAGGAGCGATAACCGTGTTTCCTTAAAATGTTAACGGACATTACTATTTATTCTCTGTATTTATTTTTTGATGTCTAATGATCATACTTTATAATCTGTTGATAGTATTATTTTTTCAGGAGTCGCATTTAATTAGTATAAATAACTAAAAAATACCATGCCTCATTTGCATATGAAAATAGCCTGATACATGTACCACCGCGCGTCACAATCAGTAAAACAAATATTTCTAAATTATTATATGTGTATATCGGGCACTTGTAATTTTTAGAACTGGTGGAATAGTGACACAATTATACACTAATTTAATTCCTTTTAAGAACAGTGTATGCCTACTGATTGGGTATGTACCTTTACACTGCTTGTATTGTATGTATGGAAATAAAAAACTTAAAACTTAAGATCAAGGTCAAATGATTTCGAAAGTCTTGTTAAAGTATTTTGGTGTTAAATGATTTCAGAGGTACAGCCATCAGTGTTACTGATTTCTCGGCATATACGTAATAGTTATAGTTCACATATTTAATTTTAAATACATCAGTGAACTATAACTTAATTATTGTTTGCCACGCCCCATCGCGTGTAAAAATGTTTCGTATGAACGGAGCGCCGCCCCTTACAAGCTTTCAAATCACGATCATAGTACGTTATTGGCGGTTTTACACATAGGCATTCGGCGTGTTTCGGCTTTCATCGATATGACTATATACATGTATATGAACAAGGCATCTAGCTTTGGTCGGACACGACCTCGTATCACAACACATTCCACGATTCTATTAACGCTAATGTAAATATTTTGGCGGAATGTGCTCATGTTCATTTGAGAATTATTGTTATCTTGCTGAAATAGCATATTAATTAGAGCATAATTATGCAAATAATATCGAATTACAACTGGTTTTCCTAGGTCGGACACGACCTCGCATCATAACAAATGAAATAATGTGCTTAAGGCTCTAACGTGAATAGTGTAGTGGCAAGTTCATATGAGCGCCGCTGTGCTATTTCCAACGTTAGGCTCAAAATAACGTTATCACGGAATTCCACAGTTTCGGACGTCACTACGTGGAGTAGACGACAACGTTTCAGAATGGAGTCGATCAGTGTCTAACGACAATTTATGTGATAAACTTAGCTGGGAAACCGAGAATGAACAATTTCGATATAAGTCGAAACTTTACATATCGTTTGATCATTGATTTTGCGGGGATTCAGGAGTTGTTGTGACTTTATATTGCTAAATACTGAGTGGAAATCTACTGCATCATAGCTTACCGGGGGAGGGGATCCTCATCTCCCACTTCCCTCCACTCAGCCTCCCACCTCTTCCACCCCTCTTCTCCCACTTTCCACCCCCTCCTTTCCCACCTCCCTACCTCACACCAGTTACTGTCATTTTCATAAATATGTGCACAAAATGAGAAATCCCTAATGTACTTAGGTACCACTAAGGGAATATGCACTACAAATGTGATATTGTACCTTCAGGCATCAAATTCTGAGTAATTTCATGAAACATATTTCCAGAAAAGGTGATATTTTCTGCAAATTACGTCAGAAGTTGACACAAATTTCATAGTAATTTTTTGTCAACTTGATCTTATTTATGAAAAATATTGTTAATTTTGTAAAAGTATTTCATAAGATTAGGCAGATGTCAGAAGGTACAAAATCTACGTGTCTGATATTACGAGTTTTACTTTTAAGCATACATACTGTACAATAGTTGCTTTATGATGTATACACAAATTCAGTATGAAAGTATATATAACATTGTCATTGAATATAATCCAATCCTCATTAGATATTTATTTGTTTTACATTTTGTAATGCCTCAATGGTTTGATACATGTACATGCTGCAGCATGACCACTTGTTCAGTTAGTTGAAAGAAGCGCAACCCTAACCGACACAGTAGGGTTGCAATGGGCTGCTTTCACAAACACCCATCATTTTTATTCCCTTTAAAATTCGGTGTATGGCTAGTATTTGCTTGACATGACATTTATAACTACTATTTAATTAGTAAGTAAGTAATTTAAACAATTTTTGTTCATTAAAATGTGTAAAAATTGCATGATGCTGTAAATGGTGGCCATTTTGTTTGTTATTATTATCAATAATATATCATCAAATGGTAAAAGAAAATATGGCATAAGTACATATTTAATACATTTCCATCAACATTTCATGTTTTAATATACCATGTAAAAAATAGCCTTTTGATAAAAAGGATATAATAAAACTAATGAGTGTTTTATATAGCAAGCCACCAAGCCTATGCTTATAGATACAGACATGTTTCCAGATCTATTTGTCAGTTAGATACTTGTTACATGTACAACTATTCTAAGTTTATGTAAAACTACCGTTTTGAACGCAATATTTTCCCCAATGTTTATGAAACGCCGCGAAATTCACAATACCACGGGTATGAGTCATGTTCCCAAAATGCAGAAACCTTGAAAAGGTCCCTTAAAAGACACTGGCACCATCACCAACGGATATAATCACATATCAAATCGTAATCATTTGCGACACTCTTAGATTGTGAAAATTTCCATGACACTCCATTTGTTATCACCACTACGGTCTTCTTTTGTTTGTCAAAACTGTTTATTTCTATGTCAAGGTCAACTATGTCAATTTTGGCGCAACGTTGTTCAATTTCATATTATTTTCTGACACGACATACAAAAGAGAACACTTCCTTTTCGGTTATGTCTGTTGTTGTTGTGGCTTTTACCCCTGGGAGAGTTGAACAAGGGACATAATTCGTGACACGGAAACCGATGTTATTATTTTGTATCAACGTGTGTTTTTTATTCTTTCTAACAATGGATTTAGCACACAAAAACAACAACAACAACACACAACAGTATGACCAGTATAACTAGAAATGTGGCCTGTCGGCACACGAATGCCCCCTCTGGCAGCCAAAGAAAACGAGGCATATTTGATTATAAGCCATTTACGCGAGCGTTAAGGTTTGGAACGCACCAAGTATGTGACCTTGACACTGGGCTTAGCGGGGGCGGGACGAATGTGGATTTGTCACAGAGCGGTAGAGGAGCATTGGAGCAATGCGTGTGTGAAATGTGAAGCAGATCCAAGCAAGGAAACATAAATTACAAGCCATTTACCCGAGCGTTAAGGTTTCGAAGGAACCAAGTCTGTGAGCTTGACCTTGGGCTTAGCGGGGGCGGGACGAATGTGGATTTGTCACAGGGCGGCAGAAGACCATTGGAGCAATGCGTGTGTGAAATGTGAAGCAGGTCCGAGCACGGAAACAGACATTATAAGCCATTTACCCGAGCGTTAAGGTTTCGAACGCACCAAGTCTGTGACCTTGACCCTGGGCTTAGCGGTGGCGGGACGAAAGATGATTTGTCACAGGGCGGTAGAGGAGCATTGGAGCAATGCGTGTGTGAAATATGAAGCAGATCGGAGCAAGGAAACATAATTTATAAGCCATTTACCCGAGCGTTAAGGTTTCGAAGGCACCAAGTCTGTGACCTTGACCCTAGGCTTAGCGGGGGCGGGACGAATGTGGATTTGTCACAGGGTGGTAGAGGACCATTGGAGCAATGTGTGTTTGAAATATCAAGCAGATCCGAGCAAGGAAATATAAATTATAAGTCATTTACCCGAGCGTTAAGGTTTGAAATGCATCACGTCTGTGACCTTGACCCTGGGCTTAGCGGGGGCGGGACGAATGTGGATTTGTCACAGGGTGGCAGAGAATCATTGGAGCAATGCGTGTGTGAAATGTGAAGCAGATCCGAGCAAGGAAACATAAATTATAAGCCATTTACCCAGCGTTAAGGTTTCGAACGCACCAAGTCTGTGACCTTGACCCTGGGCTTAGCGGGGGCGGGACGAATGTGGATTTGTCACAGGGTGATAGAGGACCATTGGAACAATGCGTGTGTGAAATGTGAAGCAGATCCGAGCAAGGAAACAGAAATTATAAGCTATTTACCCAGTGTTAAGGTTTCGAACGCCCAAGTCTGTGACCTTGACCCTGGGCTTAGCGGGGGCGGGACGAATGTGGATTTGTCAAAGGGCGGTAGAGGACCATTGGAGCAATGCGTGTGTGAAATGTGAAGCAGATCCGAGCAAGGAAACAGAAATTATAAGCCATTTACCCAGCGTTAAGGTTTCGGGACGTACGTACATACGTACGTACGTACAACGCCGGTAACACTATATGCCCCCCTCACCATTCGGTGGCGGGGGCATAAAAATACATCACCGTCTACGATTTCACCGGTTATCGTGTACGCAAACACGGTTTACCGCCCCCTCTTCACCGTTTCCCGTCCCCTTGTACACCGTATCACCGTTTTCCTGTCCTCCCAATCTTACCGAATCGTTTGGCACATGGTTTGGATTCAGGAAAGAAAATAAAAGGGGTTAGAAAACCATGTACATAGTGTTTCCGTTCACCACCTACTAGTTTAGCATATTTATTTCGTTACAACGTAAAAATAAACTGTATTTAACTATTTACTATTTCATCTGAAAACTTGATTTGAGGCGGATTTCAGTTGTTCACACGTTACTACAATGTAAGAAGAGTTGCTTCCCTTATTGTACACTACGAGTTGATTCACTAGGCGATCGATACAAGCAAATAGTCCAGTCAGTCTATATCAATGTGTAGCCCAACCTTAACAAAATTGCATCAAAAACAATGTTACTTGCATATGTGTCTGTGAAGTGTCTATGATAATATACTAAAAGTCTAGACAAACCGAAGCAGGGGAAACAGGCTTAATTTGCATAAATTTAAGATGACCGTCGTATACAGATATATCGCGCTACTTTTGTCATATTATCATTTGTAAATATTTTTTGGCGCCATTTACAGTGCTCAAATACATAGCTGAAGGTAAACACCTCTGGTAATGATACTATATATGAATTTAAGTGTACTGTCATTGGCATTGACATTCATAATGGCCGCCAAAATAGCATGTGCACG
This sequence comes from Conchocele bisecta, assembly GCA_029237695.1. Lineage (NCBI taxonomy): Eukaryota > Metazoa > Mollusca > Bivalvia > Lucinida > Thyasiridae > Conchocele > Conchocele bisecta. The sequence goes on along the minus strand of CM055280.1, from coordinate 45,455,898 downwards.
AAAAACTCGCTCATTCAAAATAAATTACAAACATAACATATCAGGTGGAGACCCGTTATCTCAATGTGTAATATCACAGATGTCCTGCGTAAACTATGATAAATGTAGTTTTAAATAGAGATAATTAGCTCTTCAAATAAATTCACTCACCTCAGTTTGATTGTCCATTTCAGTTGGGTTATACTTCTACGCAATAGGTCGTACTCATTGAGGTTTGTAACGTTAGTGCATGACAGACATCTGTATTCGCCACATCCTGTGGAACATCCAAGTCCATGTTTCAGTTTACAGTTACACCTGATAATCCTCAGAAGACCTTCGAAAGCAGGTGGAAAATATGTCTTTATAGGAAGTAACTTGTTTTACAACAAAACATCCCTACTCCTGTGGTGCCAGTTCATCCTCTGAATCAATCGAGTTATGTGCATGAAGGAACACCCTCATACTGTGGTATTTCGCTGCTGCTGATGTGGGCGGCAGTGCATGCACATGTACACACGCTGTACCTGCCGAGACTTTGATAGTAACTTTCATGGAAGGAAGTGTATCTACTCCTTCTGTGGGATTGTTTGTCTTTGTAAATTTGCGTAAAGGAGTTTATCATGCCGCTAAAGATTAAGCGTACACACGATAACATTGTTGTAGTACAGATTTCATATACTATTTATTAATTGTGTTTTTCATGCCCTGTCGGAGTGTTATCTGTCAGTTTCTGTTGTTTATTTTGATAAAATTGAATAACAAATTCGTATCTGCTGACGTCACTAAGAACATAATTTGTGATGTCATTTTCATAATTTGATGTCATTTCTGGCTTGTGCATTTTTGGCCAAATGGCCAATTTCTGGCCATTTGGCCCATTTTTGGCCAAATGGCCAATATTTGGCCAGGTGGCCAATTCCTGGCCATTGACCCGTTTTTGGCTAAATGGCCAATTTTGGGCAAGAATGGCCAATATTGGGCCAGAATGGCCAATATTTGGCCAAGCGACCAATTTTTGGCCACTGTGACCATGCATGGGTATATAAGGCGAGCTAAATCTGCCATTCGGCACTCTGGCACAATAAATCTTACAGATAACACCTCCACGTTAAAACTCGTGTGAAAATGAGGTCTTTAGAATTAAATTTAAGCTAATAATAAGCATTGTACAATTCTCATAGCAAGAACAATTCATTATTTTAGTATAAATTGATCTTGCCAGAGTCATTTGGACATTTTTGTGAATATTTCAACAACGTCATTTGAACCGTCACTTGAAGTAATGTAAATACATTGTTAAAGTTGAATTTATCTAATCTGTTCCCTGGACTGTCAGACTGCAGCTGCACCCGTGTTCCCGTACATACAGACGTGCAGCGTTTAGTCCAGATCTCAGAGACACAGGTTGCAGGCTACACAGATCTACTGATTGGCACCTATAGGCAAGACGCTACCACATGTGTCGGTCAATCGGTCATCTATAGCCCGCAACGCGTGTTAGAGGATATTGGGTAGTATACACACAGCAAGGGTCGGGAACAGCGTGCAAGCGCTTGCAGTAACACACGTAGCATAGACAGGGTCTATACGGGGTCATATATACGCACCACTACCGGCGCGTAACAATATGACTGCTACAAAAGGCGGTAACAGGCAGCGGGATACAGGGTTGGGGTGGGGGTCCAGGGGGTCCAGGGGGTCCAGGGGGTCCGGACGCCCCCCCCTGCTCCCTGCAAAAACAAAAAAGACGAAAATCTACAATACTCGAATAGTTGGATGACTTTTTCGTGGCCTAGGTGTCAGGAAATCGCATCTGCGGCGATCTGGCATCTAACTGTTCGAAAAGTCGTCTCGGTATGTGGATTCCTGCGCGTCGGACGACAAATACTGTTTCAGCACTATAATGGCTAACATCAGTGTTGATGAGCAGTCGTTTGCTCCCGACCAATCGATCGCTCTTCCACTTTGGATACACAGCATACTTATTACTATCTATTGAAGTGAAATACACTAGAACATATCTAAACTGGACGCCTTGGTGACCCAATTGTGTTTATTGGAAGGGTTCCACTGTAACTTACTGTATTCCCGTTCCTCTGTCTTGTGGTTGGCAATAGCAAAACAGTTGTTCATAGAGTGCTTACTTGTAGTGGGGCCCCTCTGGAGTGGACTCCCTGGGGATCTACCAGTGTGTCCGTTTTCGAGACGTTCCACTGAACCAAAATGACTTCTATGATTCATTCGATATAAAGAGTAACAAGTAAAAAGTAACACCTGGATTTAGGCCCAAATATGTAATATCCTGATAGGCTGGTTCAACCTTTACCAAATTCCAGCTTATATTGCACATACATGTACATGTAATTGTCCTAATCGTTGTGAGAATTTCTATGATATGGTATGTAGCATATTGAAGAGACACCCCAATGTATTTATTTGGTCTAAAGAGGGCAATGGGCGGGCAGTGGATTAAATCAGTGTACTCGACAGAATTCACATTATAACATATTAACATGTAATAATTATATTTCGCATGTACAGAGTTTTAATAAAATAAATATATCTTCTCTGCATAATAGGCAATGTCTGATGGATGAGTAATTATGAAAAAGTGCCCTTTATCCGTGCTTTGTCTAGTAAAATGTTGCGTCATAAAGAATCCGAATGTATATCTTGTTCGACATCTTTCATCGGATGGGCACGCAGCTAATTGTCATAATGGAAGTTTGCTCCTGTAACGGGACCAAACTGCATACATTATTGTTTCTCGCGTAGATTAAACACTGTCGGTATTGTGATACGGTGAATGGTTTCCGTAATACGGTGCAGACAGGGCATATACATATCGCCAAGATGCCGTAGCGGAATGACAGAAGGTAAGTGACTAAATTGTCAGTTTAATTAAATAATTTACAGCTTATAGGACATTAGCAGCAACGTATCTGCTATGTATAGACGCAGAAATGAATGTGATGTCCAACAACAACGTATTTTCTAAATAAATTCGCTTGCAAAGATGATTTTGCACGTGAATTTTGAATCGAGGAAACGTGATGAAAGTGCCGATTTCTGGATAACTAACACGTGTTATTGTCCCTTTTCGGTGGCGATATCGAGTAAATACATTCTAATTGATCCGTGGAAAGTGTCAGCTCTCTACATGCAGGATATGACATGTTTTTGTGCTTCTGATTTATCTCATTATGGTGTGTACCGCCTGTGACGGCGTAAAGTTTCTGTAAGGAACTGCATAAAAGGATATGGTGTTGCACGAAAACAAGCTACGGTTTGTACCGGTGAGACAAAATAGATGTGCGGTGTGTCGCACATTTCTTTTCAGACACAGCTGGCATAAGGTGCGTTGATTACAGCATCATTGACCGTCAGTTGCTCGTTTTCTCGTATTATAATTTTAAAACAAGGTCGAATGTCCAATCATGATGAAAGTCCTTAACCCGCCCCCTCAACTAGCTGTTCGGTGAGATTGGGACAAATACCCCCCTCCCCCCACCACCACAACAATATATCTATTTTAAAAAATGATGTAAAACACCCAAATTACTGAATACACACGCGCATTGCTGAAGAACGCAAACACAATTCCTGCGCATATATTCCACCACCCCCCCCCACAAAAATATATATTTTTTTAAAAATGATTTAAAACACCCAAATTGCTGAATACACGCGCACATTGCTGAACGCAAACACAATTCCTGCGCATATATACTAGGCCTATGAACAATTTAGTTAGTATGATGTACAAAAAATAAATAAAAACATGCTAACATTGCATAAAATAAACAGTAGATATTGAAAGGATTTAAAAATGCAACAATGAGTTCAACATGTTATTATTCACTGATTACATAATTTGACAAAACATTTTACTGAGGAAAAATAGCAATTTTATTATATATCCAAATAATCCGGGATCGATAGATGAAAGTCACGTGGTGCACTGCGGTCAAGTGGCTGATCATACATTAGTGTTCAATAACATGTCCACCTTCTTGTTGCGTGTTTACATCGTTTCAGAATACTTCTGATCATAAATATGCAAACAAATTCATCTTTTTAAAAAATTGTTTTAAATTGACGTGTCCATGGATATCGAGACAGGTAGGCATACATGAACAAATATCGTTCGTAAATTAACTACATGTATTACTTGCATTCCCATTTGTCGATTTTCAGTGTTTGCAAGCAACTGGAAAATAAGTATTTCACACTAATAAAATGTCATAACCATTTCTTAAATTTCAGCCAGTAGTTTACAGAAATCTAACGGTGAATTACACCACTCGGCAACAGTAGTTTAAACCACTCTCCTGTTTACCATCTTTGGAGATACGACGTGTGTAGCGTCACAATGACGTGTTTCCTTCGAATAATGAAATCGTGATCTCGGACACACCCTGTGAATCGTGAGAAAGTCACCGTCACTATGGCCCGCCTCCAGAAATTATTTCGCATAGCTGTAGGCCATATTTTACTCTCGAGTCGCTTTGTTTTTATGAAGAAGCAGGCGCGAACTGTAAGCAAATGTTTATTAATTTTTTAACCAAGTCAGCTGATTATCTTAATACCCTTGTTATTGGATCCAAACGCAAAACAAACTATGCTAACTCATTTGTTTCGCGTAAGGACCCAATCCCTCGTGCATTATTTCAATATAATCAGTTCACCTTGTTAAATAAACGGTATGTATTCACCATAAAATGACCAAAACCAATCTATGATAATCGTATTCCTTATAACAATTTTTCTATATGAAACTATTGACAATACATTAATTGCTGCATAAATATTTGAAATTATTTGAAAAATGGTCTAAAAATATAAAATCTCCAGACATTGTATAACATGTTGATTTTTAATTATTCAACAATATAGATAAAAGGGTGGTATATTACATGTATTTATTATATGGAAGTTATACTACTACATTATATAAATGGTGCCCTTAGTTTAGGGGGTTATTGGGGATTATCTCCCCGAGGGAACATTATCCCCCTCTGCTGCGCCTCGGGAGATAATGTTCTCGAGGGGAGATAATCCACAATATCCCCCTCAACCAAGGGCACCATTTACTTTATTATACCGAATATAACTAACATTTCACATTGCACACATTACTTCCACTGGCTTTCGCCATCTTTGTTTACATCTGCGCAGCTGGTGCCCGGTTTACAATGCTTCACTGTTATAGGGGTAATAAAACGGGGGTACCAGTCAGCGTCCGCTTTCATCTCATTGGTGCTTTCGGTTTCGATGCGCGATAAGCTACAAGGTACTCCAATTAATGTTCGGTAGTTTCCGTGACCAGACTTCGGGTATCTTCGGGCGACCGGTGGACAATGTCTCAATTGTGTCATGGCATTGTTGCCCTCAGGGTACACATGGCCAATTGTTTTATACCATGTGGTAGGGAATTGACTAATGCAAAGCGGCGAATTTACGATGAGGTATAATAATTTATTATAATCGTTCGGAATGCCATAGATTTTAAAAATTGTTTTCAAATAACGTTTCCATAAAGATCCAGAAAGATGGACACAATTATAGACAACAACAACAACAAAAATGGCAAATTATTGCATGTTCATGTATTCCCAAATTTCAATTTGTTCAGTGTTTGCAAGCATCTGTTGTATCAATATGTTATGCTACTAACATGTCATAATCATAATTCACCCATAAAATGACAAACGCTAATTCATAATAATCACATTCCTTAAAATAATCATGTTATATGAAATTTTAAAAATACCTTGAAATATTTCCAATTATTGGACAAACGGTCTAAACATACACAATCTCTACTATTGCATAACATGTAAAACTTTCATTATTCTGCAATATGATAAACAAGAGGGATGGTATCTATTTTTTTACATGTATTAGTTATATGAAAGTTACATTAGCGAACTTTATTTAAATTTGGTCGGAATCACAAAGTCTTCCACCATGGCAATGCAATATATCCATTTTGGCTTAATTGTTCATGTTATTGTAAATAATGGAAAATTATATACTCAAAGATTTATGAGCACACAGAATGAAAAATTAACGCATTATACCATAGTCACATAGTAAGTGTTATTTTTTACAATCATATAAAATATATGACTATGTATTATTTCGTGATATATCGTCATATATCTCATATAGAAGTAGTTGTCGGATATCGTAATTCGTAACAAATATATTAGAAAAGAAATGTTTTCTTTTTTAAGTTTTACCTCACTGCAATACATTTCAATGTAATAATCATGGGTGTTACTATGTACTAGTCTTTTTATACGTCCGTTTGAAAAAAACGGGACGTATTATGTATTCATCTTGTACGGGCGGCGGGCGGCGGGCGGGCACAGCTTGTCCACGCAATAACCTGAGTTCTACTTGACCGATTGTAACCTAATTTGGTATGCATGTTTATCACAGTAAGACGAAGGAGCACGTTGATTTGTAAACAAGAGCTCCGCGGAGCAAGATGTCCCGCCTGGCGCAGTTTGATAGTACATAAGGAGATTGTAATAACCTTGGGGTTAGTGAGCACCATGGGCTTTCTGTAGAATGATGCGGGATGTTGTTACAAATGCATGTATGGTATATTAAAGCATAAACTGAGCGTTACCTTTTCCAAACACGGACATTTCTAAGTCAGCGACCTTGACCTTTGGGGTTTGCGGGCACTATGGGCTTTCTGTAGAATGATGCGGGATGTTGTTACAAATGCATGTATGGAATATTAAAGCATAAACTGAGCGTTAACTTTTCGAAACACGTAAGTTTCTAAGTCAGTGACCTTGACCTTTGGGGTTAGCGGGCACCATGGGCCTTCTGTAGAATAATGCGGGATGTTGTCACAAATGCATGTATGGAATATTAAAGCATAAACTGAGCGTTAACTTTTCCAAACACGGACATTTGTAAGTCAGCGACCTTGACCTTTGGGGTTTGCGGGCACCATGGGCTTTCTGTAGAATGATGCGGGATGTTGTTACAAATGCATGTATGGAATATTAAAGCATAAACTGAGCGTTAACTTTTCGAAACACGTAAGTTTCTAAGTCAGTGACCTTGACCTTTGGGGTTAGCGGGCACCATGGGCTTTCTGTAGAATGATGCGGGATGTTGTTACAAATGCATGTATGGAATATTAAAACATAAACTGAGCGTTAATTTCTAAGTCAGTGACCTTGACCTTTGGGGTTAGCGGGCACCATGTGCTTTCTGTAGAATAATGCGGGATGTTGTTACAAATGCATATATGGCATATTAAAGCATAAACTGAGCGTTAATTTTTCCAAACACGGACATTTATAGGTCAGTGACCTTGACCTTTGGGCTTTCTGTAGAATGATGGGCTTTCTGCAGAATGATGCAGGATGTTGTTAAAAATGCAGGTATGGAATATTAAAGCATAAACTGTGCGTTAATTTCTAAGTCAGTGAACTTGACCTTTGGGGTTAGCGGGCACCATGGGCTTTCTGTAGAACGATGCGGGATGTTGTTACAAATGCATGTATGGCATATTAAAGCATAAACTGAGCGCTAAAACTGAGCGTTACCTTTTCCAAACACGGAATATGGAATATTAAAGCATAAACTGAGTGTTAACTTTTCCGAACACGTACATTTCTAAATCAGCGACCTTGACCTTTGGGGTTTGAGGGCACCATGGGCTTTCTGTAGAATGATGCGAATATCAAAGCATAAACTGAGCGTTTTCCAAACACGGAACTTTCTAAGTCAGCCTACGCCGACGCCGCCGATGACGCCGACGGAAAAGCTATGCCTAAAGCAGGCGGGACAAAAATGTTCGCATTCTGTATCCTTGTCCACACCATAACTCAAGTTCTACTTCACCGATCGTAACCAAATTGGACATACATATTTATCACGGGAAGACGAAGAAGCCTCTTAATTTTGAACATTTTCTTATGACTTATCTCCCCTTGGCGGTCATTTTTTTATTTTTGCACTCTGTATCTTTGTCCACGCAATAACTCGAGTTCTACTGGACTGATCGTAACCAATTTTGGTATACGTTTTTATCACTTTTTTATCACGTTATTCGTTTTCAGTGTGTTATCTCCCCTTGTTGAATGGCCTTGCCTCGACGGGCGTATATTTTGACCTTCGGCACTATTGTTAGATATATTTCAACACTGGCTCCACATAGTATGTACAGACTGTGTGAGCTAGATGATAAGGAGCTACATGTATATTGATCATATTTCTGATCACTCTTATGATGACACTATATCGATTATCAGGAATCTTCGATCAAGAAATGTTGTCCCAATCAACTAGCTAATACATGTACATGTTGTCGTAGAAGATCATACGAACATACAGATACGCCATTGAATTAAGTTATTTAAAACTAGTGAAGATGGCTGAAATGGTATATGGTAAACTATGCAATTGATAAGCAATGTTTTGAACATTTTAACAAATCTACAAATCTAAATCAGAAATAAGTACAGCAACTAACACAACTTAATGGTGAAACTACAATTTGTATTTACTCAATTGAAAACGTATATATTGATGCTGATTAAAATCAAAATGATAGATGTGAAAGAAATGAAAATGTCCAAAATGACTTTTCCCTATTTGTAAAAAGATTATTATGCTTTTACTCTTCCAATAACATGGTAGTCTTCCAAATAATGAGAACAATAGTTATTCCTGTACATCTATAAATGATAGGTCAAAACAAATATATATATAATGCAATACATGTATTAACAATAGTTCCGAAGGTCACAATATACGCCAGTCGAGGCAAGGCCATTCAACAAGGGGAGGTAACTCACTGAAAACCAATAGGCTTCTTCGCCTACATTGTGACCTTCGGAACTCTTAAAGGTACATGCCCACGCAGTAGGCACAAAATGTTCTTTATAGGAATTAAATAATTAAATATAATTATGTCACTATTCCACCAGTTCTAACAATTACGAGTGCCCGCTATACAAATATAATAATTTATTAATTATCAATTTACTGTTAGCGACGCTCGGCAGTAACAGTCTATTTTGATAATGTGCGGGGACGACGACTTTCACATCACGGCTTGCGGTGCGCATGCGCAGTATACTACGCGCGCCAGTAGGCTTCCCAATATGTAAACAATATGTAAACAAGAATATCAACATGTCGAAATGTCCAGGACGGAAATTGTATGAAACGGCGTCGGCCAAAAAAAAGGTAAAATGTCTGAGGGACAGGCAGTACAGAGAGAGAGAGTGGTTAATATTGGCGACCAGATCACCAAATGGAAAGAGTTACGTGGATATTTAGATTTGGACTCGAACAGAGATTTTTCTTCTCAACTTCCGATACTTCACTGCGCATGTCAAAGATGTGATATGATTGACCGTGTCACGTGACGCGTATTGGTAAAAATAGCACGAGGTCGGAAAATACACTTTCTGGTCGCGGCATATAAAATGCGATTTAACACCAATTAACACGCGCCGTAATTAAAAATAACTCGTTAGTGGGTAGATAAATGGCTCATATAATGCATGACAGAAAATGAAAAGTAGTAGTACAGTGTAACCTGCTGCGTGGGCATGTACCTTTAATACATGTATGACCTATCATGTATAGATGTATAGGAATAACAGTTTTTCTCATTATACCGACTTTTCAAAATTAACAGGCTTCTTCGTCTTGTCTTGATAAACATGTATACCGAATTTGGTTACGATCGGTGAAGTAGAACTGGAGTTACTGCGTGGACAAGGATACAGAATGCGAACATTAAAAATTGCCGCCAACGGAAATTCAGGCTTCTTCGTCTTGTCGTGATAAAGAGGTATACCACTGACGGTCAATGGTGTAATCAACACAACAACAGATGTCAACTGCCTCTGAAAAAAAATGTGCAACACACCGTATCCATTTTGTCACACCTGTACAAACCGTAGCGTGTTTTAGCGCGCAACACCGTATCCGTTCATTGCCTCATAAATCTGTGTCACCGCGTCTTCCATTTGTTGTAGCATTCGTGGGGTTTGTGCGAAACCAAGAACCATCATGTTGACACATATTGTGGCCTACTATTAAAATCGATGAAGGCATTTATATGTTATGAATACATAATAGGGTCACTACCGTATGTACCATATATACGCCAATAGGTACGTACATGCATCGACTATCGCTATATCCACTTCGGTCTATCGGTGAGCAGATAATAGCCATGTCCTGCAAATTGCTGACGGTAAGACCTTGTTTTATAATCATACTACGAGAAAACGATCAACTGACGGTCGATGATGCTGTAATCAATGCACATTATGCCAGCTGGCTCTGAAAAGAAATGTGCGACGCACCGTATCTATTTTGTCTCACCGGTACAAACCATAGCTTGTTTTCGCGCAACACCGTATCCTTTTATGAAGTTACTTACGGAAACTCTACACCGTAACAGGCGGTACAAACCATAACAAGATAACTCAGAAAATGCCATAAAACATGTCATATCCTGCATGTACAGAGCTGACACTTTCCACGGATCATTTAGACTGAATTTACTCGATACAGCCACCGAAAAGGGACACTAGCACGTGTTATTAATCCAGAAATCGGCACTTTCGATTCAAAATTCACGTATAAAAATGTATCAACTTTGCAAGCGAATTATTCAGAAAATACATTGTCATTAATATTGTGAGCGTGATCGTTGGACATCATATTCATTTCTGTGTCTGTACGTACCTGATACGTTGTTGATAATGTCCTGTAAGCTATAATATATTTAATTAAACTGACACTTACCTGTTGTCATTCCGCTACGCCATCTTGGCGACATGTTTTACCCTGTCTGCACCGTATCACGGAAACTATCCACCGTATCACAACACCGACAGTGTTAAGACAGAAAACTATTTCTGAGCACTAGAAAAATACCTCTTCGCAAATAAAATTAGTTAGCACCTGATTTATGAGCGACACTATATGCATTAAATATTAGTCATGTATTATTGTGGAAAATAGTGTTTGTTTTGAATTTGAATTTCATGTAGTTAGTCAATTGCCTGCCAATTACCTTTTAATATTCTAACTACTTGTTCCGATTGTATTGTAATCTGACTATAGCTGTACTAATTGTACATTAGTTCTGTATGCCACCGGCTGATGAGGGAACCTTGGGGCTTTTGCGAGCGACAAAGACACATGCGTACACATGCACAGTGTAAGAAGAGTCTATACTCACATTCTCTCTTTCAATTGAAAATTGTGTGCCATCCAATTACAGTCATGTCATCAATGATTGAATGGAAATACGTTAGGACCAATGCACTATCCGTGGTTGTGACGATCTTGATTTTTCCATCATCATTAGCCAGTATATTGCTTACAATATACTAATGCATTTATCCCTACTGACAGACCAATTAATGTTCTCTGGTTTGTGTAATCGACCCTGTAAAGTGGAAGATTGAGGCGTGTTTGACCAGCGAACATTAATATCAACCTACGCATATGCACATTCGGTCAGAGCATGGTATCCCATTTCAGCCGGTGGCAGTATATGGCAGTATGTATATATCGTCATTATTCATTAGACCACTCACACAGTACACAGTACACACGTACATTTTCTTATTGATACAATCATTTACTTTTATTTGTGTCTATTGTAGCAACGTGTCCAGAAAGTATCCGTCAATCATTACCCACATGCATTTTGTATTGTGTGTTCTATGCATTTATTCCAGCCACTGATCCGTCCCGGGTCTGTATCAGTTGATGTCTACCGGTGTCGGTTCAACCTGTTTATTACGGTCGCAGCAATGTTTATTATTTTGATCTCGTCCATCACGTGACTATAGTCATCCACCGTTCGACCGTTTTGAGCGGATGTACATATCGTGTACGAAGCAGATTCCCTTTATTGCTCCATGCTATATTTGTTTCATATCTGTTAGCGAATGTCGCATTTACATTTAGCTTATTCAGTTAGTGCCACGGCTTATTCGGCACACATTTCCAAACCTCTACATTATCGTCTATTTACTCCACTGACTATTGTAATACAGTGTAACACTCGATTCTCCTAGAATACTTTTGGATCAATACTATTCACCATATCCCTAATGAAGATATAATCGTCAGACAATCCGATTTGCCTTGGATAACAACTAACATAAAGCGGATGATCACAAAACGGAAACGGCTCTATCAAAATTAAAACTAACTAATAATAACTCCCATTTGTCAAAATTTCGAAAACTTCGGAATGATGCCATAAGAGCGATAAGAGCATCAAAGAAAGATTATCACAATGGGATAAGTAAAAAAACTAAAGTCAGGGAAACTCTGCTCAAAAGATTGGTGGTCCATATTAAATCAATGTGAATGAAAATAAAACAATCCTATAACGGAACAATACTTGATGATACTACAGAGGATAATACAGACAAATCTAACAATCTAAATAATTATTTTCGAGACCAAATACTTTTACCGGACCATCCTTCACATTTACCTACAATAACACCATATACAGTAACGCATGATCTCTAATATATCACACTAAGCGAAATTTATATGAAAACAACATTATCTAACTTGCCTCTCGGGACACCCAGATGGTGTCAATAATCACATCCTTAAATAATTAAAGTCTGAATTAGCCGTCCCTTTAAAGGAAATGTTTAACAAATATATACAGTGTGGACAATTTCCAGATACATGGAAAGAGGCCAACGTTTGTCCCATATTTAAGACCGGTGATCCCTCTCTCACTTCGAATTATCGCCCCATGTCCTTGCTCAATACTATTAGTAAAGTAATTGAAAGAGTTTTTAAATATCTGTAAAATCATTTTAAAGACAACAACATATTAACACCCTTACAATCTGGGATCGTACATGGTGATTGAACTGTGAATAAACTAACATTTCTTTATAATATGTTTTGTCGCGCATTAGATGATGGTAAAGAAGTCAGGGTTATATTTTGCGACATCAGCAAAGCATTTGATCGTGTCTGGCATACCGGTCTGCCGCTAAAATTGACAGATGCAGGTGTTACTAACAAGGTACATGACTGGTTCTCAAGCTATCTTAGTAATCGTAAACAAAGGGTTGTGTTGCTTGCCAGGCGTCTACTCTAACTGGAACCACATTAGGGCCGGTGTCCCACAAAGCTCTATCATTGGCCCTTTATTGTTTCTCCTATATATAAATGATATCTTCACGGACATAAACTCCAACATTCGCCTTTTCGCTGATGATACCAGTTTATACCTTATCGTAGATACTCAATAATTGGCATCTAGATTCATTCATTCCGATCTTGAAATTATTACCAACTAGTCCAATAAATGGCTTGTATCCTATAATCCTACAAAAACAGAAGCACTTCTTATATCACTCACGGAAATGTAATAGAGTAGCACAATCTCCAATATTGATAAATAACGATCATGTCTCAGAAGTTGAGAGCCACATACACCTTGGTATATATTTTAACAATGAAGGAACATGGCATCAACATACAGATTACATAATATGAAAGGCATGGCGCAGAATATACATTATGAGAAAACTAAAATACATACCTTTCATTTATCAGATCACTGCTAGATTATGTGGATACTGTATGGGATAATTGTACACAATATGAGAAAGACGCGTTTGAAAAATTCAAATAGAAGCTGCGATAGCCAATTCCCATTCATTATAATTAACTATTTATGAACCTGACATACCATACGGAGTCACTAAGAGTTATGAATGATTAAAACAATTTTCGATATGTGTGTCGTCTATTCTAAACGCAGGTACCAGAAAAGAAAAAAATAGAACCTGATTGCTGGTATTAATTTCTAATATAAATTATACTATAAATGATTCTCACAAGCGATTTTGTTCACGTCGCATGTGGTTCTAAACAATTGATTGAAATACTAATTGATTAATTTTTTAATTTGTCAATTTGCATATTTCTACGCTCGTTAGATGCTTAATTTGCCAAACAGATTCTTTAAATTGTAGCCACTTATTTGAACCATCCTTATTTGAAGTCGTAACCATCAATGCATGTATTCGAATACTATTGTATTTACATGTATGTATCAAAGTCTCAAACTAAATATGTCGCTGGTCCACAAATGGCACGTCCCGAGACTGCACTGGGGCGCACAGATATAAATGGCGACGGTGCCGTGTGTGTTATTCCATATATTCGTCGTTCTGAATAAGCTTATATGTACACATGATCATACTACATTTATATTGTGGACACTTAAGTATTGTTACGTTTCGTTTCGGCTTATATGTAAGGTGGGAATTGGCTAGAACAGCCCGGAATACCCGGAAAAGTATTGTAATACGATAAGGCCGTGGTTAAATCCTGACGGAGGTGGACGTTTTTCGTATCAGCGTTGACGATTAAGTTATATTGTACCAATTTAAAAACAATAATCATATTTCCACGGACTATCTATAGTATGACCATACTTATAATTATAATAAGTTTATTCCGGGTAAAAAATATGTAGAAAACACGATAACTATCATTTCCATATACCACCGGGACGGCTGCGTACTGCCCACGACACCGCATGCACACACGACCTTTACATCGGACCCACTGGGACAAAGCTTTCTTGTCCCAAACTGGCTCTTGACACTTGTTTAATGCCAACTTGCGTAAATTACGCTCTATTTAATAGGAACTCGCACAATGTATGTTTCATGCGGTTAAATTGCGTTTTTCTAATATATTTGTTCTACTTACTCCTTATCTGGTGAACTGGATACCATATAATACATGTGGATTGTAATTCCGCATAGACATTGTATTGAAATTTGAATCGGTATTTTTCTCTACAATTTATGATGACGTCGACGACGTTGCATAAAAACTTACGCTAAACCGAGTGTTGTTTGTGACTAAACGGAATATTTACAAAATTCAATGTTTGTTGGAAACCACATTGTCTGTGCTAGAGAAAAACTGTCAGAAAGTAAACGTGAAATTTCGACCCTATGGGTGGAAATTGCACAGCAGAATTATGGTCATTTGAGAAGTATCGTTATCCTGCAGATATAATATAACATGCTACCCAATGATTTAACGTCATTCTTGAATTATTTATTTCCTTAAATGAACTATTTCGTCCTAGACGTTCGCGAGACGTAATTGACGTCACGTTTTGACGTCATTTCCGGTGACGAAACAATGCCAATTTTTACAACGTTATAAGCTTGTCTAAGAGCAAATTTCACATTCTTCGAAGAGCATGTAATCAACAACAACAACAACAACAACAACAGTATACAAAAGTGTGGAGTAAAAATTAATCCATAAAATGAATCCATAAATATCTTGCAAAATTTAGAACATCTTAAGTCAATTATTAGGTTCAGGTTTAATAAACATTGTATAAATGTTTTGCCAACTTTAACTAAAAATGGCTTTTATAGGACAACACAAACAAGATCAACAATAATGCCCCTCGCCCAGCCCGTCGGTAAAGCCTAATCACAAGCAATGTGGACAGTGTGAGCAGCACATACTTATTTTGTTTAGATTGTAGTCATGTATTTGGGAAATTGTATGATGTGTTGCGGAGTGAAACAACACCAAATCTTCCTTTCAACTGTGATGGGTGTTTGCGTCTCTTGCCAAAGCTAAATGAGATTATTACGCAGCTTGAGGAACAAATGAAAACGCTACAGGAGTATGAAGTTACAATCAAATCCTTAGAAAGTAACATTGATGGTAAACTTCAGAAGCAGGTAGAACATGCAATTGAAATGTTTCGCGAGCGAGAAGAACGAAATTGCAATGTGATCATTCACAATATTCAAGAGGCAACAACCGACGATGAAAAGAAAGAGGATCTTGAAAAGCTGCAAAACATTTTTGCAACTATCGAGTGTGATGATGTTGTCCCCAAGGCATTTGTCAGATTGGGTAGGCCAGGATCAAACAAACCACGACTGTCAGTCTCCAGTAAGCACAGACTTCTGGGAGGGACAACATTTTTCGGCTGAAGAATGTGATGGGTTAGCGTCTCATGGGTGGAGTAACATTTATATTACCCCAGATCTCACTAACGAAGAACGGGATCGCAATAAGGCGATGAGAACGGAACTAAAAGACAGGATGAAATATGAAAATAATCAAGATTTAATCGTCTACCGTGGGAGGATTGTTGACAGAATGAATATATCTGCGCCATGGAAAGGTACCACAGGTTGAGAGGGGACCCCGCGGTTTCCTGGCCAGTCGAGGTAGTGTTGTAACATCCAGCATTGTACATAGTGTTAATGACGTTACTGTTAGCGTTAATGTTGATTTTAACAGTTATGTTATTCTATTTCAAATGATCTCGGTGACTTTAGTCAGCACATTCCAAATTTTGCCAATTTTATTCCTGCTTCTACTCGTACTGATGCTATTTTTCATTTCACGAACGATATTTCTAGTTCAGGAAACCAAAGTTCATCTGATAGTGATGCCCTGGAATTTTCTGAAACTGAAGACGTTGCTGGACATGATATACATGTGAGAAATGGTGACAAAACATTACTAAAATCACAGTGAACAAAGTCAAATGTTTATATACTAATGCTGATCAGCTAAGGAAAAAGTTGATGAATTTAAAATTCAGATATCACTCGAACGCCCTGATCTTAGTTTTATTACAGAAGTTTTGCAAAATATTATTAGTGATGCATCATGCCCGTCAGTATTATATCAGTTAGATGACTATTCTGCATTTCCAAGTAAAGATGGAGGTCGATGTGTTATCATATATGCTAAAACTGACACGAATGTATCACCAAACGTTCACTTACATTCTATATATGATGATGCATCCTGGTGTAATTGGATTATTGATAATCAGACTACTTTGTGCTATTTACAGAAGCCCATCATCCCATGATTCTTGTATAACAATTAACAGGCTCATACATGAGGCATCCAGCGTAGGAAACAGATTACTTATTGCTGGGGAGCTTAACATGAAATACATTGATTGGTCACAATACACAACTCGTCATAATGAAACTCACCATGAACATAGATTTATTGAGTGCATTCAGGACAACTTCCTCTTCCATCACGTTTCTGAAGTTACGCGTGTGAGGGAAAATCAGTATTCACATATTCTTGATCTGGTTATAACAAATGATGAAAATGACATCGATGAAATAACCATTTTGCCGTCCTTACGTGGGAGTGATCATGTAACTATATCATTCATCTATCTATGCTCATTAAAGGAGTACCACACGGGAGTATCAGAACTTAAATAATGCAGATGTGATTATAAAAGTTCCGTTGATATATGGAATAGCATAGCCTGAGTTGATGAATTTAGAAACTGTGACATAAATGGTATATGACAAGTATTCTCAGACAAATATGATAACTCTGTAACTAAACATGTGCAAAAGTTGTTCATAAGAATGGCTGTAAACCAAAACCACTGTGGATAATTGCTGACGCATTAAAGTGCATCAAAGATAAGAGACATGCATGGTCACGCTACTGAGCTACCATATTCCTGCAGATTTTGATCAATACAACAGGATACGAAACGCGACAACTGATTGTATTCGTACCGCAAATCGGAACTATGAGAAAAGGATAGCAGCTAAGGCAAATACGGAAAGTAAACATTTCTGGAAATATGTAAAAAGCAAGATTAACACTGTGTCTAATGTAACGAATCTGAAACGTGACGATGGTTCTATAACCAAGACAGATCAAGAGAAAGCTGACGTGTTCAACAGTTTCTTTGTAAGTGTTTTCACTGGAGAGGATGTTACAAATATTCCACACTTACCTGGTCATATATTTGTTATTCCCATTGATAGTATAGCTTTTGAATTAAGTAGTGTTGAAAAAATACGTCTAGGACTTGATGGTGGTAAATCAATGGGCCCTGATGATTTGAATCCATTATTGTTGAACATGATGGCTAAAATCTTCGCAATTCCAATATTATTTATATTTCAAAAATATTGACTGGTAAAATACCAAGAGTATGGAAGGATGCTCGTGTAACACCTTTATTTAAGAAAGAAAGTAAAACGACTCCTGGCAAATATCTTCCTGTAAGTCTCACCTCAGTTGTTTGCAAGCGCCTTGAAAAGCTAGTACCTTCTTCCATTGTTAAACATCTAAATATGAACAATATTATATCCAATGAACAATTTGGTTTTCGTTCAGGCCGTTCATGTGTCCTTCAGCTACTGTAATGGAAGATTGGTCCACGTTTATTGAGGAAAATGACTATTGGGATACAGTGTATTTGGATTTTGCAAAAGCATTTGACAGTGTGCCTCACCAACGTTTATTACTTCCATTTTTTTTATCCTCCCATAGCTCCTCCACCTCATTTTCCCCTATGTTAAATTCCCATAGACAAATAATGTTTTCGTAATAAAATCAATATTTGACCACATGTCACGAAACAAAAAGAAGGCTCATTCTTAAATTTTGATAAAATTTAATATTATCAAAAATATATATTGTTTTGCATCGTTTATAGGGCCGTAAAATTTGGGAAGGTTTCGTGAAACAGAGTTGTATTGTACCTGAAACAAACCATATCAGGCTTCAACAGAAAGCTAAGAGAACGACACCTATTGTCGCAGGATTATTGTGCAATATGAATTATTGACGGGTTGGTTGGACGCTACAGCTAATTCAATTTCTCCAAAAAATTTCCCACCGACTTAGTAATTACAGTCACACACCTGAACATTTTGCATCAAATAATTTGGCTATATAACGAAACTGAATCCACCAAATATTGCCATTCTCTTCTACTTTCATTATTCGCATGGATGATGTGGAACCAACTTTTTATCTAAACGAAGGAAACAATAAGTTCACTTGCTCGTTAGTAAATTTCAACCTCGTCATGTCGCTCAATATTGTTTACGGTACATTATTTGACCACTGAAACTGTGTTTACATCACGTGACAGGTTCATTGGGCAGTAATGGATCAGGATGATCAATATTCGATGGAATTTCATCAAATGAAAAAAAAAGGTTAATTTTGTAATCTATATACATGATATATATGTGTGGTTGTCACTGGAGAAATGGGACTTATGTGTTTGCGACCCGTGTATTTTAAGATCAGCCTGTGCACCCGCACAGTCTGATCAGGATCTGCACTGTTCTCAATTCCATCAATGAAATACTCGTCACATTTCTACATGTAACACGCACAATATATCATTATCAGACTACAGGAGCGTACTAGGTGATCAGGAGCAACACTGATCAGAAACCCCTTAAGCCCCAACTAAACTAGCCTGGTAATCTTTATATAGGAGCACCAAGAGTTAACAAGCCGCCGGAATATACGGGATGTCCTGCAGGTGGAGAGACATATTATGCAGTACCAGGTGAAGATACAGTTGTTATCAGCTGGACAGCCCCAAGCGCGACAGATTCTGACGGTACCATCACAAGGTATTGCTGGAACTGTCGTCAAATACAATGGCCCGATGTATTGATAGTATGTCATCTACTGTGCATGAATGTCTCACATATACAATATGTGGTTGTTCGCTTCGTGCACAGTAAATTAAATATATCAATAAATCGCACCATTTTATTGGATGAAATTTCCAGAAAATATGAATAGCTTCACGTACATACTATCAGAAACTGTGATAAACAGGGGAGATAATTTGGTTTGGCATGCTTTCGTATTTTCGCTATCCATGTACCAGTAAGGAAAACATGTCAGTGTTGTATGGTTTCTTGTGAAATAATCATATTACATGTATGAATATACCACATGAAGAACGAAATTTCCATGGTAGAAATTAGTGAAATGAAATAAAATAAAATAAATTAGTAACCATCCATTGAAAAACATGTTTACAAAACTGAAACAAATAAGTAAACTAGCGTTGCAAAAGCTAGCTATCTTTCAGTGTTATAACTATTTTTTTTAACAATCCCCGACTTTTTTTCCAGGCAAGTTATAGGTACAAATGGGTTCCGAAATCAGATACAAATCTGCATTTGTGACTGTGACTGGATAAATTGGGCTTATGGGATGTGTAACCAATGCTCCGATCAAATAGCACGCTAATGTAGCCAGATAACGATGTATATGGATTGCTTGAAGCATGACAGGAGTTCATTAATGGAATGACGAACAGTGCAGATCCTGATCAGACTGTGCGGATTCACAGACTGGTATGGAGCTACACTGGTCACAAAACCCATACGCCCCATTTCTCCAGTCAAGGCCAAAGTTATGTTTTCATCATGTCCTTTAATGGTAGGTGCATAGCAAAACATGCATATTAACCGAATTATCTCCTCTGTTTATCACTACTTCTGTTCAATCCAAGAGAGCAAAAGCCGCAATTATTATTTTAAATCAAAGCATTATATAATCCAGAACACGAATCCGGTATCAGCCAATCTAATCATGTGGGTCAATGTCATTTATGGGGTCATTCATTGCAAGTAGGTCATATGAGTGCAAAACTCACTATATTTTGATAGTGCAATATGTACTTACATAACAGTGCAGGAACATCCGATACAGTAGGTTTTATTGGTGATTATTGTGATTATTGTTTCATGGGTCTTATACACAGCGATTTGGTTTGCTGGAACGTTTCTATCGTTGGAAATATAAAAATATATAGATGGCAGTATGCCCGAACTGTGTACTTATTTCATGAATGAAACAAAATGACGTTTGTGTCTTGCTCAGGCGGTTGAAGAAACACTTTTGGATACCATATATTAAACTTAAATATAGAGATAGACTATCAAATTCATATAAATCCAAGATGGCCGCCGAATATTCATGAATACCAGGCAGCATTATATACATGGTGGCGGACCATACCTTGGCAAGAAGGCTAGCTATGAACGCATTATTTTGGTTTACATCTGAGATATAATATTATACTAATCATGCTAATAGATCAATGTTTACGCTGTTCTTGAGATCTTGTTTAATACAAAATGGTCGCCGTTGTTAAAAACAAATCGAATGTTATTGGATATAATGTTTATTTTTGCTTTACTTATTTATAAATTTCTTCATTCTGTTATGCATAGTAAGTCAGTAATCGGGACACCCTTTATTTTGAAGCCATCTGTAATTTTGTTCATTCAAAATGACCGCAATATTTAGGCTACGGCAATACAGGCAGGGAGGGTAAATGCAAATTTCTTATTTATTTCTTTAATTTCTGAAATCAATATGGCCAGCATAGCTCGTCAAATATGATTTTCACATCCATATTTTCTGGTACCATACATTCTAGCCATGTTTTCAGACAAAATTGATGCAGAGAAATAATTAGCATACAATTTGATCATTATAAATAGGGTATAATTCAAATTTGGACCCCAAATACCCCAAGAAATTATAAAACATGATGCATAGTAGTTGTAAGATATATTATTATGATTCTAGATGTGGTTAACTTAAAGCGTATTTAGTGTTCTCGACATTCATCTGTGGTAGTGTAGGAACATGCTACTTTATATTTGCATAAAATTTATGTCAATTTGACAATTGTTTTATGATGATGATGATGACGACAACGCCATAATATCATGGGATTCAAAAGTGAGCTAGCACAATTGCTAAATTTAGAAAGCAATGCCGATGATGGTTTGGATTTTCTTTGGATAGAGTTGCATCTCAAATCGCAACTGAGAGTCTTGCTTTGAAAGTAAGACGCGAGACTCGTACCATACCAACATTGATAAAACTCTAGCCAACAAGTCGGTTAATGACACTGCAGAACTGCTTCTTTCTAAAATATCAAGTAAGTTCCACCATTCATTTTCTGCGCTCCTGATTGGCAACATACTAACAAGTGAAGTCTGCTGTAAGCCTACATACCTTCAAATAGCTCTTGGCAGTCTCATGCGGCGTGATAAAAGTCTAATTTCTGAACTGTATAACTATTATGTGTGTTGTTTATATGATGAGGTCCGGCTTCTCCACTACTCTGCAACTGTCTATGTCGCTCATAATTATGCTAAGATAGGTGTTTGGAGCTCCGAATCTGCCATCCTCATACACTGTGTATGTGACAACTTTGACTATGAAATCTCTTCACCAAATTGTAAAACATGCTGCTACTGTCTAGCTATGATCATGACATTGGTTTGTTTAACAAGCAATGATTCTGTCCCACGGAGAACAATCCCTCGTCAAAGAATGGAAGATCGTTTCAAGCCAATAACATACGATATACCAGAGGTTAAGGACTATGGGCATAAGAAGCCTCATATGCCACCATATATTGCTCTCAATCATGTACCACCACTTTGGTTGCTAACCAATCAGTCAGAGGAGAGCACTGGAAAACGACCTCGCTTTCTTTCAGGATGTTGCAACTGACCCTAAATGTCCAGAGTACAATGGGTACAACACTAGGTTATGCCGTGAAGCAGTGATGATTCCACAACCTAAGACAGATGTGTCTTTCCTCCATCTCATTGACCGCCCCCACCCACCCCCCTGCTGACCATGATACAATCAAAACAGCCATTGAGAAAAGTATGTCTCTTATCAAAGGATCTGACGACAATGTTCTCATCTTCACATGTGATCAACAGTTGTACAAAGTGACACTTGATATGCTTTTCCACCAACCAACCTACTTCAACTGTGTAGTACCATTTCTAGGGGGAATGCATATGCTGATAAATAGTGCATACATGTCATCGCAGTGATTATGGGTGGAAGTGGATTGAAGGAGATATTGACAAATACGTTTGGGAGTGTTGACAAAATGCTCAGTGGAAAGAAATATCCACAGAACTTTCGGGCGCTGCGTATGGTGGCAGAATAACTTATCAGCAATGTATTTCAGGAAGAAGGTGTTGAGTCATTCTGTGACCTCATGATGGCCCTAGACAAGCTATCTCTGGCAGCCGGACTACTAAACTGTGGAGCGATTAACTGATTAAGCCAGTCATAATCATGATGTTATTTTCAAGAGCGGCACACGAGGGAGATTGGGGCTTGCATATGTCTGCGGCTGAGAGAATGCTGCCATACTTCTATGCAGCTGGCTGTCACAACTATGCTCGCTATGGGTTGTTCTATGTCCATCACACGAAGGGAATGTATCCTGACCTGATGAATAAACTTCAGCATGGGGCATATACAATGCAATGTGAAAATATATGTTCATTGAGACGACATACATGCGCCTGATATACGGTCTTACAGGAGCCATAGGCTTGGCAACTGACTGGAATCAGATGGTAATTTGGGCTGTGAGTTTTACCACATGTGGGGAGCTGTCTCATGACCTGACCTCGATGAGCAATGTCAAACAAAACGTCACTGTGCATACTCATCACAAGGAAGAAGCCAAGCACCGCATCGAGTACGATCAACGAAACCGATGTAGTATCAGCAAAACTCTCGCTAGAGCTATACATGGATGATATGTCTCATCCAGATGGTGATCTGAAGAACGTTGTTACATGGGAAGTAGCCCACCCTTAGGTGACAACAGATGATGTCATTACCATTGGCCAGAAACAGATGACAGAATTTAAGAATGGGTGGCTAGGACCATTTTATAACAAATTGCCAAAGGTTGTGGTGACCATGGATGCGAAAGAGAAACATATCCTTGTTGGACAGGAAATGGTTTATGACCAGGAACTGATATATGCCCATGTCATTGGGTTGTTGGTCAGTACACATGATATTAACATTGATGACGTGCTTTCTTGTGAACTAGCGGCCTATTCACCAACAATGTTCTATCCAGATGGCCGAATGAAGGTTTCAAAGGAACAAGTCCATACTGAAGACCATCATACAGGTGACCGTACCGGCACGAAGTTACCCTATGTCAGATACAGTGATTTATGATGTGTCTGTGTTACTGTGGGTACTTGAAGGCCCTCTGACAAGGTCAAGCTCCATGTGTATATTACTGCTTTCCAATCATTTGTACGTAACACACTTCTAGAGTGGAATATTTGACAGGTATTATGCGGGTAGCATTAAGACGTCCACGCGGATGCAGAGAGCGGATTCAAGTCGGGTACACACATTAACTCCTGAAATGCCAACTCCTCCAAAACAGGTGATCTTATCTGTAACAAAAAACAAAGTCCATTGGAATACAATGTTATCAGAAGGGTTGCTAGCTCCAGAGTTCTACATAACCGTCACACAGAAACACAACCTGGTCATTGCTGGCATCGCAGATATTCATGTGGAGATTGCGCATGGAGATACGATTACTCGCAATGATCTTTGCTCTACACACGAGGAAGCAGACGACATAATTGTGCAGCATGCCATTTAAACTTCCATTCGGGACAAGTCAGTTAATGTTGTATCTGATGACACTAATGTATTTTGCTTACTTATTCACCACTACGCTGACAAGTGCACAAATCAAGCACAAATGACCATGTCGTCACCAATAAAAGGCAGAGATGTTGTTGACATACGGGCAACTGCAGTAAGACACAAGGATATCGCAAGTGACCTTCTTGCCATTCATGGGCTATCTGGGGCTGATACAGTTACATCATTATATGGGGTAGGCAAAGCCACGGACTTCAAAGTCGCCAAGAAAGGAAACGTCTCATTAACTAGTATTGGTGACGTACATGCCAGTATGGAAACTGTTCTGACACAAGCTGCATGTGCGCTGCGTATGGGAAAGTGGTGGGGACGTGCTCAAGTATGACACAGTGTAGATTGACACTGTGGAAGTTAAAAACATGCAAGAGTGGGGCATTGTCACCAAAACCATGTTCCTTACCTCCGACCAGTGAGGCGTTTGAGGAAAACGTTATCCGATGGCATCTCCAAGTGGCAATTTGGAATTCGGCACTTATGGATTCACCACCAGCAATGGACCCATGCGAGTATGGCTGGGAGACAAACAAGAGTACAATGATCCTTCGCACGGTACGCGTTGGCACAGAACTTGCCCCTTCATTTGTACTGAAGTTAATTCGGTGCAATTGCAAAACATCAAACTGTCAAACAGCATCGCGTAGCTGTTCTAAAATCGGCTGCACCATGTTTTGGCTTTGTGGTGGTAGTGAAACATGCAACAAAACATTAACACATACACAGTGTAATGAGGATGATGACATTGCAGAGAGTGAATAGCTATTCTTAAATTATACTAGTACATATAGTAAATGATAACACGCTGATGTAATCATTCAGTAATATTATATTGTTCACGTAACTCACTTTCAAACATCGCAGTTACATGTGTTGTACAACAATCATCTGGATCTAAATGTAAACTTCTAGTCTCTATTACCTATTTTATCCAGGATTCAACGTTTTAGGTAAGACTAAAGTTTGATAGATTCTAGTAACCATTATACATGTATGATTTATGGCGGCCATATTGGATTTTGTCCCAATGGAAATGCTACAATTGTAAAGCTATATGTTTTATTGCATCCCTCATGGTTGAAAACATGGGTATAGAGCCCATATTCCTGGTGATAGCACCAATACTTTATAAGTTATAGTGATTATAGTCATGTTTACATGTGATGGTGACCATCTTGGATTTAAAAAAAATGCCAACGGGTGAAATTTTGCACATCACCTCAGAAGTATAATCGTCCATCCACATGAACTGAAATTAATAAAAAAAACAACTTTATACACCGTTTCCATCATTTCCAACAATTCCTCCTGACTATTTTGCAAATATGTTAATATGATAGAAATCGGTACCTTACTATTCCATTTGGTGTTTAATATTTGTGAAAAGGACGTCAATGCGACATTGTCAGATTATCAGATTATTTCTTGCCATCACCTGTGTATTAGGCGAAGAGTATTAGGGCTGAGATCGAAAAAAATAAGCCAAAACTGATGTTTTCAAAAAATGTTCAGAATAGCATCAGTAATTAGGAGATCATTGTCAGAGTTAGTTCTCTGCAGAATCATCAAGCACCATTATGTTCATAACTGCATGCATACAATCTAGGTTTTATTACCGATCATGCACAATGAAACTGTGTTGCCTGTATGTTGCACTACCATTCAAATAAGCCTTTCATTAGTACATATTGTGTTTTTTTTGTATAACAATATGACAACAATTATTCACTGGCATATTCACTGTACTCATAATTGTGTTCGGTCTGGTACATCGGGCGTGGGTAATTAGGCTCAATTACCACCAATGCTCGGGAAAATAATACCATCTCTTGAAGAACTGACTGGCATGTGTCTTGCTAAAACAACGAAATTCTCAGCAACCGTTAAACAACATATCAGTGCAATATCAGTGCAATTACAAGGCCGTTTTTAAATGGCATTATCTGTTGCTGGGACTTTAAACCCATTCACTTTCTATCACAAGTATATATCACTATCGGAAGTCTCACCCAAATATGAAGGTATCATGAAAGATAATTGGTGTAAATAATTAAATTTGGAAATCAATATATGTATCTGATGAGATGGGTAGCATACTAGTCAAATTTCTGCGGTGATATCAGCAGATAAATCATACACTTATATCGGTTGCTAGTTTTCCGTTCGCGCGGATAAACATGCTTGATCGAGTATTGCCATGTGTAATATCCATTGACTTTACAATACTACACTCATTATGATCATAATTATTTACCTTGTCATCAATAATTTAAAGAACATAATTTATATATGCAGGATTCACATTATAACAACTGGCACATTCCACATGTTACAATTAGCAGGAACTGGTATAACGTATGCATACCACTACAATATGTATCCCATGCATACTGTTTGTGTGATCACATATATTGATTAACATATGTATCCCCTGTCTAGTGTGATGATTGAATCAAAAGTAATAGTACTCAGACCGCTTTTGTTGCATTATGCCGCATATTTTTTGATCAGATGGTACAGGTTTCTGGTATGCATACATCTGACGCATGCATTTACGTTACAGCCAAAAGAAACATTATGTAACGTTAAACCGGTTTTTCTTTTGGAATGCTAGAATGTTAGGAAGATAGATAAATTAATTGTATTTAACTGCATGTCAACAGATAATGTCATTCTAGACACCGGTCAACTGGGGTAAACCCCGGAAATCACATATAAAGGGGAATCCCAAATCAGAACTGCGTATTTACATCAAGAAAATTTATATTCAGCTCTCAAATTAGAATATCCGGATATGTTGCCAGGTCCTCAGCACAACAATTGTCAGTTAGTCCGAGCCCCTAAATGTATTTGGAATACAGTAGTATTGACAGTCTTACCATGTTGATAACTGGATTTAACTCTCACATACAAGACAACCAACATGTACATGAGTGAGAGTCAAATCGGGGTTATCGCGATTCTGGTAAGAATGAACTGCATCATTAAAATGGCCGTCTCACGCTCCCAGCCCACAGAATGACAGCTTGTATAAAACTGTTCATGTGGGCAGGTGACTCGTAAAACGTCAGTAGTAACCATAAAATGTCAAGGCAAGGCAATGAGACAATGAGATAGTGTGTTACACACTTATATTTTTTTGTATTTGAAAGTTCAATTTTCTTTTATACTGAATGATTTGTACTAATACAATATATTCATTGCCTTGCATATATCTATTTGCATTATATAATATGAAAATAGTCACTGCCTATCAACGTGTAAAATATTTGATAAATGTTCATAGTGTTACTTATGTGACTGTAGGTTTCAAACATACTGCATTTTACTTGGATGATTGGTTGCATTTCTGTTCTTTCAACGAACATAAGGATTGATTGATATATTGATTATTGGTGTTTACCTGTCTAATGTCATTTAAGGCCGGACCAACGAGTTGGACTATCCCGTATTTAACCTATCCATAATAAGAGAAATTCCTAAAATCAGAACTGAATATTTACAGAAAAATATATGTTCAGCCCTGATATTAGAATATCCAGACCTGGTGCCAGGTCCATACACCAGAGTCACTGAGCTCCAACCACAAAAGTAATATGAACAGCACTAATCTTATTACTTTTTAATAAGGTATAACACAATTTAGCTCTCAAGTATCAGAAGGCCAAAAATGTACACGAAGGTCAAATTAATTACCCGGCGAGTGCTCCCGACCAACCTCCCACTTCTCCAGATAAGGAATTGGGATTTGGTGCAGATAAGGAATTGGAATTTGGTACTTGCTTATACGTCATACGTGGGTGGTAGGTTGGAGCGTGCGATACGTAACTTAATGATCGGGGTTCTTCCTTACCCGACCGGGGACCTGGTTTGGCACTCACGTACGTCTTTGGCATTTTTGTACGAGAGTTGAATCTGATTACAAATGTATACCCCATATGTGAGTATTACGATATGAATATGAAAATAGGCACTGCCTATCAACGGGAAAAATATGTGATACATGTTCTGACATTGTATTACTCGTGTGACAAACATACTGCATTTTACTCAGATTGATTGGTTGCATTTTGGTTCTTTCAACAAACACATCACATGCTCCGGGGCTTCAGATAAGGAATTGGAATTTGGTACTTACTTCTACGCTATACTTGTGAATAAATCAATTATGATAATGTATTTCAAATGTCCAAATAGGTATTTATTTAAGTTCTATGCCTAGTTTTACTGAAGATGATTTGTAGGTTCCGATTGAGGCGGATAATAGATAATTTTTACAGGCTTTCTTATGGTGTACACACGTTTGATATCAATGCACTATAGACCGATGGGAAATTGTACTGTAGTTGGTTTTTCATGTTCTTAAGGTGGGTTATCATGACGGCATACATTGATACATGTACCATGCCATTACTATAAAAAAAGTTTTTGAAATAATAACTTCAGAAATACCACAGTAGACCCGGAGCTAAATTTTCGCATAGTTGATATTTTGTAAATGCCCATTACTTGGTCACGCATATCGAACATACATGCCGTTGGTATATACTGATCATGTTGTTATTTGTTTATTTCAATAAATAATTTAATTTCAATAAATAATTTGATTTTTAGTTCAATAAATATATGTTAACTATACACACGATATTTTAATTATTTGATAATTATACTGAACATTATTCAACTTTATTTGATTGCTTAGTTACCCGTGCTATGATTGATCATCATTTGATTGAAATATATTTGCTTCGTAAATGCGATTGGATATATGTATTACATATAATATGTGAACATTCTCTTGTTATAGTGTATCCTATATGGCGCATGGAGTTGCCATCTTGGCCATGTTAGTATTTACTTGCCATCGGTCAGTTTCACCTCTTGTAGCGTTGACACTTCCGCAAAAATATAATTATACTAATACAAATTGGTACAACATTTTGCTAGGACAATCATTTACAACAGGCTATTAAATATTCTCATGCCACTGTATACAATACGCTCAGCTGTATATACGGCGCCATCTGTTATCAGTACATCCGACTCCATATGTTAGCATTATATTTGGCTACATCCGTTATTACATGTACTACATACGGCTCCATCCGTTATCACTGTATCCGGTTACATCCGTTATCACATTAGCCGCATCCGTCCTTTATCCAGCTCCATACATTATCACAATATCCGGCTCCATCTGTTATCACTATATCCGGCTCCATCTGATATCACTATATTTGGCTCCATCCCATTATCACTATATCCGGATCCATTTGTTATCACAATATCCGGCTCCATCTGTTATCACTCTCTCCGCCTCCATCTGTTATCACTATATCCGACTCCATCCGTTACCACTATATCTAACGGGTTTCAGATTACCATCTCTTCTCCTGTAGTTCCAAAGTTCCAAAGAAACAAAGTTTATTTTCTATCGAGGAAATTAGATTGAAATCAATAAGATGGATAGATTGAGATGTAGTATATATAGGCATGTTTGAGATGAGAAGAAGAATAAGCTGTGTGTCAACTTAGAAACAGACATATAGGATAGTGAATTTCAGCCTGTAACATTCCAATTGTACATGTAAATAAAATATTAACATACACAAATACAATACACGATATTTGCTGTTTGTATGCCACATATTACACGAGACACATGGTCCTTGCCCCTTCATACTAATATATAAAAGAGAACCAATGTTTGTGGTTGGTAAATGAGTTAGTTACATGTACCAGTTAATTTTGGTCTGCTAGTATAATATTAAATAACAAGATGTCCCCATTTGGTAATGTGTTTATCCAATTTTCCTCTTCCTTCGGCTACAATTTCCTCAACTGTGATACTATGCTTCGAGTATGGTATATTTATTGAAACACATGTTGATTTTCTGGTGTTTATATTTATATATATAGTACTTGGCTAAGAGTAAAATATATTACAATTGTTTTCTGTGTATGCCTGTTTCGACATTTCCAAATGAAATAGTGTAAACATTTATTTCCACTGGAATGTCTTTGTCTATGAAGAGATTCATTTGTGACTAGAAAGTTTGTATCACATTGCATTCCCATAGATGATTGAATGTTTCTATCTACATGTTAAAAAAATCGCATAAACTAGATTCTACTATATTACACCTTGAAATCCAAGTTTATTGGTACCTATAATTCTCATTATATACTTGTATTGGACATTTCTGAGCCTTATATCTATGGTACTCGGTATAGTTATACCCCCGCAACGAGTTGTGGGGGGTATACTGGAGTCAGGTTGTCCGTCCGTCCGTCCGTGCGTCCGTGCGTCCGTAAACTTAACATCAGAGACATATTGTTATAACTTCTATTTCCTTTATCTAAAATGATTAATATTTCACACATGCATTCCTGTAAGGCTCTACTACCATGCTGTGCCAAATCCACGACCGTCCAACCCCCGTTGGTCCCAAGGTCAATGTCAAATACTTAGTCTATTTACAAAACTTAACATCAGATAAATATTGTTATAACTTCTATTTCCTTCATCTAAAATGCTTAATATTTCACACATGCATTCCTGTAAGGCTCTACTACCATGCTGTGCCAAATCCACGACCGTCCAACCCCCGCTGATCTCATGGTCAAGGTCAAATACTTAGTATCTTTACAAAACTTAACATCAGAGAAATATTGTTATAACTTCTACTTCTTTCATCTAAAATGCTTAAAATTTCACACATGCATTCCTGTAAGGCTCTACTACCATGCTGTGCCAAATACACGACCGTCCAACCCCCGCTGATCCCAAGGTCAAGGTCAAACTCTTTACAAACTTAACATCAGAGAAATAGTGTTAAAACTTCTATTTCCTTAATCTGAAGTCCTTAATATTTCACACATGCATTCCTGTAAGGCTCTACTACCATGTTGTGCCAAATCCCCGACCATCCAACCCCCGCTGATCCCAAGGTCAAGGTCAAATACTTAGTCTCTTTACAAAACTTAACATCAGAGAAATATTGTTATAACTTCTATTTCTTTCATCTAAAGTGCTTAAGATTTAACACATGCATTCCTGTAAGGCTCTACTACTATGCTGTGCCAAGTCCACTACCGTCCAACCCCCGCTGATCCCAATGTCAAGGTCAAATACATGGTCTCTTTACAAAACTTAACATCAGAGAAATATGCTATAACTTCATCTAAAATTCTTAATATTTCATGCATGCATTCCTCTAAGGCTCTACTATCATGCTGTGACATATTCCCGCTGATCCCAAGGTCAAGTTCACATACTTAGTCTCTTTACAAATTTAACATCAGAGAAATCGGTTATAACTTCTATTTCCTTGCTCGGATCTGCTTCACATTCACGTTCGTGCCGCTAAGCTAAAGTCAAGTCAAGGTCACAAGCCCACACACATGGAAAATCTTACATATTTAGGGGTACCTGGGCCCACACGGGGGGCATTCCGTAAGCCTCGCTTACTGACCAATCTAGTTATAGAAGATATCGTTTTCATGTTAAGAGTTTTATCCGAAAATATGCTCGTTCATTTTTGTTCCGGTTTTATTATTTCTCTCGTACATTTTTCCCTCTGAATATTATACAATGTTTTATATATAGATTTTATTTTGTCAATAAGTTTTTGGTTGTTTTGTATCATGTTAATGTTTTCAGTTATTATTTGTTCTACCCATTGTGGAGGTATGCACCTTATTAACGTATAGTATTTTATATATTCAGCATTTATAATTGAATATAGTTCCGCGAAATCTGGGAATCTGTACAAATGTTTTATTCGAAAATCAAAAATGTGTTCTACTTTTTGTATGCCTTTCCTGCCAGTCCTTATAAAATATTGCTCTTGATTAGTTTTTAATGTGCGAGTTATTCCATAAGATCTCTTTTGATATGATAGTGTTTGTTTCTGTGAAGTTAATTTTCGACCATGCTGTATGTATACTGCTGATACATTTATCTTTATGGATGTTCTTAGAATCTTCATAGCTTATATTACATTGGAAAATAAACATTCCACCATATCGTTGTAATTGTTCTTTATATAGTGGTTTCCATATGCCAGTATTGTTATCATCACATAGTCTTTCTACCCAAGTAGCTTTTAAAGATCGTATAAACAAATCGATATCAAGCACATTGATCCCCCCGTTCTCATAATATTGCGTTATTACATTTTCTTTAAACTGTGTCTGGCTTAGAATCCCATAAAAAAATCATATAATCTTTTCCGGATATTAATAATAGTGCTATCTGGAGGTGTTTGAATGACCGTTAACGGATGTATTAGTTTTGGTATAGCGAAACTTTTTATTACTTTTCCTATTAATGTGTACAACTGTTTTATTCGAAAATCAAAAATGTGTTCTACTTTTGTATGCCTTTCCTGCCAGTCCTTATAAAATATTGCTCTTGATTAGTTTTTAATGTGCGAGTTATTCCATAAGATCTCTTTTGATATGATAGTGTTTGTTTCTGTGAAGTTAATTTTCGACCATGCTGTATGTATACTGCTGATACATTTATCTTTATGGATGTTCTTAGAATCTTCATAGCTTATATTACATTGGAAAATAAACATTCCACCATATCGTTGTAATTGTTCTTTATATAGTGGTTTCCATATGCCAGTATTGTTATCATCACATAGTCTTTCTACCCAAGTAGCTTTTAAAGATCGTATAAACAAATCGATATCAAGCACATTGATCCCCCCGTTCTCATAATATTGCGTTATTACATTTTCTTTAAACTTTGTCTGGCTTAGAATCCCATAAAAAAATCATATAATCTTTTCCGGATATTAATAATAGTGCTATCTGGAGGTGTTTGAATGACCGTTAACGGATGTATTAGTTTTGGTATAGCGAAAGTTTTTATTACTTTTCCTATTAATGTGTGCGGTGCCTGTATTTCCATTTGTTTAAACAATTTTCGAATTCTTTAATTTTTGGATCATTGTTGTGTTGATAAAATTAATTAGGGTTGCATTATTTGAGAATGTCATACCCAACGCCTGGGCTTTGTCTGATGTCCATGTAAATTGATTGTTGGGGAGGTAGTGTATTGCTGATTGTGATAATGATCTCACTCTAAGATTTACCGTGATTCTGGAGGAATTTATCTCCTAGAAGGAAATATTTCTTACTAGACGTTCGCGAGACGTAATTAACGTCACGTTTTTCTACGTCATTTCAGGCGAAGAAACAATTCATACACTAACGTCAAAATTGCCAATTTTGACAACGTTATAAGCTGGTCTAGGAGCAAATTTCACATTTGTCGAAGAGCATTTCATATAAAATTTATTCCACTACTATTTTAAAATACCGGATTTATTTCCCTTCACATATGTAAATCCGACAAAGAACTCGTTTCTTTATTCAATTTCCAGATATCTCGGGAAATAACTGAATCCGGTATTTCAAAATGGTAGTTGAATAATCTCTGCATTTCAGACTCACTAACACATGTTGTTGTATCACCATGTACATAGTTTAGTTAGTAAACACAGAATGCATCAGGTCATACTGATTTAAGTACAACACATCACACTGTTCATTCTGGTAAACAGGGTGAAGTGAAATCCCAATTGTGATTAAAAAATTAAACAGAAAACTTAACAATAAAACTTATCAGTATATACGGCTACATCTCTTATCACTGTAACCTGTTACATCCGGTATCACAATATCCGCATCCATCCTTTATCCAGCTCTATCCATTATCACTATATCCGGCTGCATATGTTAACTAAACACTATGTCCGGCTCCGTCTGTTATCACTATGTCCGGCTCCATCTGTTATTACAATATGCGGCTCAATCTGTTATCATTATATCCGGCTCGATCCGTTACCACTATAGCCAAACATTTTCAGATTACCGTCTATAATCCTCCAGTTCCAATCCGTTATTCTCAGTTCAAATCCATTATGTATTGCCTAAATTCCAGAATCACTAACCCATCACCATGTACACAGCTTAGTTAGCAAACACAGAATGCACCAGGTCCTACTGATTCAATTGCAAAGCATGACACGGTTCATTCTGGTATGCACGGTGATGTAAAATTCCAATTGTACATATGAGAAAAAGTCACCCTTCCCAATTGTTTTTATTTGATGACATTCCATAAAATATTGAATTTGTTGCGAAAAACCTGTCGCCTGATCAACCTAACTAGATATGCCGCCTAATCAGGGACTACGCTAGTATACACAGTGTCAATAGCCTGCTAAAACAAGCTAGATATGCCGCATGATCAGGGACTACAGTGATATACATAGTGTCGATAGCCTGATCAACCTAGCTAGATATGCCGCATGGTCAGGGACTACAGTGATATACATAGTGTCGATAGCCTGATCAACCTAGCTAGATATGCCGCATGGTCAGGGACTACAGTGATATACATAGTGTCGATAGCCTGATCAACCTAGCTAGATATGCCGCATGGTCAGGGACTACAGTGATATACATAGTGTCGATAGCCTGATCAACCTAGCTAGATATGCCGCATGATCAGGGACTACAGTGATATACATAGTGTCGATAGCCTGATCAACCTAGCTAGATATGCCGCATGGTCAGGGACTACAGTGATATACATAGTGTCGATAGCCTGATCAACCTAGCTAGATATGCCGCATGGTCAGGGACTACAGTGATATACATAGTGACGATAGCCTGATCAACCTAGCTAGATATGCCGCATGGTCAGGGACTACACTGATATACATAGTGTTGGTAGCCTGATCAACCTAGCTAGATATGCCGCATGGTCAGGGACTACACTGATATACATAGTGTTGGTAGCCTGATCAACCTAGCTAGATATGCCGCCTGATCAGGGACTACACTGGTATACATAGTGTTGGTAGCCTGATCAACCTAGCTAGATATGCCGCATGGTCAGGGACTACACTGATATACATAGTGTTGGTAGCCTGATCAACCTAGCTAGATATGCCGCCTGATCAGGGACTACACTGATATACATAGTGTTGGTAGCCTGATCAACCTAGCTAGATATGCCGCATGGTCAGGGATTACACTGATATACATAGTGTTGGTAGCCTGATCAACCTAGCTAGATATGCCGCCTGATCAGGGACTACACTGGTATACATAGTGTTGGTAGCCTGATCAACTGTGCTAGATGTGCCGCCTGATCAGGGACTACACTGGTATACATAGTCAAGGTGTATGATCACGTGGTTGCAGCAACAACAACACGTACTGAAACTTCCGGGAGCCCTCCGATTCAAAGTACATATTATTTTATTTTGTTCTTATTATGTAACGGATTTTGATGAAATATGGCAAAGCAAACACGTCTAGTTAAGCTGCATTTGGTCGCAAAAACGACATAAGTATATGCCGAACTATCGGGACCACAAAATACAGCTCATGAAGCCGCGTCTGCTGCGCCATATTTCATAAAAATCCGTTGCCTATTAAGGATAATGTCAAACAATACTTACTTTGGAGTGGGCGCGCTTTCAACACTTTCAGCCACTGTTGTTGTCTTTGTAACCACGTGATCATGCACATTGATCAACTGTGCTAGATATGCCGCATGATCAGGGACTGCACTGGTGTATAAATACTGTCGGTACTCTAATCAACCTAGCTAGATATGCCGGCTGCTCAGGGACTACACCGGTATACAGATTACTGATATAGTCTGATCAACCTTGCTATATATATCTACTGATCAGGTACTACACTGGTGTACAGATTAACGATAGTCTGGTCATCCTAGGTTGATGAGCACTACACTGGTCTACAAGTTGGTGATATTCTCAGCAGCCTGTGTGTATATGCAAGCCAATCAGAGACTACACTGATCTACCGAGTGTCGGTATTCTGATCAACGTGGATTGATAATTACTGCGTTAGCTTTATGACATTTTAATCCATTGTTTGCACCAAGATGTGATACCCGGATGTGTATTGTCATCCGGTGATTATACAGCAAGTGCCGTCTGATCAGGTCATACGCTGGTGGCCGTTGAGTCAATACATCATTTGTTATGGTCATTAACAACAAACTGCTGAATGTAAAAGTACAATAATTATTATGAGTAGGGTCTACACTGGAAACATATGTTCTAAGGCACACTTCTTAACTGACGTCACATGTTCGCACCTAGTATGCAGCTACTGTTCATAAATTTGGAAAATGCTGATAATGATAAGAAAGAAAGTAAGACAACATGTTCACATTCATCTTATATTACATGTCATGATAAGACAACACTGTTTTTGCAATTATTAAAATATATATGTTACATCAGAGACTTGATCTCTGGTTACATGTAGCTTCTCTCCTATGTTATTTTTGCCACCATTTCTGCATTCGATTGTTGTTGCAGAAGCGCGAAAACGTGTTTTCATTAGCTGTCGCAGCTAATGAAATTTTCATTAGCTGTCGCAGCTAATGAAACCCGACTTCACAAATTATCCGACCAATGATAACTACGCTTCCAGCGGAAATTAATTTGTGTCAGCCAATCAAAACTAGACATTGAGAAACGTTCGTCCAATGAAAATCACACATTGAGCCTAAACCCTGGTTTGAGCAATTATTGTGCATTTGGCAAGCCTAACCTAGGATTCGGGCAGTGTAAACTGGGGTTTAAGCTCAAACCGTGGTTTAAGCTATCAAAAATCATAGTTTGAGAATCGAAACGGTGGTTTCTGCCGCCAAGTGCACACTAATTGCCCAAACCAGGGTTTAAGAGAACTAGCGTTTGGGATCACGATTGGCAGTTTATTTCTTAAACTATGGTTTGGGTCCAAACTAGGGTTTAGGTTTTTTATTGAATTACGATCGCAAATGGCAGTTTCTGAGCACAATAATTGCTCAAACTGGGGGTTGGGAGCCTAAACCATGGTTTAGACTCAAACTGGGGTTTAGCGAATTATTGTCCATTCGGCGAACCTGAACTAGGGTTTGGGCAGTCTAAACTGGGGTCTAAGCTCAAACTGTGATTTAAGCTTTCCGAAACCCTAGTTTGAGAGTCCAAACGGGGATTTCTGCCGCCAAGTGCACAATAATTTCCCAAACCAGGGTTTAAGAAAACTACCGTTTGGGATCACGCTTGCCAGTTTTTTCTTAAACTATGGTTTGGGTCCAAACTAGAGCTTAGGCTTTTTATTGGATTACTATCTCAAACGGCAGGTTCTGGCCAAATGTACAATAATTGCTCAACCTGGGGTTTGGGCGCCTAAACCATGATTTATACTCTCAAACTGCGGTTTAGTGAATTATTGTGCATTTGGCCAGTCTAAACTAGGGTTTGAGGAGCCTAAACAAGGGTTTAACCTGTACAGCCGCATCAATTTCAAAATATCAGTGCGACCGTTGTGAACTGGTCTGGTGACGTAACGTTGCGTTATAGTGACGTCATGAGACACGTGCATTACGTAGGTGTTGGCTTGGCCCCGGAAAGAGCATTGTCTACAGCCATTGTCAAACAGCACGCGTTGTACGTTTGTACACGACTGTGAGCCGTGTCAAACAACGGCAGTCATATATTTTACTGATAGTGACTCGCGGTGGTATTAGGCTATTTTCATATGCTAATGAGGCAGGGTGTTTTTTAATTATTTATACTAATTAAATGCGTCACATGAACAAAATAATATTGTCGACACATTATAAAGTCACAGGTGGAAGACTCGGACATATGACACAAAAACACCTATCTGAAAAACACATTTTCTTCTAATTTCATTCATGATTCGCGTACTATCAGAGTATGTCTTCCGGAATCTCGAAATAGGTTGAATGACGTCATCACAGTTTAGATTTAGCCAATCAGAGATATTCTTACATAGACACTTCGGTGCTTGTATTATGGAAGATGGTGCATTGACCCAGTTCCAGATAATGAACGAAATTAGACAAAAAAGGTTTTTTAGATCGGCGAACGATCACAATTGGACAAACTTTGTATGGTTGGAGTTTCTAATGTGTATGGTTATGGTGCACGTCATTAGTTTGAGCTGGCGATCAGCTATCGGCCAAATATGACCGATAATCCACGCCGGACGGTCTGCGATTCTGTGTGAGATTCTTTCGTACACGCAAATTTCGCTTTGGATGGGGTAATCTAAATGCGAATAACTGAATAAATGCTGGAAACAGCGATTTGAAGTGAGTATATTCACACACCTAATACCTTTATCGATTGCCAGATACATAAGTCATACATTTAATCGATGTTTATTGTGTTTGTGCGAATCGGAAAACAGAGGGCTCTTTCTATAATAGCCATATTCTTTGTCACCTTTCTATATATAGAAGATGGTACTGTACGAGACCAAGTGGGTGGGGTAATGTGATTTTTTTAATAGGCATTTTTTTTGGTGTCATAGGTCCGAGTCTTCCACCTGTATATAAAGTATGATCATTGCACATCAACACATCAATACAGAGAATACATTGTAAAATCCGTTAACGTGTTAAGGAAACACGGTTATCGCCGCTTATATCAGTGTGAAATTTACGTCTAATATAAAATGTATAATACTGCCTTCGTGGGGTAATTGTGAATGATTGTTTACTTTACCAGAACATGTCTCAGCTGATGTCTCTGATATAATGAACAGTTTGTGCCTACTGAGTGGGCATGTACTATTAAAGCCAATGAGACATTATCCCACTTCACCCATATCGAGTTGTGTCCCAAGTTTAATAGGGAAACCAATCAGGGTATGGCGGTGGGGTAAATTACTTAGATCACGGTTGTCCGTATGTACGATCGATACTAAGCGAGCTGGAGCTCGCGGATTATCTCCTCGTACATGCGGAACAAACCGTGCTCTAAGTATTACTTGGATTTCCAGCGAGGAGCAAACGTCCGAACCAAAGAATATGACGAACGGAGATCTGTTTGAGGCTTCCAACACAGACTCCGGTACGACGTATGTAATCATCTACGTTGCCAAGGACAATGACGGGGCTCCGGTTTATTGTACCTTCGTTGTCTTTGCGAAAGGTAAGTACCAGTATACGTATTATCTAATAAAACTCCCAAGCAATGTGTCTCAGATATATTAAATATGTAGTGTAACGTATTTTGCCTTTCTCAGCTGGTCCGGCTAGCTCAAGTACGAGACCGGCGTAATCAACCTTATTATCAGAATGCTGAACACAAGGGTATATTCTATTTATGCTACGTATTTTCACCTATCACCTATCGGCTAGCTCAAGCACGAGACCAGCGTTCACGGCTGGCATCAGCTGTCACCAGCTCAGCAGCCGTGCTATCAACTTCTCAATATGCTGAGCACCAAGTTATATGAAGTTCTGGCACTCAGCAGCCGAACTACTATTCTCATAAGTCCCGTCCAGCCTGACATCCGAACAATAGAATTATATCATTCCTCGTATCAAGCTGGGCCGGTATAACTCGTTTCCTCAGCCCGTCTCATGAGACGAGGCTGAGACTACATATCTGGGCACTATTTACAATTTCTATACATATATAGATTTTCCTCAGGCGTACCTCGCCAATGATTGGTTACCAATGATTCTGGACAATGATCGTTACATTGATTGGATGATCACAAATAATCAAGACATCAAATTTAACAACAATCAACTACAAGGAATATTCTGGGCGGAGTGCCTCGGCAACAGTGGTGAAACGCTACTAATGTGATTCCCATCTCTGGCATGGGCTATGCCACTGTAGCTGTATATTAATTCCATACAGTGTTCTTCTCGTGGTAAGAGCTATACCACTAGCTGGGCGTCCTATCATGAACCTATATGTGTTGCCGGGAGTATAGCTCGTCTCAACTCTGAGCTAACATGCCCGTACACTACTCTGGACTAACTATCTGATGACAGTCGTGTCGATCAGCATAGTATATCCTAATTGAAACTGAACCTATTATATTATTGCTGGTATATGTATTCGGGAAACACCACTGAGCAACAAGCCGAGGTACTAGCTCACCAATGTCATGAATTGCTTAGCTGCGCGACTATCCGAGCTGAGCTCCGTCCTCAGCTCATCGATGTTCTGAGCTGTCTACATGAACGCTATTTCCAGCTCACAGCCTGGCATATGCCAGCTTCTCAGGCTGGAGCTGGATGATGAGCCTTGGGGATCATGCTGGGCTATCCTCGAGCTATAGCCGAGCATGGGGCCTGTAATATGGCTTTAGCAGAGTCTGTGCATAGAGGCTGGATCACCAGTGAGGATGGTCCAGTCGCTGGGCTAGATGGCTGAGCATCAGCGCTCGCCCATGCCTATACGTCCATATGCGATCGTAATGCCCGCATAGTACTGAACAACTGTCGATAAATTCCGTCCGAGTGAACAGAGTCGGCTTTGCAGCCTGTTGGCTCTGCCAGAACCAACCCTACTGTCGGTATTGTGATACGGTGGGTAGTTTCCTTGATACGGTGCAGACAGGGTATATACATGTCGCCAATATGGAGTCGCGGGACGACAGCAGGTGAGTGTCAGTTTAATTAAATATTTTACAGCTTACAGGACATTATCAGCAACGTATGTGGTATGTACAGACGTAGAAATGAATATGATTTCCAACGATCACGATCACAATACGAATATGATTTCCAACGATCACGATCACAATACGAATGACAACGTGTTTTCTGAATAATTCGCTTGCAAACATGACACCTATTTGTGCGTGTATTTTGAATAGAGGGAGCGTGATGAAAGTGACTATTTCTGGCTAACAAACACGTTTTATTATCCCTTTTCGGTGGCTATATCGAGTACATACATTCTAAATGATCCGTGAAAAGTGTCAGCTCTCTGCACGCAGGATATGACATGTTTTATGGCATTTTCTGATTTATCTGGTTATGGTGTGTACCCCCCTGTTATGGTGCAGAGTTTCCGTAAGAAATTGTATAAAAGGATACGGTGTTGCGCGAATACAAGCTACGGTTTGTACCGGCGCGTCGCATATTTCTCTTCCGAGCCAGCTGACATAAGGTGCGTTGATATTACATCATCATTGACTGTCAGTTGCCCGTATTCTCCTATTATAATTATAAAACAATTTCAAATGCCCAATTTAGGAAAAATCGTATTACTCATACAATGGGTATACCCAGATTAAACCATCACATACAAGCGTGCCAAAGACGTACCTGAGGGACACACCAGGTCTCCGTTCGGGATACCGGTAAGCATGAATCATTATCATTATCATGATTATCCAACGCATGCTTCCACCTGCCAGCCAAAATATTATTGTTAATAAAAAATTTTTTTTTTCTTTTTAATATGTATTTCTGTATGCGTGATCAATATATGAAATTAATGAAGACAGAATGTTAAAAATAAAATTCTTATAAATAAATGAAACTAAGCATGTATGGATAATCTATGACGTCACAGCATGCCCAGCATAATACAAGGTAATTTAAAATTGAAACCTACATAACTTTTGACAGAGATGGAATATTTGCATGTGGTTTTCACCAGTCGTATTACATTGTCAAGGACTACACTGTGTTTATGAAACACAACTGCATCCGACAGAACTTTACATTAATGTATGTGAAACACATCTACCACAAGACACAAGAAAACAAAAGCATAAAACAAATGGAAACGCAAATAGTGTGAACTCAATCAAGGTGATGCAATATTAATGTGGACGGGGAAACAGGAAACGATCAAACCAGAATGACTATAAACAAGAAATGTGGTATGTCGGCACACGAATGCCCCCGGTTAGAAATTGGAGAAACTGTGGCAAAAGTTAATTAACCAAAGTGATAAGTATTCACAAGCACAATTATGAAGGTCAAAAAGTCAAGGTCATATTAAGGGCACTGTGGGTGTGTGACATTTGTCCACACGTATGATGCATTGAACGTTTAAAGTAATCCACCGAGGAAGATAGAAGTTATGACGGAAATGAGAAACTCCGGTGAACTTTTTAATGTTAAAGTTGTGAAGGTGAAAAGGTCAAGGTCATATTAAGGGCAGCATGGATGTGTGGCATTTGGCCACATGTATGATGTATTGAAATATTTATCGAGGGATATTGAAATAATGACAGAACTGAGAAACTCCGGCGAACTTTTTAATGTTAAAAATTGTGTAGGTCAAAAGGTCAAGGTCATATTAATGACACCATGGATGTTGGGGATACCGGCAAGGATGAATCCCGATCGTTAAATTGCCCATCGCATGCTCCAACCTGACATACACAGTACGAGTATATACGAATACATTTACATTGCATGTTTATTTATAGCACACCGGTAGCTGTCGTCTGTTACTTCGTCTGTTACTACTGCTGTAAATAGTATGCGTATCGGCTATAATTACCGGGAAACTAGATTTATTTGATGTATAATTTTATATACTGAAAGGATAAAGAAACGCAGGGTAAACATTTGAGGTGATTTAAAGTGATGTGTTTGCTGTTATATACAATATTTTATATGAGTATTAAAAAAACATCTTTAGTCAACACATTACCAAAATTGCATTAGGTTTTATTGACCGATAATTCATTAGTAATTGGATCACAATTGACGGTACCCCCCAATATCGCACAGTGAAATCCACTGTTTTGTCAGTATATCGTATGCCCCCTCGCGCATCTGTCACAGCCCTGATTTCTCTTGTGCATGGAATTCATCAGTACATTTATCCTTCTTATTGGGATATTGTTCCACTCTTCCAACAATGCAGTCCTTAGTTGGTCGAGATTAGAAGGGGTATTCCGACTCCCCCTTATCCTCCTGTCAAGTTCGTCCCACATATGTTGGGGACAAATCGGGACTGTATGCTGGTCAGTCGAGTGGGTTAATGTTATGGTCAGCGAGAAAGTCTCGACAAATTCTGGCTACATGGGGCCTTGCATTATCATGCTGGAAAATTAGTTAAATTCCCGGCTACCACAATCAACGGTGACTTTAGCCTGTGAGATATCCCTCCCCAGACCATAACCGAGCCACCCCAAACCTATCCCTCTCAAGAACGCAAGCGTCGGCGAAGCGTTCCCCACGACGTCGATATACACGATGTCGACCGTCCGGACGAAAAAGAGTGAACCGGGAC
The DNA here is from genome assembly GCA_029237695.1 of Conchocele bisecta. Lineage (NCBI taxonomy): Eukaryota > Metazoa > Mollusca > Bivalvia > Lucinida > Thyasiridae > Conchocele > Conchocele bisecta. Next base: position 45,412,432 of record CM055280.1, on the reverse strand, counting down.
TCAACCTAGGGACGACGTGCTCGCAGACCAACCTCGCGCAATCGATTTCTTACAGTTTTGGGGTGAATGTGGCGATTATGATTGCCTACCGTGTTAATAGCGCTTTCAGTGGCAGTAACGTGGCGATTACGTATGTGGGCGAGACGAATAGCCCTTGCGCGCACGTCCCAATCTCGGTCGGTCGGCAACCCTTCCGGTCTCTCTCAGACGACGGACAAGACGTTCTATGGTGGAAACATTCACACCGAACTGCATAGCAACCTGCTGTTGCGTTTGACCTTGCATTAGCAATGCAATAGCCTGACCCCTCTGAACTTCCGTCAGACGTACCATGATTGTGAGAGCTATCAATTCAGTGTAAATAGCGGAAAACGATGTGTATACCTCAAGCGTATCAAGTGGTATGACAAAATGTTTTGACGAACTTATCATCATCATGCGGCACGTGTTTTTGGCTTTTTATCAATTTCTCTATGTGGTACGGTGCATTACACGGTTGAGTAACTTTAGGCACCGGTGTATACCTCAAGCGTATCAAATGGTATGACAAAATGTTTTGACGAACTTATCATCATCATGCTGCACGTGTTTTTGGCTTTGTATCACTTTCTCTATGTGGTACTGTGCATTACACGGTTGAGTAACTTTAGGCACGGTTGAGTAACTTTAGGCACCGGTTTGGGTGCACATTGACCAAGATAGTCGCCTGACCGGTTTTCATAATTGTAGGCCAAGCATTTAAATAATTATTGCGTATATTGTTACCCTGCGTTTCTTTATCCTTTCAGTATATATGTATATATGAATATAATATGATTCTGCACATAATCCACGTAAGGGGGCGTTGCAAAAAGTATAGAAAGAAACTGCATTATTGGGCATTTGACCTTGTTTTATAATTATACACCCTGTCTGTACCATATCATAATACCGGCAGTAAAAACCCGCCTGACAGAAAATGGGATATTTTCCGTTTATATACGAGGACTATTTATTTACTGACGATCACTCCGCAATACAAGCGGATGAAAGACGTGATTCGGCCGAAAAAAGCCCAGAAATAACACTTCAAGCCTTAAAATTCGCTAATGAAGCCGATATATAAAATGGCCGCGTGGCTACCTGAAATATCAGCTAACTTTTATTTGTATTAATCCGAATACACCTCCCACGTTGGAGTTCTCCATTAAATTATTATTCTATTATGATACCGTAACTACTATGATTACAGTAAATTTAATTCTTCAGCCCTTATCATAGATTTCAGTATCGACGAAAAACGTTCATGTTAATGTTCAGAATCCGACATTCTGGAAGAAGACGACTCGCCCTTTGACGTTTTCGTCACAGTAGTTGTTGTTTTATTGGCTGAAAATGACTTATATCGGCTAATATTTACACTGTCCGTACATACATAATGGAAACGCGCATTCAAAGAATTGCGTTTATATCCCAGTACATTACATTAGCCCCACGAGAAGTCAGGCGACGTTGTTGATTGGTTAAAGTTTGATTGACGTCATTAACATACACGATGTTCATCGTCGTTGTAAATAACGTCACGATATTGACCGGCAACGCCACTGTTGACGTAAAACAATAAGTTTCCTAAGTTTAACACCGTAGTTGGTTATTTATATCTTTGAAACTATCCGAAAATGCAGTGTAAATATAAGTAAAAAACACATGGTCAGTTGCGTTTACTTAAATAATAAAACCATGGGATGTTGCCCTTACTGGGGTGCATAATACATGTGGTCTGTTTAAAGTGCGTGGAACAGCAGCCCATGGTTTTTATACAACCGTTTTTAAAAAACGGTACGTACATGTATTATGTTTTACCGCCGGGCGGGCGGGCGGGCGGCTGACAGAAAAAGTGCATAGTTCGTGTACACAACTCCTCCGAAACCGTTCAGTCGATCGATCTGAAACTATACACACATTTTCTACACATATTGAAGATGTGCACCTTGGTTTTTTTATGCCGAAACAATATTTTTTAACAACAATATTACCTTTCTAACTTAGCCATTGTTTCTAAATTTTTCTATACAATTTTTCTACATGTTTCTATACAGTTCTATATACGGTACAGAGTTTATGTACACAGCTCCTCAGAAACCGTTCAGTCGATCGTTCTGAAACTATACACACGTCTTCTACACATATTGAAGATGTGCACCTTGTTGTTTTCATGCCGAAAAAAATATATTTTAACAAAAATATCGCCTTTTTAACTTAGCCATTTTTTCTACATTTTTCTATACAATTCTATATACGGTACAGCGTTTGTGTACACAACTCCTCCGAAACCGTTCAGTCGATCGTTCTGAAACTATACACACGTCTTCTACACATATTGAAGATGTGCACCTTGGTGTTTATATGCCGAAAAAATATTTTTTAACTAAAATATCGCCATTTTAACTTAGCCATTTTTTCTACATTATTGTATCCAATTCCCAATCATTTCTACTTTACACTCTACTTTTCTATCTCTGCCTAAATTAGTATACATGTTTAGCACAACGAGATGAAGAAATAATGCTATAGACTTTCAAATTCTCATTAATGTTTCTTGCCTTGGTGACAGCTTCACATTTCTGCATCTTCGCTGTCTGGCCCATATTCGACGGGCGTATTTTGTGACTTGCGGCACTCTTGTATTACTTATATTTACACTGAATTTTCTGATACTAGGTTCAAAACTGTAAATAACAAAAACATGGCGTTAAAATTAACAATAATCTCGTGTTACGTCATTGTGTCGTATTCCAGGAACAGCTTCTAATGTATTGTATTGGGGTGCAAACGCATTTCGTTGAATGGGCGTTTGCATTGTGAATTTATAGAAGGTGTAAATATTGCAGTATGAACAACATTTGGTCTGTTTAATGTTTGCGAGGAGTCCTTCGGACTCGCGCTTTAAACAGACACAATGTTTTTCAACTACAGTAAATGCAATAGCCCATGGTTTTATTCCTTAATTATTTACACTGTCCTTAAATTCATAATGGAAATGCCCATTCAACGTATTGCGTTTATATCCCAATATTTACACTGTCCTTAAATTCATAATGGAAACGCCCAATGGCATTCAACATTATTGTGTTTATATCCCAGTACATTACTTTAGCCTCACGTGAAGTCGCGCGACGTTGTTGATTCTTTAAGTCGTTGTCAATAACGTCACACTATTGACCGGCAACGTCGCTGTTCTATGAATTGCAACCAAAATGACGTAAAACAATAATATTCCTCATTTTAACGCAGTATATGGTTATTTACATGTTTTTGCTATCCGAAAATGCAGTGTATAATCAATAAAACCATAGGCAGTTGCCTTTACTGTAGTATACAAACATTTTGTTTTTTTAAAGTTTGCGAGGACACACTTTAAATAGACCAACTGACGTTCATACTATAGTAAACGGCTTTATTCCTTAATTACATAGCTCCACGTGACATATCGCGAAATTGTTGATTCGTTAAAGTTTATATGACGTCATTAAAATACTTACGTCTTTGTCAGTAACGTCACGCTATTGACCGACAACGTCGCTGTTCTATGAATTGTGACAACATGACCACGTAAAACGAATATGATTCTTCGTATTTGGTTATTTACATTTTTGAAACTATTCGAAACTGCAGTGTAAATATTAGAAACAAGATTGCTACCCCGCTCCATACCTCTCGCGAGGGTAGCAATTTAACCCCATCTCTTTAATGTAGCACATTGGAAGAGTGATTTTCATACGACCGTTTTTAAAAAAACGGTACGTATTATGTTTTACCGCAGGGCGGGCGGGCGGCTGAAGAAAAAGTGCATAGTTCGTGTACACAACTCCTCCGAAACTTTCAGTCGATCGATCTGAAACTATACACACGTCTTCTGCACATATTGAAGATGTGCACCTTGGTGTTTTTATGCCGAAAACATATTTTTTAACAAAAATATCACCTTTTTAACTTAGCCATTTTTTCTACATTATTGTATCCAATTCACTATCATTTCCACTTTACACTCTACTTTTCTATCTTTGCCTAAATTAGTATACATGTTTAGTACAACGAGATGAAGAAATAATGCTATAGACTTGCAAATTCTCATTAATGTTTCTTGCTTTGGTGACAGCTTCACATTTCTGCATCTTCGCTGTCTGGCCCATATTCGACGGGCGTATTTTGTGACTTGCGGCACTCTTGTTGCAATCGGTTATCCGGCCTGTTTGATATGTTAGCGATATAAAACTGTCAAAGCTCAATAAAGTATTAATAAAGAAAATACATAATGTCATGCAGAAATTGGTTATTTTACTGTGTCAATGTTTTTATCTGACATTTACATGTATATCTTGTAACTTTGTAAGCTTTATTTCGTTATGTTGAATGTTAAACAACAACTAGAGAAAACATGGCTTCCATGGGACAATGATTTCCCTGTTATATTATTTTTGGCAATTTACAAGTTCAACAAAGATTATTTGTTTAAAGGTATAAAATATACAGTTTACTAAATTTTGACCTACGATTAACAGGTTTGGGTATTGAATTAGGTTGCTCACATTTATTGAATGCGTCAAATTGTAGCCGTAGATGACATATCGGAGGCGAATTATTGTAGCTATGTAAATATATGTAATAAAACCATGGGATGCTTCGTTTACTGTAACACAGTAAAAGCAAACTCCCATGGTTATATTATTTAAATCAAGCGAAGTCTTGTTAGATCTACATACATTTTATAACATAGAACGTACATTGTTTGCCATTGAAACACAAAAGAACGTAAGCCATTACTATTTTTCCATATTACTGACTGACGTTATAGAACATGCTCATTTGTTTCAAATGTAGTAGTATCATACATGTGATTGAATATAAAGAATATAAAGTATACCTGACCCTGTTTAGTGTATATTATACAGATCATTGAGTTGCCATCTCGGTCATTGTAGTTTGTACATGCTATTCGAAAGTTTCACCACTCGGAGCGTTTGACACATACGTACAGCAAATAATATGGCAGAAAATCTGATACAATTTAGAGCAATACGTGCCAGATATATATGACGACAATATACTATAACTATTTTTCCAACATATTACATAGAAAGCTAGATATCTGGGCATTTCTACCGTCAGTCGCAAAATATACAATGGACACGTTTTAAATGTGTAAACTGTCAAACTGATGCCTATTGTAGAATTAAATCTGCCGCAAGTAAAGGCTTATTTACTTACATAGCACGCACGTAGACAATAGTAACACTACACTCAGATAACTGCTTACAAGTCACTGGATTTGATAGAGTACATAATTATGCTAATGCATGTACAGGTTTATATATACTGTGCATTGTTCTTACTGTTACACAGTCGTTATTGAATTATCAAATATTTTAACAAAGGGTCAACCAAGTTTTATTCATGTGTGTGTCATGTTATTAGTAGTATGTGTCATACACCTCAAGCGGCAAAACTGGCCGATGACATGTACACACAATGATGGCCGACATTGCAACTTCATGCGCCGTGTAGATACGGTAACAAGTGAATGTTCACATACATGGTATGCATATATCCCATCACATTTATGAAGCAATTATGTATAAATCAAATGATGAACCGGGGTCCCAAGTACGGGTCCTTACTGTCCGCAGATTCATATTGGTCAATGCCAGGAACAACGTTTTACCTCATAAAATAGTTCCTCCAAATCATCACTAATTTGTTTATTTTATTTATATTTTGCATATTGTAAGTCCATATAAATTTTGACGTACAAAATAAAAAGATCACTTGATTGTTATCAGGTAACCTGCCCTGTAATTAGCGAATACCTTGTATTGTTGTATTAGGCATTGACCTGATACAAACATCCGGGTTACAACGATGTGAAAACTGACGTTCAGTTGGTCGGATGACGTCACCTGACGTTACAGAATGACGTCCGTGTAATGACGCAGCATAAACAAGTCCGCGTTCTGTCCATAGATAACGACGTCATATGTGGTCATTTTCGAGCGTAAAACGGTACCTGATAAATATAATACAAGGCTAATGTATTTTGATATCAAGTTTATCAGGCTCGGCTCGGAAACGGTAGGAATTTTATCGACAAGCCTCAGAATTTCTACACATTTGCCTTACCTGATAAACTTGATATCAAAAGACACTAGCCTGGTATTATCTATGTACCCGTTCCTCCGCGCAACGATACGGCGCTCCTAATAATGCCCCTTTCAAACTGTCAAGGATCGGGACGCCGTATTAGCCACGGATACAGTGGGGATTCTACTTAGAGTCATAGCCTAACCGCGGTACCTTGACCGCATAACCGAGATTTGCGATTCAATGAACCGCAATTCAACCGCAAACGAACCACTATAGTGTAACGCATTCTGCGGTATTCTGACCGATTACCGGGGTTATAGTTTAACCACACTAAATCATCACTAAATTACCACACTAAATCACAAATTCATGCGCGGTACGTTAACAAAAATAAGCAAGATTTATTATGCCACAGACACTCTTTGCTTGCAGAAACCAGTCAATTGATGCACTAATTTACTTCACAAGCATGTTAATGTATTATTTACATCCGTTTCAAGCATATGCTATGGGATTATTTTGTAAGTCGGATCATGTTTGTCATGAGAGTCGGTTTCAATTCCAGCTGCTGACTTTTTGCGCCGCCACCAGAGTGCTCACAGGAGATTAAATATATCTTTCTAAACAATAATTAAACCTATATTTTAATTGGTGAATATCCAGATCAGAATAGCTGCAGGTTATGGGAAATAGGTCCCACAACATCCATACGAAAAATGAAAGTAGCAGAGAATAGCCAAATGTGTGGTCAGTGGTTAGTTTATATAGGAAACATCTTTGGTAGTGGTGGACCTTATGGAACCGATAAACGCGGTTACCGGATATGATACCGTTGGCTGCGGTTACGGTTCGTGAAAACACACGATAACCGGTGTACTACGGAAACAGGATTCAGTACTACGGATTCAGACGATATTATTTTGTATTGACTATTGTCTGCCAATAATAGACTAACAAAACAAGACACACCAAGTGAGTTTCGATACTCGACATACGATTTAGTAGTCGTTTAGTTTGATTTGAATGTGTAAGTGACGCTACAGTGTCAAACTTTATAAGTAGGCTAACAGGTATCTGGCCGATTCGCTCTCAAGTCAATTCGGTCTCATAATAATACAGGTAGCCTGCCTAAATCCCTGTTTTTTTCAAATTGGTAAATTCTTTCTCATTTGTATACATAATTAGTTTTATATAATAAATAACACTATTATATTAATAAAACTGAGCATTATAAGTTCAATAAAAGTGTTTCTGTAGCTTGATGCTGTATATGATTGGTTTTATTGAAAACAATAAAATTCCAAAAAAGCAACAACAACAGCAAATAGTAGCCATCCTACCCAACATGATTGTGTCGGTGATGTTCTCCACTAAATTACAGTCTTAACTACAGTAATTAAACTCCGTTGGTATGATTATATGAGACTGCTCAATATGGATTTTAGTCGCTGGCCAGCATATTAAACAATTCATTGTTTACCAACACTAGATTCAAATGTTTGTAAATAATTTAAACTGTTGCTTAATTAGAGTTTTCGACAGGCTGAAAAAGATAATTATATATTGTTTATGCTCGGTCGATATACTATAAGACTTCACAAGTTTATTGGCAGTCAGCAAAAATAATTATTGTTTTATGTAAATTAAACCGATGTTCAACGACTCTCTGCAACAAACCAGAAGAAGATCATTAAATATTTTGCAAAAATCATGCTCAGTTTGTAAGATTTGAGAATTCACAAATAAATTAGTTTGTCGGCCAGTATGAATAATTATTTGTTATGAACATGATATGATGAATGCGATATTTTGCAAACATTATGCTCGGTACGTAAGATTTGAGACTTCACAATAAAATGTTTTGTCGGCCGGCATCAATAATACATTTATTTATCAATGCGATATTCGGCCATGAGAAATTAAATTGTATTCAAATTTAATTATGCTCGGTCGGTATGATATGATATTTTGCAACTGAGTTAAATTTTGTGGCGGTCAACAAAAATAAATAACTGTTATTAATGCTAACTTGAAATTCAAGTTAATTAAATTATTTATTCAGCTGTATTCAAATTTAATTATGCTTGGTCGGTACGTAGTGAGATTTTGCGAGTTACATTTTTTGGCGGTCAGCAAAATTAAGTAATTTTTAGGAATTCTAACTTGAAATTCAAGTCAATGCAATGAATTCAATTAATTATGCTATAATTCAAATTTAATTATGCTCGGTTGATATGATCTGATATTTCGCAAGTTAAATAGTTTTGGCAGTCAGCAAAAATTACTAATTTTAGGAATGGTAAGTTAACTTGAAATTTAAGTTAATTCAATTAATACAATGTATTATTCAAATGTATTCAAATTTAAATATGCTTGGTCGGTATAATATGAGATTTTGCAAGTTAATGTTTTTGGCGGTCGGCACAAATAAGTACTTTTTAGTAATGCTAACTTGAAATTCAGGTTAATTCAATTATTCATTAAGCTGTATTCATATTTAATTATGCTCGGTCGGTATGATATTTCGTAAGTTACATTTTTTGGGGGTCAGCAACAATGAGTAATTTTTATGACTGCTAATTTGAAATCCAGGTTAATTTAATTAATTATGATATAAATTCAGCTGTATTCCAAATATGAAATATTCTCATTTATAATGCAAACTGTTGCTATTTGGCGGCCATCTTGATTATCTGCATTCGTGTGATCACTTGCTTCCACGGCAAATCGGATTCAGCATACTCGAAAACCCCTATATAGCTATTTTCTTTTGCTTTCTGCCGGAAGTGAACATCTCGGTTACATATTGACGCCATTATATCACTAACACATTTACTAACTGAAGCAATTATGTTGGAATCATATGATGAACAGGTGTCCTACGGGTCCTTAACCTTCAACACCAGAGGCCCGTATAGTGGTATTGGCAAAAAGTGTAGATCCAGATGAGCCAGCTCATGACGAGCCGTCTCATCAGGATCTCCACTTTTTGCATGTAATTTTCATAATTTTAAGAACGAAAACACCCCCTTTTCATAAAGGACTAATATATAGTCTGCAAATCATTTTGTTACTGTTGGATTGGGTTTGACCGTCCTTAGAGACGCTCGGCTAAGAGACATGTTGTCACACCTTGCCCATACGGTTTTCCATATTGTATTTAGTCCACGACTGCGGCACACTATCGACTCCAACGACGGGCTCCGAGTCCACGGGGAGCCATACATGCACACGAGAGAGCAAGTTGGGAAGCGATTGTACATACACGTGCAACATAGACTATGTACTCAACGGTCCTGCAACGGTACACTGCCATCTAGATGAATATGACTTCCCAGTTTGGACGGCCCAACCAACATGTGACGGTGAGTCGAGTTACCTTACTGGTGCCGCATTTCGCACCGGTGTAAACATTTTCACGTCGAAAAGTTCACAGGTTTCCTCACGAGATGCCACTCAGATCTACTTCGAGCTAACGCATACCTAACAACACACACGTTCGTTATTAAAGAGCGACATCAGTTCATTGTTATTCAACATATCTGGTACATGTAACTTGACTTTGACCATACAGTTGGCTAAAGAACGTTGCTAATGCTCGTATATAGAAATGTTTATCAACAAATGTAAACAGTTTTACTGACAGCGGTTACGAGTGAAGATACGAGAATATATATCATTGGGCATACTGATACCAATTAGACGAACTATGCGTAGGTCAAATTAGAGGTACATGCCCACTCAGTAGGCACAAACTGTCCTTTATAGGAATTAAATACGTGTATAATTGTGTCACTATTCTACCAGTTCTAAAAATTACGAGTGCGAGCTATACAGATATAATCATTTCGTAATATTTGTTTACTGATAGTAACTCGCGGTGGTATCAGGCTAGTTTCATATGCAAATGAGGCATGATAGTTTTTTGATTATGTATACTAATTAATTGCGTCACCTGAAAACAATAATACATTCGACAGAGTATAAAATATGATCATTGCACATCAAACATAAATACAGAGAATAAATAGTAATGTCCGTTAACATTTTAAGGAAACACGGTTATCGCCCCTGATATCAGTGTGGAAATTTACGTCTGATATAAAATGTATAATAATTCCAATCAATCGTGGGGTAATGGTGAATTAATTTTTATTTTGCCAAAACATGTATTAGATGATGTCTCTAATATAAAAAACATTTGCCTTCTGAGTTGGCATCAGTTCATGATTATTCAACATATCTGGAGCAAATTTCATCAAAGTTGCAAAGCATACTTATCTAGTAAAGTGTCTTTTGAGGGAATAATCATTTGTTTTTCCCGAAATGCATTATGTCATATAGAACTAACGATGTCATATAGTTGATGATTAAAAGTATGCAGACTGAATTTATTACATTATCACAGCCAAAATGGCTGTATGGCTGTGATAATGCAATAAATTCAGTATAATAAAAATTAATAAATTTATCATTAAATTGAAAATTTCTCCCTCAAAGTGTACTTAGCAAGATAAGTATACTTTGGTGAAATATTTTGGTGAAATCGGCTAAAGGTAACTTGACTTTGACCATAAAGTTGGCTTAAGAACGTTTCTAGTGCTCGATAGAAATGTTCATCAACAAATGTACGCAGTCTTACTGGCAACGTTTACAAGTGAAGACACGAAAATAGATATCTCTGGGCATACTGTTATCAATTAGATGAACCATGCGTAAGTCTAATTAATCAGAAAGCATCTATGATTTCGAAATGCAAGCCAGAGGAACACTTAGTCCATTAAAAAACATTTGATGTATGAACAGTTGGGAATATTTTCTTATTCCTTAATGAAAGTATATGTTGTGGCCACTCATTTGAACCGTCTCATCGAGACGGCTCATATGAGTGGTAACAATATACATGTATACCATGGAGATGAAATAAGAAAAATAGGGAAAATTTCCATTTCCGTTTACATTTGTTCATGTTGTTACAGTCTTAGAATGCGAGGACCCCAGGAGTACGCCACCGGACCATGGCTATATAGTTTGTGATGGGCCAATTCCATTTGTGTACGGATCCATCTGTGAAAGGAATTGCGATCCCGAATACAGCTCCAAAGGCAACACACAGCTTCCGTGTGTAGGAAACGGAAACTGGGGAGGCAAGCCGTTCAGTTGTATAGGTAACTAATAATCTTCAGGAAAAAAAACAACGTGTGTGTCATTTTGACTACCATTTGCAAGCGGCGGGTGACAGTTTTGGAGAATATGAAGAGATATTTAACGATCGTCACCGGAATTGCTATATATTCCTAAATTGTCCGTCATGTATTGTTGTGCTTTCTTGTACGTTAGCGTATAAATTATTTGGAGGGTTGGGTGGGGTCGGGGTGGTTGCGGATGGGGAATTTAAGGTAACTACACAGGCAACCAAATACAATTTGTATTCTTACACAACACTGGGGGTGGGGTGCAAAACATTGCATAAACTAATTATTGAGTGAGAGTGAGGAGGGAAGGATAATATCGTTTTGTATTGGCAACCTATTTTATGAAAGTATTCGATGAAATTTTGGGATTGATCATCCCCCATCGGTACATGTAAATGATACAACTTACATATTTCTTTGAATAATTGCTTCATTATTTGGTTACCTTGCACATTTTGACCATACGTAAAACATTTATGACACCATTAGTATAACAATTACATGTTTTACCTTCTCAAGCTCACTGAAACACTTAACCGTATGCTGTTTACGATGTCAGTTCAACGCGACTATGTAAACTTTAAAGTTGTATTGGGATCCCATCGATTAGGCAGAGAATGTTCTTTATATGAATTACATAAGTGTATACTTGTGTAACTATTCCACCAGTTTTAAAAACATTTCGAGTGCTCGTTATAATCAGTTAGTATAGTGATCTTGAATTTGCTGACAACGATGAGCGGTTGTATCACGCTATTTTGATATGTAAATGAGGCAGAACATTTTTAAATTATTTATATCAATTAATACACGCATCACCCGAATAAATAATATTATGTGTTTATCGATATATTATAACGTATGATAATTACGCAACACAAATAAATACAGAGAATAAACACGGATATCAAGAGTAATAATTCACGTTTGATATAAAAAGTATAATAATGCCAATGAACACATCCGGTAATTATAAATGAATGATTATTTTCCTAACAAATGTCAGATTAAAGAATGGACGAAATAGGATGTCTCCCTATATTACAACCTGGGAGGTCTAAACACTGATTCCCTCGTTAGCCACGACTTTTTATGACCTTGATGTTACTGAATACTTACATATAGCAGTTTGGTTTGGTTAATATGTTTGTAAACAGTATTATACATGACAGATGATACTATCATGCTGGAGGTCAATCGAAATTAGGTAAACCAGATAAATTATCATATCATAGCCTCGTTTTCGTGTATAATAAAAACATCATATGATACGTATAAATGACCTGCATGTATATCACAAGGTTAGATCTCACAAACAAATATCTGTTGTGGTTGAGTGGTATCGGTGCGGGAGAGTGTAATCGAGTTGGCAGAACTTTTGTCAATAATGATCGAGAGTTCGAACCTCGCAAACGTTTGTCCATAACGCTGTGCTCTCTTTTTATGGCTGGCTGGTTGGTGGTGAGTAGGGTATGCCACATAATTATGTTTATCAATATTTTTATATGACGTCAATGTGGCATGCTGGACGAGAACGTAATCTAAGTTTCTCCATTTGCTGTAGGAATATCAAATGTTGGACACAACGCAATTTGTTTTTAGTTATTAGCTACATTTATCTTGTCTTAGTGATGCTGACGTTCTACTATAAATAAAACTGAATCATACAGAAATTGACGTATTCTGTAATGACAACTAATACAATAAAATATATAAATGAATAAGCTCGAAATCAATACAGAGAAGGAATATGTGGACGGGTATATTTACCTGTCTCACCTGTTTTGTGTTTGTTTATTGTGTTTGTTGATACACAAGTATCAAGTTATCGTCTGCGGAATACACTTCAGTATTACTGTTGATTTCCAATAAAGGGGCAATGGCACGTGACGTCACGGGGTCAACGGACTATGTCTATTTTAGTTTTTTAAGGATGTAGCCATTTTTTGTGGTCGAATCGACGCATTATCTAGAGCAATTTAGAGCTTGAAAATATATGCTCCTGATAGCTTGGGAGATAATTTAAATTACCGACTGGTTAACTGGTGAAACAGGTGATTGTAAACAACAATAAATGGAATATTTATACACTCATAATATGTGCTGCAATTGTATATTACCTACCATTGCAGGATGATCTCTGTACGCTGTAACTGGACCAACGCCTATATCTGAAACTCAACCCGACCCCATTCCCACCATGCATATGATACATGTGTAGCACGCACTAACTACCATAGTACCGGTACTATGCGCACATATCACATTCATATACATAAAACATGAATAACATATTTGGCTCCTCTTTGGGGGCTAACTGCTATCTGTAGCTGAAGTTCATCAGATCAACATGTGCCAGACATTATTTGTTTCTGAGCCAGAGACAAGATGTGTGCAAATCGACACGCAGAAAACTAAGTGAGTCAGTAACTAGAATGAGGTGAGCCGCCGTAGGACGACTAGAGTGAGTTGAGTCATGGGCACACGACTCGAGAAAGAGGTGAGCCGCCGTAGGACGACTAGAGTGAGTTGAGTCATGGGCACACGACTCGAAAGAGGTGAGCCGCCGTAGGACGACCCGAATGAGTTAGTCATGAGCACACGACTAGAATGAGGTGAGCCGCCGTGTAGCGACTAGAGCGAGGTCAAGGTAATACCAGAATGGGTTGGGTCGTGCGTACGACCAGAACTATCTGAACTGAGTTAACAACTAGAGCATGACTCACGTGCAATAGAATGTGCAGCTTGCAATAGAATGCGAGTCTAGAGCGAGGTGGGCCGAGTCTACTGACTAGAAATAGGTGAGCGGCTTCCGGCGAGTCAAATGAATGACAGAATGGCGTCTGGAGAAATCTGGCAAATGCTTGACTGATGCAACACCGAAATCTACATATGCAATCATTTATCTGAAAGGGGGCAAAATAGTCCAAAACGAATTGATATTTTCTTTTACAAAATAGTAGTGAGTGCCCCCAAGAGGATGAATTATGTGTAACATTATCCTGCCTCTAACACCCCACTTACCAACAATTACCCAGTACTGCATACCTTATACTGGAGTTATTGGCACATTTGTGCTTGAGCGGCTTGTATCGCGCTTCGTTCCACCCTGATATATCTCGTGTAGCATGATGAAGACCATCGGCTAAGAATTTGTATCATATGATCTTCCACCCTAGCTGCTGCTGCATTCTAGCAGCACCAATTCATTCTAAATGAATGACCACTATACACTTTCTCGTCATAACCGAGTCTGCATAGCACTTGTTTCACATAACACACAAACTTTGTTCTAGTAAAGGGTCTGCCATCCTCATCGACGAACAGTGGTGAATCGAGCTGGGATGAATCCAAGCCATATCTACGTAGACTCAAATATCTCTCCATCAATGATACTGGACATGACACCCTTGAATTATTCCTGTAAATAGGTATATCCACACCCACCCTGAATGGATCAGTTTTTGAAGTGGGTAGGGTAAGACAAAACATAGAATGATCCGAGGCGAACGACACATCCTTCAAACAAGAATCTGAGTCATTGCTCAATGATTTAACTGTGAACTCACCACATCGAAGGAAGCCGAAATACGCCAGTGAACACATACATTGTAGCATCAAATCCAACGTTGGAGCAAAAACTCCTGAATGCAACAAATAACATATCTGACTGAGGACGTTGAAGGTGATGGGCATTCTGGTATGTGCAGTATCCCATTGGCTTCGCTTTATACCACGCAGAATACATTGAAGTCTATCCGTACCAGAAATAGGATTATCCATGCCCGCTTGTAGGTAATGAAAACGAATGCCAGCTAAATATAGTTTAATGGTAGCCAGCCGAAGTTGCAGGACTTGTGGCAAAAAGTACAAAACTAAAATTAGCAAATCCTCGCTTACAGAAGGTAAGTCTGCTTGCCATGTATTCCCACCAGACAATGTAAGAAACTGCATGAAACACTGCATGCCTCTCTGATAAACAGATCTCGTCGTCGGGGCCACCGACGCCGACCACACATTTGTTACTTCCCTTTCTAATTCAGCTGGAGCTCGGAAACCGGAACACACCGCTCTGGTAGCCTGTCTGCCGCTGGTGCAAGCCGTCGGAACTGCAACATGTTAAAATGGGATTAGGCATCAGCGATAGTGTTCGTTTCACCCGCTATATGCTTTGCAATAATCAGAAACTGCCCCTTTGCTGCATACCATATCAATCTACGCACACATTTCTGAATGAAAGACATTTTTTACCGACCTTTATTGATAATGTCCACAGTAGCTGCATTATCACAATTAACCACTATTCTTCTCTTGGCCCATTTGTCGCCCCACACCACAGCAGCCATGACTATCGGATATAGTTCATAGAGGGCCATAGACGCGACCGCGTCTGATGAAATGAATGAATCTGGGAAAAACCCTTGAAACCACTTTCCACAGTAGTAATCAGCATATGCTCTTGGTGTGGCGTCTGTATAAAACTGCATGTTTTCGGCCAGTGTAAGTTCCTCATTCATAAACATCGAAACACCGTTCCAATCTTGCAGAAATTTCGACCACATACTTATGTCAGATCTGCATTCAGCAGATATTTTAATGTAATGATGCAATTTACTGACCGGAGACGACAATGAAATCATGTATGACACAAATGCACGACCCGGATAAATCACCCGGCATGCAAAATTGAGATGTCCCAGAAGACTTAGCAACTCCCTTTTAGTACAAGACTTCTTTGTTGAGAACGCTTGAAGCAGAGCAGCAATGCGCTGTATTTTTTCTAACGGACATCTTGCCTCCATTTTCACGCTGTCTGATATGATACCTAAATACTCAATTACTGTAACAGGTTCCATACTTTTTGTATGTGATAATGGTATGCATAATCTTGCAAAAACCAACCGCAAAATAGCCATAGTACCATCAGCATCTTCTGTCGGGCCATTTATCGTGAGGAAGTCATCCAGCAAATGTAGATAATGTTTCACCCCATAATTGTTTTTCAGAATCCAGCAAATAGCCTGTGACAGGCAGCCAAACATTTTGGGGCTAGATCGACTTCCAAAAACTAATCTGGTATAGAAATAATACATACCATCCCATTTAATGCCATGAAAGGGCCACAACTCCTTCAGGACAGGAATCTGTTTAAAAGCATCACTAATGTCCACTTTACAAAATCTACTCCAAATACCTTGCTTTCTTTTAATATATATGGCATAGTCAATTGTAACATATTTCAAAGAGTATTCCTCTTTATCTATCAGGTCGTTAAGACTGGGATGTAAACTATTATCATGGGGTGCTGAGAAATCCACAATCAATCTCTTTTTCCCAGAGTACTTTCCCTCAGCTATACCGATTGGACTGATGCGATATTGTGAAAATGGTATGTAATCAAACGGGCCGATCACATATCCTTTTTCAAGTTCAGACTGAACCAACTGTGAAGTTATGTCATGCTGCTTGATTGCCGACAACAAGTTTCTACACTCAAAAGGTAACTTAGGTAACTGTGAAATTCCTGTTTCGAAACCGTGCAAAAAACCACGAAGTAGGTAATTACTAAAGTTATTGTCCGGATGCCATTTCAACTCATCAGCCAATTCAAGAACATGAATAGGGCTTACTCGAGACATTATCTCAATGTTGGAATTCTCTGTCCCTGGCCTTTACAGTTTTTGTCCCGCCTGCTTTAGCAGAAGCGGGACATAGGCATAGCTTTTCCGTCGGGTCGTCGGCGGCGTCGGCGTCGGCGTCGGCGTCAACATTTCACGTTAAGTGTTTGCGTCTAGCTCAATTTCCAGAAAACTATAACTCCTACGACCTCCACACTTGGTATACATCAACACTGTGGTGTAACCATCTCACACAGAGGGCGCCCATGTGACCTTCGCCTACTTTTCATGGTTCATTGACCTACTTTTCACATGCATTCAACGTTAAGTTTTTGCGTTTAGCTCTGTTTCTAAAACTTAACGCTCATGTTAATTTATTGTGACTTCTGTTTCCCTCAATGGAATGCTTTAATATTCCATACATGCATTTGTAACAACATCTCGCATCATTCTACATAAATCCCATGGTGCCCGCTAACCCCAAAGGTCAAGGTCACTGACTTAGAAATGTCCGTGTTTGGAAAAGTTAACGCTCGGTTTAATGTATTACAACTTCTGTTTCCCTTGATGGAATGCTTCGGTATACATCAACACTGTGGTGTAACCATCTCACACAGAGGGAGCCCATGTGACCTTCACCTACTTTTCATGGTTCATTAACCTACTTTTCACATGCATTCAACGTTAAGTTTTTGCGCTTAGCTCTGTTTCTGAAACTTAACGCTCAGGTTAATTCATTGTAACTTCTGTTTCCTTCAATGGAGTGCTATAATATTCCATACATGCATTTGTAACAACATCTCGCATCATTCTACATAAATCCCATGGTGCCCGCTAACCCCGAAGGTCAAGGTCACTGACTTAGAAATGTCCGTGTTTGGAAAAGTTAACGCTCGGTTTAATGTATTACAACTTCTGTTTCCCTTGATGGAATGCTTCGGTATACATCAACACTGTGGTGTAACCATCTCACACAGAGAGAGCCCATGTGACCTTCACCTACTTTTCATGGTTCATTAACCTACTTTTCACATGCATTCAACGTTAAGTTTTTGCGCTTAGCTCTGTTTCTGAAACTTAACGCTCAGGTTAATTCATTGTAACTTCTGTTTCCCTCAATGGAATGCTATAATATTCCATACATGCATTTGTAACAACATCCCGCATACTTATACAGAAAGCCCATGGTGCCCACTAACCCCAAAGGTCAAGGTCACCGAATTATAAATGTCCGTGTTTGCATAAGTTAACGCTCAGTTTATGCTTTAATATTCCATACATGCATTTGTAACAACATCCCGCATCATTCCACAGAAAGCCCATGGTGCCCGCAAACCCCAAAGGTCAAGGTCGCTGACTTAGAAATTTCCTTGTTTGGAAAAGTTAATGCTCAGTTTTAGCACTCAGTTTATGCTTTAATATGTCATACATGCATTTGTAACAACATCCCGCATCATTCTACAGAAAGCCGATGGTGCCCGCTAACCCCAAAGGTCAAGGTCGCTGACTTAGAAATTACAGTATGTGACCTTGATACTTTTATTTTCTTTTGTGATGTACTTATCTTACACTTTGGACATACGAGACGTATGGGCGGCGGTAACGCTATATGCTGTTTTACGACTCAGTCGTGGGGACATATATACATAGTACATAGTATCATCCCAGCAACGAACCGAGATATACTGCAGTAGTTTGCGAATAACAAACACAATTTGATGGCAACACGTGTAAACACATTGTGCAAACAGGTGTGTAATGATAACATGTGTACATGAAAACACCTCATTGTGCCTATTATTTCCTAAATACAACATAATGTGTAATTTTCATGCTAATAAGACAAGCACCAATATATAATAATCATGTAGATATAAATTATGTTTGTAAGTAACATTTTTTTATACATTTTTTCGTTTGATTTCCATTGATATTACATGGGGCTCCAATAAGGGAACACCAACCTTAGATAGTCCGCTCCTGGTAGTACCTTTATTTCATTAGTAAACTTCTTTGGATAAAACAAGTTCGCACAGGTTGTTGCATTTTTTTTTCATATGCAGACGCCCCATATGTAAACATAAGGAATGTCATATATCCGTTCTGTGCACATGTACTGTGTATTGCGTTAAATAAATCACGAACCCAGCTGCACGTACCAGTTTATAGTATACATTTGTAACTTTATTATGATCGTAAGTAGTACATGTAGTACGCATGACCGAATCGCTACAATATGAAAATGTGCAATAGCAAATCATGTTCATTTCACGCGACAACTCTATGGCACGCCATGTTACTACTTATTCCCGAAACAAGATAATTATCTATTACTTTGAATGGTCAAACAGATATATTAATATCAAAGAGATATCTTATTCTTATTGAACCAATGGAAATCTTATTCAAATCTTACATTGAGATATCTCTATTGTAATACAAGATATCTATTCATGGAACAATATATGAAGATGACATGGGTGGGCTACAGAATAACAATATGAATGAAGGTTAAGAAGTTTAAAGCCAATCCGACTTTTTGTTGCAGAGATATTTGGTACCCGACCTTGTAATTTGACATTGACCATGGGTATCAAGGCCGCTTGGATGTGCTATGGAATGGAAATATGGATGATGAGAAAAGTATACAAAGTTTCATGTATATCCGACTTATGGTTGCAGAGATAAGGGTTACCAGACAAATTTAACGCACATATTTGAAAAATAACGTTAACACAAATCTCTAAGTGATTTGACCTTGACTTTGGGCATCAGGGTCGCATGGGTGTGGTATAAATATGGATGATGATTAATAGGTATATGAAGTTTCAAGTCAATCCGACTAACGGTTGCACATATAAGGGTTACCCGAAAACTTTAATGCACGAACGTACGCCGACTATGTAGATGCTTGTCAGACAGCGGAGATGGAAATATACATATTTGCGCATACATGTGGACCAGTCACGGGTACAACAATACAGTCGACTTTGCATTGTACATGTATATGCTGCACAGATAGATGTACCTTCAACATGTGCGTTTCTCGTCGCATGGTGTTTGTAGACCAATACGCCATCTCGGACGCCGTATGCCGCTGCTTTCTTCCGAAAGTTGGCCTTCAGTCCCTTATCGCCGATACAATGAACTGGATAGTCATCTTTGGTAAGAAAGTCTATAATTGCCTGAAAGTCTGTCGAAGATTTCCCCATGATGGAAACATATATTTGGAACAACCACGCGTATAGTAATCCGTCGCGATATCACAATTATAACAATATCTCACATAATTATATAAATAATTAGTTAATGAGATCTTACTTGATGAAAGTAAGAATACTTGATCAGCTCGATTCGATTCGGCTCATATTTAAGGGTGGGAATTGGCTCGAACACCTTCCATACCCGGTTGATAAGCCAAAAAAACGCCCGTATATACCCTGTATGTTCTCTTCATGGGAAAACGATGTTTATTTCTGCCGAAGCCAGTGCAAGTACTGACCTATTGTCACACGGAATCTGTATACTATTGCTCAAATTATCATGATTATTAGGCAACACATGGAATAGATGGCTTATCAGCTGGACCAACTCTTTACAGACATACGGGTGGACTCTGAAATCGATTTCCCAGTCCCATAAATGGTTAGTATCCATATTGGTGGCGAATCGTATACATGTGATTTTACCACGTCTATCAGTTGGGGGGTGGCAACAGTCAGGTATTATTTTTTTGCCGAACAGCGGCAGGGGGGGGGGGGGGGGGGGTGGGGGGTGGGGGGGGGGGGGGGGGGGGGGGGGGG
Source organism: Conchocele bisecta (assembly GCA_029237695.1). Classification (NCBI taxonomy): domain Eukaryota; kingdom Metazoa; phylum Mollusca; class Bivalvia; order Lucinida; family Thyasiridae; genus Conchocele; species Conchocele bisecta. The sequence continues at coordinate 45,391,696 of CM055280.1, read as the reverse complement.
GGGGGGGGGGGGGAGAGATTTCCTGTTACACTGGGTTTATTTCGCCACGCTGATCGGATGGGTAATTGTTTTATGCGATCCGTGGCGAACTGGAGACCATAAGTTTCATTAGGATAACTGAGCAATATAAAATTAATTTGGACATATCGGGTATACATTTTTAACTTGTAGTCCGGCCCTTGTAATTGTCTAGTTCATGCCATGGTTACTATATGATTTAGCTAACATTATAATATTATAATTATATACTGAATAAACAAAACGCGGAAGGATGCTTTCCGGTGGAAACTATCGTAACTCTTGTATTACTACAAATCCGTTGTAACTACTTGGCATGGATAGTCTTCAGGTATTGTTCCTCAAGGTGCGAATTACTGCGGCCACTCATAAATGATAGCATGTGGCAAATGTGTGAATGAAGTCGCCAATTAACCTACTTTAAAATGACACGTCCAATATTGAAATATGACAATAAGGATTTAGGAATTAATACATGACAAACTCGGGTATAATGCTTTACCGACCAGTTGTGGTAATGACACTTTATTGGTAGTAGTTTATTGATCGAGTCGCCAAACAATACCGCACATCTATATCAACCCGAATGGTAGCCTCAGATCTATCTAACCTGAAAGTGGAGTGTTTTTTTTTAAAATGTGCCTCAGCAGTTAAGCATTAATGGTTTGTTTATAAAGTTATATTAGTACAGTTATGGTGATATTGGGTACATAATGACCAGCATTGCAGACGTATATCTTTTGTCATAAACAGGTACACTGATTATAGTCGTCACATCGTCATGGATATTCTTTTTGTTTAGGCAAGTACTATGGTTATTATATGATTTAGCTAACCATATAATAGTATATATACTGCATAAACAAAACGCGGAAGGAGGCTTTACTGGTGGAAACTATCGTAACTCCTGTTTTGCTACAAATCCGTTGTAACTACTTGGCATGGATAATCATCAGGTATAGTTCGTCAAGGTGCGAATTACCGCGGCCACTGTCAAGGAACAGAGTGCGGCAAATGTGTGAATGGGGTCGCCAATTAACCTACATTTACATGACATGTCCAATATTGGAATATGACAATAAGGATTTAGAAATTATTATATGACAAACGAGGGTATAATTGCATTTTCGACCAGTCGCGTTTCTAGTCGTCATATCGACATGCACATTCCTTTTGTTTAGATATGCAAATAGTTGTTGTTTATGGGAGTATTTTGAAAATGGCCTATTCAATTTTCAAGGGACACGGACATTTGCCCTCTAGGACATCCGCCCCCAGTCCAAAAATGCACAGGTGGACATTTGCACCACCCACCCCCCCCCCCCCCCCCACCCCCCCCCCCCCCCCGTGTAAAAATTACAACTAGGTTGTTTTGTCTAGTCCGAATATCGAGTACTTGTACGATGGCACTATGAACATAATGACCAATGCTGTAGACGCTTATCTTATACCATAAACGCGTAGGGGAGTACTTTGACAATGGCAATGCATACCCATTTTCAAACCACTCCCCCTCAGTATCTCATACATGAGTGCATGTACGATGGAAGTATGCACAACCATGACCAACGCTGTAGACGCTTATCTTATACCATAAGCGCGTACGCTGATTATATGCGTCACATCGTCATGCTCGTTCATTTTGTTTAGAGGAGTACTTTGAAAATGGCAGTGTATACCCATTTTCAAACCACTCCCCCTCAGTATCTCATACATGAGTACATGTACGGCGGAAGTATGCACAACCATGACCAACACTGTAGAAACTTATCTTATACCATAAACGCGTAGGCTGATTCTATGCGTCACATCGTCATGCTCGTTCTTTTTGTTTAGGGGAGTACTTTGAAAATGGCAGTGTTTACCCATTTTAAACCCCCCCCCCGCAGTATCTCATACATGAGTACATGCACGGCGGAAGTATGCACACAACATCGACCAACACTGTAGACGCTTATCTTATACCATAAACGCGTATGCTGATTCTATGCGTCACATCGTCCTGCTCGTTCTTTTTGTTTTTGTTTAGGGAGTACTTTGAAAATGCAGTGTGTACCCATTTTTCACCACTCCACTCAGTATCTCATACCATGATTACATGCACGGCGGAAGTATGCACAACATCGACCAATACTGTAGACGCTTATCTTATACCATAAACGCGTATGCTGATTATATGCGTCACATCGTCATGCTCGCTCATTTTGTTTAGGGGAGTACTTTGAAAATGGCAGTGTTTACAATTTTTCAACTACCCCCCACCCCCCCCCCCCCCCCCCGCAGTATCTCTATACATGATACATGCACGGCGGAAGTATGCACACAACATCGACCAACACTGTAGACGCTTATCTTATACCATAAACGCGTATGCTGATTATATGCGTCACATCGTCACATCGTCATGCTCGTTCATTTTGTTTAATGGGCCGACTAGCCATTTTCAAAGTACTCCCGTCTGTGTATCGAGGGGAGTACTTTGAAAATGGGCCGACTAGCAATTTTCAAAGTACTCCCGTCTGTGTATCGAGGGGAGTACTTTGAAAATGGGCCGACTAGCCATTTTCAAAGTACTCCCGTCTGTGTATCGAGGGGGGGGGGGGGTGTACTTTTATCAGGGGGAGTACTTTGAAAATGCGATACCGGTGCAACATCCAATACTGGTGGTCCGTGGACGGTTTCCTATAAAGCGCTATTTCCTCCAGCTGTGTATTCCACGGGAGCGATATTTCACACACGAAGACCTATTCGATAGTCGGTACTAGATTATTCGATTATTGTGCTCTAGACTAGTAGTGTGACCCGTGTTACAAATAATGGATGATAAAGAAAATAGTCGGCTACGATTCGTGACAATACTGCCCCCTAAATAAAATTGTGAAACAATTAGTGGTAATCACGAGTTGTACCGACATTTTTCACCTATATACATATATACACATTCTACACAACTTTTACTTTTTGAGCCTCAGTATCTCGGCTATGGTGTGTGGTGTACGTCTTCTCTCTGCGTTCTTCTTCCTAACTCGCACGACTGGGTATGGACATGGATAATTATAAGTTTCGAATACTCCTAATTGCAAAATGTCTTCTGCATCATATCTTTCTATGTCAGGAACTTTGTACGGGATGGGACAACCTTTTATCCGTAATGGGTCTGAGGTAGACAATGTAATGTCATGAATCTGTACATGGGTGCGCCCTGGTCTATCAGTCAGTACGTGCTCAAATTCCTTAAGCACCCTTTGTACTTCTACTTTTTGGTCCTTGGACAACCCTGGGGCTACGTCCACCCTGTCAATCGATTCATGTGTCCCCATATAACACGCCATGTGCTCATCGGCACTACACTCCCCTGTACCCGAGTTACCGTCAATTATGTCGTCAATTACCGCCGTGTTTATGACGACTAGTTCCCCTTCCCTGGGCTTTGAGGTGTACGCTCTTCATAGCGCTTCAAAATGTTGACATGGAATGTTTTCAGTTTCCTCTTCATGTCGATCCTATAATCCCAGTCATTTAGTACTTACACTATAGGGTATGGACCTTTCCATTTGAGTAACAGTTTGTTCCTATCAGTGGGGAGTAGTACTAACACCCGGTCACTCTCCTTATTCTTCCGATCACGCGCTTTCATGTCATAGTACTTCGCGTACCGCTTCCTTCTCAGCCCATCATAGAGTAAAAGAAAGTCGTCCAGAAAATTCACGTTATAATTGTTACATGTTAAATTGGCAATATTCTCATGTATTGTACAGGGCGCAGAACTGATATTGGACTGAATCGTAATATAAAATGCATAGCTAATTTTAGTAAACGTTACAATCGTGTTCGCCCTTCGTTTACAAATAGAATAAATTGCTACTGCAATTAGTCGGAGTGACATGCAAAGAAATACATGAGAATAATATGCCATTACATTACTCACGGAATGCTCGCACATGCGAGACCTGTAATCGTTATCATTTACACGTAAGCACGACTTATTAATGAATCAGTTCGATTTGATTAAGGGAGATAATCTACATCAGCAGATACATGCCATACGGCTTTTATTGACCAAGCATTTGGTCGGAACGGGTCCAAATAACTCAGGTAAATGGAATAGGGCAGTATTATCGAGGATACGATAATAATGCGGAGAATTGCCGGTCTCTGGCAGGATTAGAAAGCAACTAAAAACATATGTACTTACCAGTTCCCAGTGAAGGCTTGTGACCCATTGAGTTGACAAGAATGTTTGAATAAGATTCTGATAGTATATATACAACTCTAGCGCATAATTTTCCTACCGTAGTCCGCCTGTCAATATAAAAACTCTGTGCCAACATTTGGCTTACAATTTTGCGTAAGTGGACTAATGTTCTAACAGTCAGTCTAGCTCATGAGAAATCTGGCGAATTAATCTGAAATAATTCAGTCATAAGTAGATATGACTTACTCGGTATTCAGGCTAGCATCCATTTCTGCACAAGCAGTGTAAATCACCCAGATATAACCGGTGCAACATCCAATACTGGTGGTCCGTGCACGGTTTCCGATAAAGCGCTATTCTCTCCAGCGGTGTATTCCACGGGAGCGATATTTCACACACGAAGACCTATTCGACAGTCGGTACTAGATTATTCGATTATTGTTCTCTAGACTAGTATTGTGTGACCCGTGTTACAAATAATGGATGATAAAGAAAATAGTCGGCTACGATTCGTGCCATTGGGTATATAAAATATATAAATGACTTATTTGACAGCATTTTGAGTGTGACACTGCCAGCACTGCCTTTCAGGAACACCAACAAGATGGAGGCTCAAACGCAGATGGTGATGGAACTGACGTTGGGTAATGGTGAATGTATTTTTATTTTGCCAGCAAATTGTCTCAGATGATGTCTCTGATATAAAGAAAATGTTGTGCCTACTGACTGAGGATGTGTCTTTAACAATTAAAATAACATTGGTGTTGTTGTGTGCCGTCAAAAAATGATTATCACCACAACATAATCAATATTCTACCTGTATGAAAATTGTATATATATATATAATACAGCATATCAGGGCGGCCATTTTGAAATCCAAGATGGCGGCCAAAGGAATAGTGGAGAAAAGAATAGAACCAACCCCAGTTTTGTTCTACGTGCTCTAAAGATGACACAAAACATTGGTTACAAGAATGTAGCAATGCTACATAACAGTATACACCACTGCGTACGAAGACACCCAAATGATACATTATTACGAAAACACACTTGTAAATGCCGTGGCATAAGGGTAACATTGACCGAAATTGTGGTACAAGTCCATTACTTTGTGTGGTCGAGTTTTCAAAATTATGTTTTAGCGCAATCGGCGGACAGAAAAACTGCATAGTTTGTGTACACAACCCCTCTGAAACGTTTTAGTTAATCGATCTGAAACTATACACACGTCTTCTACACGGTATTGAAGATGTACACCATGGTGTTTTTATGCCGAACATATTTTTTAACACAAACATCACATTGTTAACTTAGCCGTGTTTTCTACATTTGTGTATACAATTCTATATAGGGTATATAACATCTCTGAAATCGTTCAGTCAATCGATCTGAAAGTATACATAATAACAAAAATATCACCTTTTTAGCTTAGCCATGTTCTCTACATGTATGTATGCAATTCTATATAGGGTACACTGCTTCTATAAAAACTTTCAGTCAATCGATCTGAAACTTACACACGTCTTCTACACATATGGAAATGTGCATCTTGGTGGATTTATGCCGAAAAAATATGTTTTAACAAAAATATCTCCTTTTTAACTTAGCCAATTTTTCTACATTTTATCTGCAATTCTATATAGGGTACAACGTTTATGTACACTACTCCTCTAAAACCTTGCAGTCAATCGATCTGAAACTTTACACACGTCTTCTACACATATTGTACATGTGCACTTTGTATTGGTGTTTTTGTTCCAAATTTGTATTTTTAACAAAAATATTTACTTTTAAACATAGCCATTTTGTCTACATTTTTGTATGTAATTCTATATAATTTTTTCTTTAGACATCTCTACCTAAATTAGTATATCTGTCACAACAAGAGGAAGCTGAATGCTATCAATTTGCAAATTAAGGTTTCTTGCCTTGGTGGCAGCTTCACATTTCTGCATCTTCGCTGTCCGGCCCATATTCGGCGGGCATATTTTGTGACCTATGGTACTCTTGTTTATAGTTTATACTTTTTTATTATTATTATTTACATTAATTTACATTAATTAAAATGCAAGATATTGTCAATTTTATTGGATACAGTCATGTAATATTGATATTATTTTGCAGTGAATATTTAATATTATTTTGAAATAAATGCAGTCAATGGTGGTGGCATAAAACATCGAGTCCAAATGGGAGTTCATCAGGCAAGGCTAGGAAACGCATAGGAATTCCTACCGTTTCCGAGCCGAGCCTGATAAACTTGATATCAAAAGACAGTAGGCTGGTATTCTATTTATCAGGTAACGTATTACGCTCGAATGTTTTTACTTTTTATGGGACTGAAAGCCATATAAAAGCAGTAGAAACATAATATTTCAGAATTATGAAAAAGGTGGTTTAAAATTATACATTTATAATTAGTTATTAGTGCTCTAAAAGCTAGTTGTGTTAAAAGGAATGATACATACAGATACTATAAATGTAATGGAGTGTGGAAATTACTATATATTGGCTAGAGAAGTAGAATTCGGGGATGAACAAGATGCAAAACGTACGGTAATTTTTTTTATTTAACGTAAATATTGACTTCTTGTACCAAACTAAACTACATCGAAACTCCGAAAAATATATCTAAAGATATTAAATGGAATAATTCCAAATTAAATGTTTCATACTAGAATGTTCTTTTACAAAGATTGGAACGAACGTGGCGTTAAAAAAGTAGAACAATTATATGACTACGGAACAAAAACATCCATGGAATTTTCAACGTTTAGGTATAAGATATACAATGTACATAACAATGACTACTTAAACTATTTTAAAATTATATTATATAGCTTGCCACCAAACTGGCCACTACGACTAATAAATTAAACAATTTACATAGCAAACATAAATTCACAACTCACTGAAAATAAAAAACAAAAACAAAACAAAACAAAGCAGTGTAATAAAATGCGTTACAACGTATTTTTAAACAAACTTGATAATGTTATATCCACGGCCAAAACGAAATGGGAAAATGAATTCGACGAAGTACAGATAAATTGGGATAAAGGTAATACGCATTACTTTAAAAGCACATTAAGCTCTAAACTTAGAAAGTTTCCGTATAAATGTGAAAATTGTAGCAACAAACGATTATTTGTATAAATGTAAAATTGTAAATACAAATTTGAGTGATTTCTGCGCCATTGTGTCAGCATCTAATACACATCTTCTTTTTGGAATGTTACAAAGTACATACTTTTTGATCTCAGTTAATCCATTTATAAAGGAAAATAGTACTTTTTTTTAAATGTATGCATTATTTCGGGAAAATAGTACCTTTATAAATGCAATCCCTCGAATACAGAGCCAGGATATGAACAATTCATTGATTATTTAAAACGAATATAAGAAACAGAAAGAATCATAACGTTACAGAAAAATACAAGTAAAATACACGAAGTTCAACGTAATGTAATGTCATCCAGTTAACCTAACAAGCTATATGTAATACAACTATATAATATCGTCATTTACACAATACGAATTAGACTGCAAATGCAATGATGTTCGTTCGAACAACTCAATGCATCACACTCAATTTCTATATCCTTATCATTCTTCTATCCAAACATGTCTTTAAAATGTTCAAACATACGTAAATAAACATATATTATTGGTAGTTACATGTAAATGTATTGTTAACTGTTGTACTATTGTCACAAATGGTATTATTATAAGAGGATTTGCTAAATCGCATTATAGCCTCCGGCTATACGACATTGGAGTGTGATGTTTTGGGGCACCAACCTATATGTAGGTACATGTAACATGGGGGTAGCATAACACATGTACTATGCAACGGATGACGTTCACCTCGACTACGGATGATGATATATTAAGCAGGATGAGGATAATCATGTGCCTATTAGTCAGACACCATGATTGATATGCAAACACGTCCACACCCATAGGTTAGCGAACACTATCTATTGCATAGTATCAATAACAACAGAAATACAGTTTGGAAGTAATGGCCGCGTCTTTTATTTATTAACAGAACAGACGACTCATAAATGGCTGACATGCTGCGGGTGGGAGTATATCCGCTGTGATACGAGAAACCGGATATACTTGTTTATTTGTACCCACTGGGTACGAGAACTAGGAACATATTTAGGCCGGAATACCTTTACCGTAAATATCCGGGCATTTGCCAAATTGAATTGTATCCGCTGTACCTATGATGGGTTTCCGTAAATATCCAGGAAACACCAAGCTTGGCAGCTTTGACATATATGCATACATGAAATACGCTGATATTTCGAAGAGTGTGATATGCACCACCCGCAGCATTCCGCCACAAAATTTGTCGAGCTGAAACCAATTTCCGCCAATTATGAGTTATGCTGAATGTTTATCTGTATTCCTCCCGATATTTCGGCTATCTTATGGCACGAGTGTGATTGCATGCATCGCTGGTCCGACATAGTAACATCATGTCTCGTTTGCTGCGTTAAAGGCCCTAAACGGCTCAGTATTACAATTTTCCGATTTTTTCAAACACAAACACATGTTTGGCAACTGATTTAGTACACAAAACTAACATATACTCCCTAATAGATACATCTCAAGTCTTGAGATTTACATCTTAATCGCAATGTGAAGACAACAAAAACTTGTTTTGTGTACCACTCGGTGCAAAATGTCAATATTGACAATTTCATTTCCGTAACCCAACGGCTTCGGCTCGGAAGCTAGTCGATAAACTCCGGCTATCGGAATTCAGCGGCCGCGAATCGGGGAGTTGAGGAGTTGACCCGAGCGTCTATCGGAAAATCGATCGGGCTTTGAAACACGCACCTGCTGTTTGCTTATCAACAAATATTGATATTTTCATCAACTACAAACTCAGTTGTACCAAAATGAATGCAAACAGTTTCAAAGTGTGTGTAAATAGAAACATGTTGGATAACCCAATAGGAGGCCAAATTCGGCAACTTGAGCCGTATAGGGGCTTTAAGTCTATGAATGAAATTATCATTACAAATATTAGAGAGGGGCTTACCATTAGCACGATACATAGTGTCAATATCAAGATTTTGGTTTTGATAAGCGAGTCCCGCACGAGGGTGTAAAACGAAAGCCCCAGTGCAGACGAGGTAACACGTCTAGCCACACAGACAGCTAAATCTGATGCCGGTATAATCATGATAATACGATAGTGCTGTGCGCATTGCCGACATAAGTTATGCCACGGACGATCACTAGTATGTCGGGCTATGAGCGATGCTGGGGTTTCGCCTGTACGAAACGTAAAGACAGTCCCAGGTTAGGCCTCTCACACCCTGCCAGTGAATCCGTGTTGATTTATTATGTTCCGGCAATTGTACGCTAGCGTGAATAAAATGTATGGTATATCATAATCATGCTTGTTCGGTCAGCTGGGTGTGGAGGTGTGTAGTTATATATAAGTGTGGAAGCTGAAAACCACATGTACTAATACGTTAGCGTTTCGAAGTACGATGCGCAAAAATAAGTACAAGTGTGGCAAGAAGAAAGTGTCTGCAGTAAGCGTCTATGCAGAATGAAGTACAGCCGACAGCCCCGACGGATGGTTGGTCCAAATATGGACCGAAGGCATCACTTGTCCGTCTACGTTGTTTCTGAATACGAGCCATGAGTTCTAAATGAATGACATGAATTTCCCTTCCAAAGGAACTAAACACCGCAAGCGTTTCGATAGTATGGCGATAAATTGAAAGCGGGTGGATGTGTTGCCGATAAATTTAATAGGTAGTTTGAAATGCAGAGTCGCACATGTATTGCATAAGAACGGGGCACATAGAACTAATGTTACACATTTGTACTTGTTTATGTTTACGATTTCCAAGACACCCTGCTGATCGCATTTGATCCACCACAGCTAGCATCGGTGTTTGTGATGCGTATTCGTGCGAGGCTAATACCGAGTTGTTTATTCTAAAATAGACCAAAAACATGCGACCATGTAAACGCGTATATCTTTGTTCAGAAAATCAAAATGTGTTAATTGGATCCGGTTTGACGAGTAATTTGTGGGGGTAACCGATTGTTTGGGCAGATATATGCATCCCTCGTAATTTACGGATACAAAAAGTGGGATAGGTAATGGGAACCGGCCAAAAGAGCAGCATATATAGTCTGCGACGGCATGACAGAACATGTCGCCGTGTCTTAAGCGAGGTGTGTACTGCGTATAAATGACGCATCAATAAGCGTGTATATGTTACGTTGGAAACGGATGAAAAGTGCAACAGCACTGGTTGTGGGTCCCTGTCGGCATTAGTGTAGTATAGGGGCCTTCCTGAAAAATTTAGTTTCTTAATACGACAAGTATGTTCATCCCGTACGATTATGCTTCAGGGTTGGCGTTAAAAAACAAAAACAAACTCACGGACTGGTACCATTTATACATAATCCGATTTGCTAATGGAAGCATTAATAAAGTGAAAATGAACTGTTGGGGTTTAACAGCCTATCAACAGCTCAGGTCATTTAAGGCCGGACCAACTTATCTGTCATAAAACATGTAATTATGCGGCGTAGTATAATAAGCAAACTGCTTAGCTCACTCTCCACGAAGTAGAAGGTAAACAAAGAACGCTTCAGACGCACCTTTGGGAAGACCACTCCGTCATAACGCGTAATAAGATGCGTAATGCCGTGTAATGAGATGTAATTAAGAGTTTTGTACTCTGAACACGGACCCATACACCACGACGTACTAAACGAGAAAATGGGGTTTTGTGCATAGGTGGTATTTATTTGCAGGGCCATTTATGTAGTACTTGAGTAACTGGTAAAACAGAAACGTTGTTGCTATAGACAGGGAATTTGTATCCCGAGATGGTATTCAGCACAAGTCCCATACACTACGTTGATACACTCATGGACAAAAGTTATATTATTTCATATAATCACATATACATGTAGTTTACTAACTTTCGTAATCATGGGTTGGCGTTGCATCATGACATTACTTGCTAAGTACAGTCGTTACATTGTTCAGTAACGCATGCCGTCACAGGATGCGTAAAATAAAAACTGTTGGGTCACGTGACCCATAAAAAACTTTCACTTGCAAATACTTGTGCAGTAAACGTTCTAAGCACATCCCCCGGATGGATAAGAACACACACTTTCAACACATGATGCTGGCATGGTGTCTATGACGGCAATTCAATGCTGTGAGAAATTGTCAGACAATGACGTCACCCTGTTAGAAGTTCCGAAACGTCTTGCTCGGGTAGATGGCCATGGTTATTCTAGTTACCACCGTTATTCGTAGTGTTACTCAATATTCGGATGATTCGGACGTTACCAACAACCACGATAACAAAGGAATGTCCAAAATGACGTTGACGTCATAAACTAATTTTACTGATATGGCCTCTTTGACCACACTTATAATTAACTTATAAAGGTCAGAAACGAAACACATGTTGTATTCATATGTGAACACGTCGCCATCAGATTTATCTTTAGATACTAACAGAAACTCACACATGCGGATTTTTATGTTGACACCTGGGACGTTTTGACGTGTTAATCCACATGCTAGACGTCGCGACGTTTGATTCTCTTGATAAAATTGTTCAACAGTAGTTGATGATTGCATGCAAAAAGAAATTACATTGTCCACAATCAACAATAGAGCAAAGGGGGAGGGGGATGCACGACTTATCCACGAGTATAGGTCTATTACGCAATGTTGCCCCTTTTGTTGCTATAGCAACGCTTAATATAAATGAAATTGAATATCAGTACTTGTGGAGCTGCACTTAATATTCATGCCCGTCATTGTGTCCGACTATGTAGGTTTATCGAATCGGTTAACGGCACATTTTCCGCTTTATAGACAATATGCCGCTCTCGACCTCTACCCAGTTAACGACACACAAGAGTGTCACTTCCGCGAACAAAAATGTAGAGATAATTCGCCTGATGTTCACCCGCGTACTTCGCTATATTGCTATTGACAGTAAGGGCAACCCAACTATTATCATAAACACACCTCATAATGTGTGTGTTAGCAAATCTCCCAATTCACTTTTCACGAAGGAGTAGGTAAACAAAGGAAACTTCAAACGTAAATTCGAAAATACTAATCTATCGTAAGTATTATGTATTACAATGTAATGAAAGCGAGAGTTACGTGCCTAAAACAACGAATTAGCAAGCTCTTATTCTCCATTTATTACACCAATCCACAGGTGTATTATTTTGTGAAAAGGGGTGGGGGTGGTGCGTGTTACATGGCGTCGTTTTTTCATTCGTTCACGAATGATCAAAATTCCACCGATTCGTGTTCAATTATAGGCAGAAATGCATAACATTCCTACCAAAATGTTCCGAGGCAACGGATAAATATACGTATAGCTCTATGGTAGTTACTCCTATATCTATAACTTGTGGGCGGGGAATTATAATTTCGTTCAAAACCGGCACATACAGTTTCGTAATATAGGTTATATTTGCCCAATTACTGCTTAATTTGTTCGAAATAGGAATTTAAAGTTGATTTGACAAAATGAAAAATGTTTTGGTGGCCAATATTTTGTTACGGGCATATGTTTGCAACACTGTGGTGGTTACGACTTAATCAAGTGTAGGGCCAAAAAGGTGGCGAGCCAGTGGTGGGCGGTGGGTGGTCCTATGGTGGACCAACAGCGGGTTATGGGCAACATCTGGCGGTGGCGTGTGGTGTGCCAACGGCTAGTTGTGGGCAACATCAGGCTGTAGGAGATGAAAAAAAATTGTCCGAAGCTCAAACTCGCACAACGAAAAACTGGTAGAATGTATTTCTTTAGTGCTTTACCACTTGCGCTGCGGGGACAATACTTTTGGTTGGCAATGTAGAGGCAGGTAATTTGCTGGTGACTGTTCCTCTGACGGGGTCCATCCCGTCAGGAAATGTTACGAGGCTGACTGCCTTTGTATTCCAATATATTGGTAGGCAATAGTTATAATAATCAATGATGATAATAATAACCGGTATGGTTGTGTATACAGAACAGTCTCATTTACTTGAAACATAATATACTCTCGTTCGTATCCGAGCTACAATATCATGGCATGATGTATGTACAAGTAGGAACACAACGCCTTGCGCAATTGCCTTGGGCTTGCGGAAACAAAGTGGAAACAGATTGGAGGCAGTGGGAAACTATTGCAGATGTGCGTGTCCACCCTCAAACAGCCGAAAATGGCATTACATGGTAGTGGGTGGGATGGAGAGCGAATTAGGTCGGGTAGCACGCTGCTAGTCACCTAATACACAGCATATTATATTCAAGCATTGGAATACACGCAATAGTTACAGGCGTTGACTAACTGCTGTACACATAGAGATAATAACAAATTATCGCATAATTCGCATAAATATGCACTGCCGATACAAACAAAATCATTTTCAGGTGAAGAAATTTGATACAGATACTTATCGAATTTGTTGTTCTTCGGCCAGTTGATCCATTGAAAAGAACGAAAGCACGTGCTGCGAGCCCTTATATACTAGTGCGGGAATGTAACGCTTGATTGACCATTGAGCTATAGTCCAGTTCCAACAGGAGTTAGTTACAGGCCGAGTAGTATATAGGGAGTCAGTTCGTTACCGCGAAGTGTGGGGGAAGAATTGAAAGCAGTGGGTAGCCCCATAGGTACCAAAAATAGTAAAATTTCCTGTTAATTTAAAGCGAAATAAATACAACCCACAGTAAAACAAAATGATACCACCAAAGTTTGTAAAATGTGTCCCCGATTTGCAGCGGTTTCGGCTACCCTATTTCAGCTACCCAACGAAATAGTAAGTCGATATACGCGGGAGGTCTCCCATATAGGAATGGCCGCTCTGTAGAATTTTTCTAGTCCATATCGAAAACGGAGCGAGAATAGGGGGAGGGAGAGGGCTTTGGGTAGCGTACGAACTGTGTCGGGAACGTATTTTATACTGTGGGAATTTTTAAAAAATAGAATACACCCTATTGAACACGAGAAAACAAGCAGAAAGCCCCACAGTCCCGACAAAATATGTGTCTTCTATACTGTAGTATGAGGTGTTTTAATAAAATAAATAAATAATTAATTAATTTCCAAAAATGAAAAACACCCTATTGAACATAAACCATACAGGTATTTATATAAAACAATAAATTTCCACGATTAGAAAAATGACAGATATAAGTAAAAAAGTTACGAGAGCGCCTCGCCCTAAGTTAACTCGCACAAGGATTAGCGATAAAAGGGGTGTACATCCATCTAAAAGTTCTTCCCCTGGGATTCGGGAATTAAGGTCAGAATTAATAAGAATGGGTACACCTTTTTCAAACAGGTTAAGGGAAAGGGGGTTAACTACACTAATAAATAAGGAAAAAAATGATGAATTTATGAAAAGAATGGCTCGTGCAATGTCTCGGGGGGTATTTAAGGGGGTGGAAAAAAAGAATATAGAAAAGATAGCACAGAATATAGCCGATGAGGCTTCCCTCAGTCTTAGAAGCAGGAACATTGGCAAACCTCAAAAACGAGTGCAGAAAGCGCGTTTATTACAACAGTTAATAGAGGAAGGTAGCGAAATATTAGAAGATTATAAACAAAAAGAAAAATAAATAGTAAAAGGGCGTAGGATAACTACAATAACCCTGAAAAGAAAACTTCAAATAAATAACAGCAAAAGGATAATAGGTGAGTTAGAGCCTTTGTTAACCGACAGTTTTTACCTAAGATTCTTTTTCTTACAAATTAATTCACCAAGAGGAGAGAGACGCAAGAGGAAAGCCGACAACGTTGGTATTTTATAAAAAATTATCCGGAAGTCCGTGGTTTAGGGGTTACGATGAGGTTGAAGAGTGGATTAATAAACAAGAAGAGCATATATCCAACATAGATAAAATAGATAGGCCAAGTACAAAATGGAGGTTTGTAAGATGGATGGGTGTTAGTGTTAAAATAGTATATGGAATAGCTTCAAAGTGGTATGAAATCCCCAAAGGTGATGCTGGAATGCAATCCGAAAAAGTGACAGGATGCCAGAGTGGTTACGTTATAAAAAAGGGATGAAGCCCCTGGATAGTTTCAATGATGATCTTTGTTTATTTAGATGTTTGGCCCTCCACACTTCGAAGCTTAGAGCCGATAGGTGCTTAACATTGACCAAAGAGCTCCAGCAGCAATATTTACAGTTGTGTAAAACCCCAAAATTAAAGAAACCCGAAGGCCCCATACTATTTGGAGATATCAAGAAAATAGAAGAGTGTTTTAAAATAGGTATTGATGCATACGAACCTACAGAAGAGGGAACATGGTATTTAAGAAAAGTAGCAGCTCATTACGACAAGATTGGTAATAAAAATATGAAAATAGGCATCTATAACGATCACGCCTTCCTTATTACAGATATGAATAAAGCCGCTGAAAACAGTTATTGTTGCTTCGACTGCAAACAACGATTTACAAAGTCCAGCAATTTAACCAGGCATGCATTGACTTGTATGAAGTGATTAACTAAAGTAGCGTGTAAAGGGGAAAAAATAGATCGGCCAGTATCAGCGTTCGAAAGAGCTTTCTATCCAAAACCCTGTTGCAGTAAGAAATCTATTAGTTGGATTAAATCTATACCAGGTCCTCACATTCACACTGCAGTATGCGGTCATGGCGGAGAAAGAATAATTGCGGGAGCCCCAGTGGATGGGTATTGCCCTATGACTGATACAGTTTATCAATTTCACGGCTGTTATTGGCACGGGTGTCCCAAACATTGCAAAGATTATAAAAAATAAGCTTAGAAGATCCAACGAGAGAGACGAAGCAATTGAGGGTAAGTGCAAATTAGTAACTATTTTTGAATGCGAGTATGATGAAATTTGTAAACCTGAGTATGTAAAGGAACTCGAAAAGCCTCCTACAGTGATTTACCCATATCATATTGTATACGATTTTGAAGCATATTTAGACGGAAGTAAAGAAAAGCGTAACCCAACTAAAGATCTAGAGTTTATAAACGAACATATCCCAATAAGTGTTATCATAGGGGACACTCTATCCAACAATATAACTCACATATGTGATACTTCTCCAAAACAATTAGTAACCCTATTTATGGAAGATGTAAAGAGGAGGGGAGACAATATCCGAGAGGCCGTGGGGAGCAACAATACATATGGGTACCCTGCAGACATGGAGTATCTTTACACTTCTCAGCAGCGAGAAATTACCCGTTGGATTTCCCAGTAATTGGGTTCAATTCCAGTAATTACGATCTTAATTTAATAAAGAAGCATTTAGTTGATATTTTAACGGATAAAACCTCTAAGGTACTAGTAGGGAAAGAAAGCCAATACAACCATTTTTCTATTTACACCAGAATTTAGGTTTTTAGATGTAAAATTATATCTTGCTCCTGGTATCGATTATGATAGATGGGTTAAGGCTTATGGATGCGAAGGTGAAAAATCCTTCTTCCCATATGAATGGTTTGATTCTCCCGATAAACTAGCGTATGAGGGTTTACCACCACTTAAAAATTGGACAAATAAATTAACTCCAAATAAAGCGATAACCAAAAAACAGTTGGAAGAGTGCAACAACATTTATAACAGATTAAATATGAAGTCTTTCAAAGACTGGTTAAAATACTATAACAACTTGGATGTTGCCCCTTTTTGGAAGCTATCGGAAAAATGACAAAATTTTATCAAACAAAAGGTATAGATATGTTTAAAGATGCAGTTACCCTACCAGGTGTTGCTTTACAATATATTCTCAGAGGAACGATAAAAAACCATATGAAACCTTACCAAACCAAAGAGAGTAAGATAGCAGACGCGATATGTCAGCCACTGTTTGCCCCCACTGAGGAAATATATGAAATGTTAAAAGGAGCATTAGTTGGGGGTCCATCAATTGTGTTTACAAGATACACTGAAGCAGGTGTTACGAGAATTAGGTCAGCCCTGGATGGAAATGGAAACTTTGCGAAGCCGTACTTGGTTTTGATGCAAACGCCCTATATTTATCAACATTAAACAAACATATGCCATGTGGCGAAGGGAAACTACACGAGGAAGGCAGCCCTCACGACCCTATTAAAATAAATAAGTTTTCCAAGGCGGTTTTAAAGAGTAAGTGGTTTGGCTTTGCTGAAGTAGATATAGAGGTTCCCAGTAGTTTAAAAGAGAAGTTTTCGGAAATGTCCCCAATATTTACAAATAGGATTTTAGAGGAGGAGGAAGTTCCAGAGAAGATGTTACAGTATTTACAAGAAACTAACCGTGCAAGAGGAGATGGTAGAAAACTAGTAGGTGCAATGTCTGCTAAAAAAGTATTACTATTTGCCCCATTATTAAAATGGTATTTGAAGCATGGTTTAGAGATTACAGGGATTCACAGGGTTATAAATTATACAGCAGGAAAGCCATTTGAATGATTTGTTAAAGAAGTTACTTCAGCTAGGAGAGCAGGTGATGTTGACAGTTCCAAGTCCCCAATTGCAGATATAATGAAACTATTAGGTAACTCATGTTGCGGGAAAATGATAGAATCCCCTGAAAAACATCTCAACACAACGTATACAAAAGATGAAAAATGTGTGGACAAAGCTTTAAGATCAGCGTATTTCGATGATTTAGAGGAAATAGGAGATTCTTACGAAATATCCTCAAGAAAAGTAAATGCCAATATGACTCGTCCATTTCACTGTGGGATTGCTGTATACCAATATGCAAAACTAAGAATGTTAGAATTTTATTATGATTTTATGGACAAATACGTAGATAGAGCAGATTTTGAACTAATACAGATGGATACTGATAGTTTATATATGGGGGTTAGCATGAAGGGTGGAGAGCTAGATTGAATGATAAAACCAGAAATGCTAGACGATTTCAAAAAACATAAAAAAGAATGGTTAGCGTGGGATAAATGGAGTAATAGAGAACCAGGGCTATTCAAAACAGAGTTCCAAGGAGATCGTGCAATAGCTCTATCCAGTAAATGCTATTTGGTTGAAACATTTACCACTAATGAATTAAAACATTCAGCGAAGGGGCTGTCTGCCAGGCAAAATAGTCTTACATGGAGAAGGTATATGGAGGCCCTACACCAGGTTGGAACGGATAGAGGAACAAACAGAGGGTTTAGAATGAGAAATGGTGTTATGAAAACATATACCCAAAATAAATTAGGACTGTCCGCTTACTATGACAAGAGAAGGGTTTTAGAAGATGGGATACATACAGAACCCCTTTAAACTTTCATTAAATTTTGGGGACGTTTTTTAATTTTTGAAAAAATAAATTAATTTATTTTAACAGAAATAAAATTATGCAGTTGAAACCTGTTCAATTTTTGAAGGTATCTTACACACCTTAGGTCTTCCAACGGGGGGCTTATCACGTTTTTTTTTATTTTTTTTTTAATTTTTGCCCAATTATCTCTAGATAATCCCATTATAAATTTATCATATTCCCGCAGATCTGTAAGCCGTTTAGGCCCAATATGGTGTTTCTTTCTAACTTCATAGGCAGGAACAATTCCACTGGACTACAAAATATCTATCAGCGCTTCCTGCGTAATAACCGATTTACGCATGGTTTTATATATATATATATATATATAAATGTCTAACATTAATTCACAATTGGAAATAAATATAAATCTTAAAAATATGTTTACAAAAGAAGATGACGTAAAAACAAAATTTGATGAGGCTTGCTATGAGGATATTTTAGGTCTTCAAGACGGAGTTATAGAACGTCTGAAAAAGTTACACGAGGAAGAGAGGGAGCTAGAAGCCACTACAAAACGAAAACCTGTTGAAATTTGTAAAGATTGAATGATGAGCCCACTTGTTGAAAGCATTATAAAACAGTTCGAAAAAAACCTACATGGAAAAGATGGCGAATTAATCCATATCTCCGGCAGAGACATAGTACGAGGGGTTAATTATATCTGGTTGAATTACAGGGGGGCTTTCTATTAGGGTATTTATATAATTTGAACACAGCACCAAGCAAACCTGCTAGAGCCACAGTCGAATAAATCCAATACATATTTGAAGAACCTCTATAGAAAGCGCATATTTTTGTTTTCAACTACCACACCTATATACAATGTAGAAACCGGTGGTGCAGCTACACATTAATTTTCTTTAAAAAAAAAGGTAGCCGAAACCTTGGTAGCCTCGACAAAATATGCGCTTTCTATAGGTTTTGGCCAATTTTCTCTAGATAATCCAGTTATAAATTTTGAATGTAACTCAAATCTAACTGAATCTAACTCAGGGCTAACTGAATCTAACTCAGGGCTAACCTAGTATGCCTAGTTGTGTTACTAGTATGCCTAGTTGTGGTACTAGTATGCCTAGTTGTGGTACTAGTAAGCCTAGTTGTGGTACTAGTATGCCTAGTTGTGGTAGTAGTATGCCTAGTCGTGGTACGAGTAAGCCTAGGCATGGTACGAGTAAGCCTAGGCCTGATAACGAGTAAGCCTAGTTGTGGTACTAGTATGCCTAGTTGTGGTGCTTGTATGCCTGGTTTTACCTAGGCAAATCATGTTGAACATTGGGCAAAATATATTTATATTGTATATAGCTGTTGCCTACAAAAAAATATGCCACCAAAGCAAAATTTGTCCGAACAAGATATAGAAGATATCCGTAATCTTCGGGGTATAGACTCTGCAGACAATACGAAGAAGAAATGTGGAATCGGTACCACTCGCCTTCGAAGAATATGGGACGCCGTCGATGCGGAACGTAGTACAAAACCCGAAGAAACCAAATTTGGAACAAATTTAGAAGAACAAGAAACCCCTACCCCCGTAGTACACAGGGTGACCGCGCCTGGTTTTGCGGGCCCTACCGA
This sequence comes from Conchocele bisecta, assembly GCA_029237695.1. Classification (NCBI taxonomy): domain Eukaryota; kingdom Metazoa; phylum Mollusca; class Bivalvia; order Lucinida; family Thyasiridae; genus Conchocele; species Conchocele bisecta. The sequence goes on along the minus strand of CM055280.1, from coordinate 45,371,590 downwards.
GTTCCCCACGGCTCTACTAGAAGATGCGCGAAACACCAGCTCGTTCGAAGAATCGACGCGCCTGTTCGACATGGAGAGACACCTGGAGAACCGGTTGGACGCGCTGGAACGCAGGCTGTTGGACGCGATTTCCGGCGATGCCGATTCCGAGTGTCCGAAGAAAGACGAGCGGGAGGTGCACGACATCTGGAGAACCGTAGAGAATGCGAAGTGGTGGCTGGGGGTATTTGCGGTGGTGTACGCGGTTTGCAAACCACTGTTCCCATTCGTGTCTCTAGAGGCCCATAGCCTCTGGAAGAAGAAAACAGACCCCGACGCCCAGTTCGTGCACTCCGCAAAACAGTCCGGTACGCCGAATGGGAAAAACGAAACTAGCGACTCCGTACACCAGCACTCTGGTAGTCGCGACCCGTTCTACATGCAGTAGCCATTTTGGAAAAAAGTATCCGAACCCTCCCCTATTGGGAACTTCGATTGGTAGCTAGAACTGCCACCGGACATACCATCTGGATTTCTTCTTGTTGGGTGTAGTGCGAGGCTCCCCCCATTCTACACTGAAGCGGATTCTGTAGTTCGCACAGTGGCCTCCCGATGTTGTCCACTTCTCGATTGCCAAAAAACTGCAAAAGTAGCCTAAACCTTGGTAGCCTCGACCAAATATCCACTTTCTATATGGGAGACCTCCCGCGTATATCGACTTACTATTTCGTTGGGTAGCTGAAGCAGGTAGCCGAAACCCTTGCAAATCGGGAACGTATTTTAACTAGGTAGCTGAAATAGAGTAGCCGAAACCGCTGCAAATCGGGGACAGATTTTATACTACAGTATGACATTTTATTTTTACTGTGGGTTGTATTTATTTCGCTTTAAATTAACAGGAAATTTTACTATTTTTGGTACCTATGGGGCTACCCACTGCTTTCAATTCTTCCCCCACACTTCGCGGTAACGAACTGACTCCCTATATACTACTGGCCGGTTCAATAATCAAATCCCTAAAATAAATTGGTTTATTTGAGAATAATAAACCGCATTATTGTGAATTATATGTAAAGCATGTGTTTGTATAAATGGATTTGAAAATAAAAACTGAAAACATGTATATTCGGCAGCTATATTGTTCTTGTTTTATTGACACCATTGAGTTCGGTAATTAATGTTATCGAAAACGTTTACTGTGTTAATAACCTTTACTTTGATTATGTGCAAAATGGTGAACTTTGGCGGCTATCTTAGATTGTCTCCATGTCACATTGTTAATAAATTGCATTTAAAAGTTGTCTATCTGTCTCACTAAATGCAGGGCATATTTTTTAAAATTATTAATGTACTTATATACCTCACATGGATGGCATAATATAACCACTTTGTTACACGTACACATATGTATACGTTAAACTGTATGTTATGCACATACGGTTCATTTCAGACGACCGTCCACCCACATTGGAGTGCAATACCACACAACTCTTCTATGCTGATAGAGGGGAACTATCAACTGCAGTCAATTGGGTCGAACCGACCGTAACGGACAATATAGATTCTAATCCGACGGTATCACAAACGAGCGGACCGGCCCAAGGCACCGTGCTCCAGCATGATTCGGACTCCAATGTGTATGTGCAGTATGTCGCTAGAGACGCCTCTGGCAACCAGTCTCCGGAATGTACCATAGCTCTACAGGTTGATGGTTCGTTTGTTTGTTTACAATATACATGTTGTTGGGTCATTCCCATGGAATCTGTGACTAGTATGTGACTGGAGAAATGGGGCTTATGGGGTTTGTGACTAGTGTAGCTACTGATCAAATAGCACACTCTCGTAACCTAATGACGATCTACATTGCTTGGCAGAAGCATGCCGAGTGTTTCATTGATAGAATGGCGAACAACACATATCTTGATCGGACCGTGCGGATGCACTAGCTGATATGGACTACACAGCTCGCAAAACCCATAAGCGCCATTTTTCCAGTCACAGCCACACCTATATATTATTCCTATTTCTGTCTGTTTCACGAAACCTGCCCATATTTTACGGCTATATAAGCAATGCAAACACAATATTTTGTTCGATAATGTTAAATGTTATCAACATTTAAGAATGAGCCTTCTTTTTTACTTTGTGAAATTTGGTCCAATATTGATTTTATTACGGAAAAACAATTTCCAGATGTTAAATCCCTATATATCTTCACATGTCTATGGAGATTTAACATCCGGGAATTTTTATAATTTCAGAAATAGTGGACCGATTTTCAAAATTTAACTTTTGTTTTCTTAGTGATGATTTAATATCATGTTTATTGACTGAAATCGGTAAACCAGTTTAATAGCTACCATTTTACCGTAATGCACTAAACTCATTATACGACCGTTTTTAAAAAACGGTACGTATTATGTTTTACCGCTGGGCGGGCTGGCGGCTGACAGAAAAAGTGCATATTTCGTGTACACAACTCCTCCGAAACCGTTCAGTCGATCGATCTGAAACTATACACATGTCTTCTACACATATTGAAGATGTGCACCTTGGTGTTTTTATGCCGAAAATATATTTTTCAACAAAAATATCACCTTTTTAACTTAGCCATTTTTTCTACATTTTTCTTTACAACTCTATATACGGTACAGAGTTTGTGTACACAACTCCTCCGAAACCGTTCAGTCGATCGATTTGAAACTATACACACGTCTTCTTAACATATTGAAGATGGCACCTTGGTGTTTTTATGCCGAAAACATATTTTTTAACACAAATGTCACATTTTTAACTTAGCCATTTGTTCTACATTTGTCTATACAATTCTATATACGGTACAGAGTTTGTGTACACAACTCCTCCGAAACCGTTCAGTCGTTCGTTCTGAAACTATACACACGTCTTCTACACATATTGAAGATGTGCACCTTGGTATTTTTATGCCGAAAAAATATTTTTTAACAAAAATATCATCTTTTTAACTCAGCCATTTTTTCTACATTAGTGTATCCAATTCACTATCATTTCTACTTTACACTCTACTTTTCTATCTCTGCCTAAATTAGTATGCATGTTTAGCACAACGAGATGAAGAAAAAATGCTATAGACTTTCAAATTCTCATTAATGTTTCTTGCCTTGGTGACAGCTTCACATTTCTGCATCTTCGCTGTATGGCCCATATTCGACGGGCGTATTTTGTGACTTGCGGCACTCTTGTTTTATAAATGGAATAGTAAATCATCACCGATGCCAGGTCCTCTATAGTCATATGTGGCTATGACTAGAGAAATGTGTCTTATGGATTTTTTCGACCAGCATATATCCAGATCAACCAGCTCATCCGCGCAGCTTTATTCAAGATCTGCACTGTTCGCTAATCCAATAATAAAGCGGTCGTCATGCTTCTAACACGCAATATAGATCGTTATCTGGCTACAGGAGTCTGGATTGTGCTATTTGATCAGGAGATACACTGATCACCAATTTTCACAATCGACACCCACCATGTTTCGATTATACTCACTCATTAAAACAGAGATTTAATTATTGTTATTACAGATAAATCAATCTCCTATGATTGCCTTGGTGATTGCTCAAAATGTCAGCGGCTGGAATTTAAATACATCACATGACACATGTATTCAGAATGTTTGAAAATGATACATCGTCATGTTTGTGAAGTAGATTAGTATTCCTGTTGACACGTAAACAGTGCATATGGCCTAGCATGTGTATTATTAGTTACGGACTACACGGCTGATATGAATATCTGCACCATTCACTGTACACTGCCTGCGCTAATCTTGTCAATACTTCAAAACACTTCAATATTGTGTTAGAAATCAAGTAGCTTGATTGCGAGTTGGAAATGTTCAGAAACGACGATAATCTGGGCAAGATAGACGCAGGCGGTTATGTAGTTAAACTGTTTTTCATTTTATCAATTAACCTGACCTGTATTGACATACTACACTGTCGGTATTGTCATACGATGGAGAGAGTGTATATACATGTCACTAAGATGGCGTAGCGGAATAACAGCAGGTAAGTGTCAGTTTAATTAAATATTTTACAGCTTACAGGACATTATCAACACCATATCTGGTATGCACAGACGCAGAAATGAATATGATGGCCAACGATCACGCTCACAATACTAATGACACTTATTTTCTGAATAATTCGCTTGTAAAGATGACACCTTTTGATACGTGAATTTTGATTCGAGGGAACGTGATGAAATTGCCGATTTCTGGATAACTAAAGCGTGTTATTGTCCCTTTTCGAGCAATTCTAGCTGTCTAATTGATCCGTGGAAAGTTTCAACTCCCTTCATGCAGGATATGACATGTTTTTATGGAATTTTCTGGTTTATCTCGTTATGGTTTGTACCGCCTGTTACGGTGTAGAGTTTCCGTAAGCAACTGCATAAAAGGATGCGGTTTTGTGCGAAAACAAGCTACGGTTTGTACCGGTGAGACAAAATAATACGGTATGTCGCACATTTATTTTCAGAGCCTGCTGGCATAAGGAGCGTTGATTACAGCATCATTGACCGTCAGTTACTCGTTTTCTCGTATTATAATTATAATGCAATGTCAAACAAGGTCTTACCGTCAGCATTTTACAGGTAGTAACTCCTATTATTTCTTAATAACCTATGAATGCATTCATCGATTTTATGTCTGTGTACATGATGGTTCTTGCTTTCGTACAAACCCCACGAACGCTGCAACAAATGGAAGACGCGGTGACGCAGATTTATGGGGTCATGAACGAATACGGTGTTGTGCGAAAACACGCTGTGGTTTATACAGGTGCGGCAAAGTAGATACGTGCATATTTATCAGATAGTGTCCGATAAAGACACATGAAATTTCAAAGGCAAAACACCCGTGTCAAATGCAATTCATGAATCTAGTTAAGATTCATGAATTGCATTTGACACGGGTGTTTTGCCTTTGAAATTTCATGTATCTTTATCGGACAACTTACGTGAAATAAAGTCATATACATGTATTTTACTTTAAAAATACATATTTTTAATACATGTATTGCATTATATAATATATATACTTTTTATAACCTATCATTTATCTATGTATAGGAATAACTAATTGTCTCATTATGTGGAAGACTACCATTTTATTGGAAGAGTAAAAATATAAAAAATATTTCTTTTTTTTTGTATTTGATGAACATTCGAAAACAAATTGGGAAAACACTTTTGGCAATTTTCATTGCTTTCACATTTATCATTTTGTTTTTAATCAGCAACAATATATACGTTTTCAATGGACTAAATACGAATTTTATTTTCACCATTAAGTTCTGTTAGTTGTTGTACTTATTTCTGATTTAGATTTGTAGATTTGTCAAAATGTTCAAAACATCGTTTATCAATTGTATAGTTTATCATATACCTTTTCAACCATCTTCACTAGTTTTAAATGACTTAATTCAATGGTGTATATGTATCCTCAACGACAACATGTATTGGCTAGTTGATTGTGACAAAAGGTCTTGATCGAAAATTCCTGATGTTCGATATAATGTCATCATAAGAGTGATCTAAATTATGATCAATATGCATGTAGCTCCTTATCAACTAACTCACACAGCCTGTACATACTATGTGGAGTCAGTGTTGAAATATATCTAAAAAGACTGGTAGATAGTAACACCCATGATTACTACATTGTTAGCAATTTATTGAAATGTATTACAATGAGTTAAAACTTTAAAATAACAAATGAACAGCATTTCTTTTTTCTAATATATTTGTTATGAATTACGACATCCCACAACTACTTATATATGAGATATATGGCCCAATAGTACATAGTCGTATATGTTATATTGCAAAGAAAATAATGATAGCACAAGTAATAAACATATTTCACATATAAAAGTTTTACACTTACCATGTTACTATGGTATAATGTGTTAGTTTTTCACTCTGTGCACTAATAAATATTTGGGTATAGATTTCTCCATTATTTAAAATAACATAAACAAGAGAATAATTAAACCAACATTGCCATGGTGGCAGACTTTGTGATTCCGACTAAATTATTTAAATAATGTTTGTTACTATAACGTTCATATAACTAATGCATGTAATAAATTTACATACCATCCCTCTTGTTTATCATATTGTGGAATAATTAAAAAATTACATGTTATGCAATAGTAGATATTTTGTATGTTTAGACCGTTTGTCCAATAATTGGAAATGTTTATGCAAGATTGTAGTTTTAGAATGTCATATAGGAATGTGATTACTAGAGATTGGCTTTTGCTATTTTATGGGTGAATAATGATTATGACATGTTAGTAGAATACAATATTGATACACCAGTTGCTTGCATTACAATTTGGGAATACATGTACATGTAATTAATTTGCCATTGTTGTTGTTTTTTTTATAAGTGTGTCTATCTTTCTGGATCTTTATGGAAACTTTGTTTGAAAACAGTTTTTAAAAATATATTGCATTCCGACCAATTATAATAAACTGTATTAGTATAACATTCATATAATAAATACAAGTCATGTAATATACCATCCTTTTGTCTGGTGAATACATGCCGTTTATTTAACATCTGGAGGTAAACTGATTATCGTGAAGTAAAGCACGAGTGATTGTGTCTTTACGCGAAACAAACGAGTGAGCTAGCGATCCGAGATTGTTTTTGCGTTTGGACCCAATCACAAGGGTATTCTTTCAAGATAATCAGCTCACCTGGTTAAATAAACATTTTCTTACATTTCACGCATGCTTCTTCATAAAAACAATACACTCAAGAGTACAATATGGCCTAAAGTTATGCAAAATACTTTCTGGAGGCGGGCCGTAGTGACGGTGACTGTCTCGCGATTCAGAGGGTGTGTCCGAGAACACGATTTCATTATTGGAAGGAAACACGTCATTGTGACGCTACTGACGTCATATCTCCATATATGGTAAATACGAGAGTGGTGTAAACTACTGTTGCCGAGTGGTGTAATTCACCGTTAGATTTCTGTAAACTACTGTTATTAGTGTGAAAATACTTATTTTCCAGTTGCTTGTATTGAAAGTTGAAATTTGAGAATTCAAGCAATACATGTAGTTAACTTGCCAATGATCTTGTTTTTTTTCCGTGTATGCCTACCTGTCTCAATATCCATGGACACGTCATTTTAAAACAATATTTTAAAAAGATGAATTTGTTTACGTATTTATGGTCAGAAATATTCTGAAACGATGTAAACACGCAACAAGAAGGTTGACATGTTATCGAACGCCCATGTATGATCAGCCATTACCGCAGTGCACCACGTGACTTTCATGTATCGATCTCGGATTATTTGGATATATATTAAAATTGCTATTTTTCCTCAGTAAAATGTTTTGAAAAATTATGTAATGGGTGAATAAATAACATGTTGAACTCCTTGTTGCATATTTAAATCGTTTCAGTATATACTGTTTATTTTATGGAATGTTTGCATATTGTTTTCTTTTGTACATCATATACTAACTAAATGTTCATAGGAATTGTGTTTGCATTCAGCAACGCTTGTGTATTCAGCAATATGGGTGTTTTAGATCATTTCTTTTTAAAAATGTATTTTTTTTTTTTTTGGGGGGGGGGGGGTTTTTGGGGGGGGGGGGGGGGGGGGGGGAGGGGGAGCGGGGCGGTAAATTATGCTGTAATCATACCGTAACAGGCGGTACAAACCATATCGAGATAAATCATAAAATGACATAAAAACATGTCATATCCGGCATGTAGAGAGCTGACACTTTCCACGGATCAATTAGAATGTATTTACTCTATATCGCCACAGAAAAGGGACAATAACACGCGTTAGTTATCCAGAAATAGGCACTTTCATCAATCTCCCTCGATTCATAATTCACGTACAAAAAGGTGTCATCTTTGGAAGCGAATTATTCAGTAAATACGTTGTCATTAGTATTGTGAGCGTGGTCGTTGGACATCATATTAATTTCTGCGTCTGTGCATAACATACATGTTGCTGATAATGTACTGTAAGCTGTAAACTTGATATAAAAAGCACTTGCATGGTATTCTCTATCTATTAGTGATCCGCTGCGAACATCCTGACCACAGTTTAGAAGCACGCTTCATAAACTTTATCTGCCCAACTGACAACATCTACGGAGCCATATGCACGATATACTGTGACAAATCGCTTCCTCTAAATGGTGGTGACGTCATCACATGTGAAAGTACCACGCCGCCAACGTCAACATCTGGTTACTGGGATTGGGGGTCTGGCGACCAGCCCTACTGTGAAGGTACGACCATGCACACGTTTATATTCACTATCTTTGTTGTGGTGGCTGATATGTGCCCTTTCGCATTTTCGACTTTTCTCTCCGATAATACGACAACTCAGAATACGATAATGTGAAAAAGGTTGGCGAAAATACGACGCAAATTCCCGGCACTTTGTCGCCCCATTCTGGCGCATTTTCGAGTGGCGAATTTTCACAATTTCCTAGATTAGGTACAAATTGTTCTTTATAGGAATTACATATTAAGTGTATCATTGCGTATTAACTAAGTATTCCATATTTAAAAATAACGAGTGCATCTATTACACCTTGAGCCAGCAATAAACCCCCTCCACTCCATGTGTGATTTTAGGTGAGTATGATTTTCGGATTCAGTAGCCTATTGGCTATCCAACCTGGTTGTCTGCGCTTGAAAAGCCGCTGGATGAACAAATGGCGACCATTTCCCAAGATGGCCGCCGAACATTATAATATTGTTTTATTAAGAACTGTTAACTTTCAATATTAACCGGATAAATTGCTACAATTAAGTCACAATTTGAATGTAAACTGATTTAGAATACATGTTACATTTAATTACATCAGCAAATGGCAATATATTTCAAAATGGCCGCCGAAATTGGCTGTTTTACAAAATGTTAATGCCAATCGTGTGCTGTTACGAACGATTACAGACATTCATAAAGTTGACACACATATACCTTGATTTCCCTCACAACTAAATGGATAATACAGGGGAGAGTGATGCCATATCCTTCCACAATTGTCAGAAAAGGCATACTGGCCGCCAAAATGTTTTTATTTTGTTCTATTCTTTACTCTATGGAGTTGTTATAAATACCATTTCATGCACATATTACATGTATCCGTCCCAATTCGATATACACATAACATCACAATTATATAGTTATTTTTTCAAATTGGCGGCCAAAATGATCAGATGTTCAATAATATTGACGCTGAAGCTGCAGTTTTCAGTAATTAAACAACACTAACATTAGAGTGTGATATTCTGTTTATTTTCAAATACGGATGTATGTCCATCATTGTCAGTATTGAAGACATGTTTCAAAGTGTTTCCAAAATGGATTGACTGTTGACAAGGAATATGCTATTATTGGGCTGTCTAGTCAATGTGATTGTTCACGAGCACACTAATCACGCTTAAGCGAGCATGATGAGCATTGGCTAAGGCAGTGTGTAGTATGGCATGATGAATGACATGGGTCTGCTTATTGCAAATATGCATGGCTTTCTCTCACATTAAGGATCCCACATATGTCTTCAGATGTGCCAATACTTTAAATTAACCCTTGTTCGTGAGTTGCAAATGGAAAATAAATACAATACATGATAATGATATATAATTCATGCAGTCACTGGTGTAATCAGTTCGACATTAAACGCTACATGTGCTGTATTTATTGTTCTAATTAATCATATTGAAACTAATACACCAACAACTTAATCATATACAGTGTCACCATGACTGTCAGTTTCAAGATGACCATCGACATGGTCGCTTTTGCAGTTATGATGTGATATTTACGGATCTATATTATATACATTTAATACAGCTTAATTTTCTTAAAGTAATTGTTATACATTATCCCATCTTGCTGGTGGCATCAAAATGTGCTAACCCATGACATATGCTCGAATACATGGTTGCTATAATAATGGAATATGATTGTCCATTAGGGTTGTAATATAATAATAGTTTAAAGGGATTGCTATGTGGATTGAATGTACATGTATATCGCAAAGACATGTATATTAGCTACAAACCACGTGTAGCATGTAAATGCTTAACAGGTAAATACATGTACACGTTGTACATGATTATAGAGTTCTGTGGTCACTAGAATGACATTACCTGTTTTTCAAATAGAGACATATTCCGATGACACCAAAGAGCCAGCAAAATACACAACCTGTGGTAAAATGCGGCACAAAACGCCTCCCACAATCCTGAGTCTGACCGCCTGACCGTAAATAGTTAGAATGCCATGTAGACATTGGTTCAATTGCATAGGAAAATCTAAATTTAATGTGTCTCGATAGACGCTATGTGATATTATTTAGATGAACATTTTGATACATTGCATACTATGTTGTGGAGACACGTTTATCATTTATGGGGATTTACATGCATATTGAATGTCATATGCGGATGTGTGGCTACACAGAGTAACACATGAGCTTGTGTAATACAAATAATTTGATTGCTGTAAAGTGATAAGTTCGGGTATTTTGACAACAATAGGCACGTCCTTTGTGTAATAGTATTGTAGCGTGTCGGCGGTCAAGGATGATGCAAACACTACACTGGTTGAAAATACCGAAGAAGTAGTAGTAAATATTGTAGTTGCGCTGCCACCAGCAACCAGTGTAGATACTTACGCTTTACCGCAGATAGGCTCAATATCGCCTCGTATGGTATGACAAATGACAGAGACAGATGTACACGATAAATGATTTATATAGTAACCAATGTGAATGTTGATATACAGGAAACAATCGAATAAAGTCAGTATTCGCTTGACAAGCCTTCTGTTGGTAACGGCCTTGGATGTAAATGACGTCCCGGATAAGGGTCTCCGTTTGCAGGTCAAATAGATGTTACAAAGTATCCCCCATCAATGGACGTTGATTTGTTGATGTATTCAGAAACAAAGGCTGGTATCTTCCAGTGTATGATACCTGCTGACGGTCTGGTAAGCTACTGGGTTCCACGATCCTCTGGTAGATATTAGCGGTCGAGATCCACTATGCTCTTCTAGATATTCGCGGTGAAAACGCCACAAACCGGGTTACGTATCCCAGCTTGAGTAACGAAAGTATGACGCGCTATAACGATGGTGATTTGGGAAGTACAGGTGACCGGAAGAGTGCCGAAAAGTCTACAGCCCAAATACGTGGTTATAGGAGCAACGTTGTGAGTACATTCTGGTTAATACAGCAAGACAATATTCCATGGGTCAATGGTACGTGTAGATCCGGTGATATCTGTGCACGGATAAATGAGACTACTAGCTTGCAGTGTATCTTGATAGTATTAAACATACATCATGTTGGCGAAACGAGCATGTATTCATCAGTATGTATCTCCCTGCACCACTTCAGAGTATTATAGACATTGATGGAGTAGGACAAGGTGGTGACCTAAGTGATGATCTATGTTTGAGGATCCCAGGTGAGGATCTCTGGTGAAGAACTGTGTTTGAGAATCACAGGTGAGGATCTCTGGTGAGGAACTGTGTTTGAGGATCCCAGGTGAGGATCTGTGTTTGAGGATCCCAGGTGAGGAACTGTATTTGAGGATCTATGGTGAGGATCTATGTTTGAGGATCCCAGGTGAGGATCCCTAGTGAGGAACTGTATTTGAGGATCTCCGGTGAGGATCTATAGTGAGGATTCCAGGTGAGGATCCCTAGCGAGGAACTGTATTTGAGGATCTCCGGTGAGGATATATAGTGAGGATCCCAGGTGAGGATCCCTAGCGAGGAACTGTATTTGAGGATCTCCGGTGAGGATCTATAGTGAGGATCCCAGGTGAGGATCCCTAGTGAGGAACTGTATTTGAGGATCTCCGGTGAGGATCTATAATGAGGATCTGTGTTTGAGGATCCCATGTGAGGATTCCTGGTGAGGAACTATGTTTCAGGTGCTGTGTTCCCGCAATTCTCGTATTTTCCACAAACACTGGTTGTGTGTAGAGGCGTGAATCGACGAACCTAGCCCTGGTCACAAGATGGTTACTCCGCAAATGCTATAAACGTAGGGGAAGCCAGGTTAGTTGCGACAATGCAGCTGATAGAATTCTGTCCTGGTTGTGAAAATTCTCACAAAGTCTATATTTTCATAAACCTAGCAGTTGGACGGACGAATGCATCCACAATAAAGCTCTAATTATTCACGATATGGTCATTGGGCGAGTGTTACCTTTCGAATCAATGAATTAAGAATATCAGAAAATGTGAAGTCTCCGAGACGATGTGATCACTTCGACTGTTGGAACACGACTGCTCGATGCGCGTTCAAACCACACGCGCCTGCAAATGACGTATTTCCCGTAATGCCCTGATGACGTCACTCACAATCCAAGATGGTGCACAAGAGAGAAAAATCATTTCCTGTAAAATTGTAGAAACAACTATTATCCAAGCTTGACTTTGGAAGGCGATGTCAAGCGGTAACAATGTGAACAATGTAATTAATAACATATTTACATTCCCTAGGACTAATTAATATAACTGTCCACCTGTTTGGATGGCAGAAATTTTCTTCGAAAATACGGTTCGTAAAGACAGTTCCGACGCAAAATCCAATTGCGCATTGGCGTTGTATATGCCACCAAATAGAAGGCTAGCTTACTGAATCCATCGTAAATATCCAATAGATACGTTTTGAGTGTCCCAGACTCCGTATCGATAATCCTTGTGGATATAAATAGATGAACCTTCACCACACGTCCCGCACGGATTCGAGGTGGGTGAGATAATTTCATAAAATGTAGAAACTGTATGAAGGCATCACGGCCCATGTGGGACATCCCGACTTCTGTGGCCACCATAAATATGTATAGTAGTCGCTAGCCCACCAGCACCCGCGGTTACATGGAAGTGGGTGGGGTAGCAACATAAATTGTGGTATCATCACATCATCTGACACCAAAATGAAGCAAGGAGAAATAGGTAGATGGACGGGTAGATTGAAGTAACTCGTAGTAGCATATTCATTCTTCATTATCGGTATGCAACCAGTAAAATAAAAGAAACAAAAAATAACTTCACTAATGGAACTGTCTATCGACTCGTCAAAGTATTGTCCTACTGATGTATGACTTTCCATCTGGATCACATTTGGAATAACAATACCACTAAATATGGTATCCTGTTGTATTTTGTAGTTATATGTAAGTAGGTCAGATGTGCATACTTCTTAAACTGGACTATATTGATTTTTGAATACCCCGGAATGGCTTTTTCAGACTACATGCATAATTATATTGGCTTGTATATATAGTTATACACTGCTATACCTGAGCTTGTAGGATATACACATCTTTTCAGAAGGCATACACACTTTTAGCGACATTTGTCAAATATTCATTTTGGCACAGAAATGCAAAGACTACACTGAAGCGATATCCTCGTATATTTAAATATATAATGATGATGTTATGCAATGCAGGTATATGCCAAACTATTACAAGTTGATTACAAACCTACATCATATTTGGATGTTGGTAATTTGACACAGGTGTAGACTTTCACATGTGCTACAATTAAGAACACTGAATGTTCAGCACATGTTAGACACAATTGTTGATGTATGCCTACATAGCAGCTATATGATTATAGTGGATATATTGGAAGGGCATATGCATGCTTTTAGAAAGATCATGCACCATCAATTTCTTTGTTTATATGAAAATTGTGAATGGTATATCAACCTTAATGGTTATCAAATGTCACTATTATGAACTCATGATTCAATATTAACTTATAATGTCTCGCTTACAAAGTACAATATTTTAATGGATGCCTCTGAAATGAGATTGTACACTAATGGAGCAATGATCATGATGCATACACTGGTGTGCACTTACACTGGTAATGGATGACGGCCATACACATTGGAACACACATGTTCTCGTATGACACATATTGTATTTCAGTAGTTATAAAAGTTATACATGTTCACTATATTCATGATTTTATAAGTACATGTGCCACCTATACATTTCCTGTTCTTGCTGATGACTCGAGATGGGTTGAGGGAATATCATTGGAATGCACGATATATAGTATGCACATTATGTGGAACCGGTTTCATCGGTTCTACTACCTAATAGTATTTATATGTCAAACAAACTCTTTTAATTGCGTGGCTGCCACCTTAAAGTGTACAAACAATGTTGTATGTGTTCAGTTCAGCTTGCTCCTATTATTTACAGCTATCTTAATGTTCTGTATTTTAGTATTGAATGTGTCTTGCATTGGGTAATATGTGCTACAAATAATTAATTCAGCATAGTAGAAATTGTATATTTCCTATATCCATGTGCCAATTAGTACATACACCTATACTATTGACAGTAACAATTATATTTATATATTTTACCTAATGGTGTTTTAACGCCTGTGAACAGCTGAAAGTAATAATTATATGTATCAGAGTCGTTAATATTGGAATACACATCATAGTAAGTATGGTAATAGTCATGCTGCATAAATATGAAATGGACATATAGAGCTACGAACAGACATGCATTCTGTATTCTGAAATGTGTGTGGATAACTAAAATACAGATGTTAGTAGCTACACGTTCATATGAACCTTTCATAAGTATATGGCAGCGTATGAAGTAAGAAAAAGTATTGCGTGTAAAACTACTTTGTTTTACCATTGCATCATCTGCTGTAGACATTATGTAATCAGAATATGGGCATCAAGCATATATTGCGAACACTAGTAAGTACAATTACCATTTATACAATTAATAGACACCGAGAGAGATTTGCATATTGAGACACATATCATATTTGCTACCTTCACTAAGTAAAATACGAAGCGGGTAGACAGACAGACGGACGAGCACTCGGACACACTGTATCTGAAGTGTGCACGGATAGCTATTGAAAGTACCTAAGTAGTTGCATATGCATGTAAACCATATATAAAAAAGTGACAGTGCATAACATAAATGAATTGCATTACATGTAAAATTCCCACTGTAAAATTTGTGGGTGGGGAACGTTAAAAAATACTTTGTTTTTAACATTGTTTCATCGACTGCAGGCATCAGATAATCGGCATGTATGCAATTAACATGTCTAATGAATACTACTAGGTACAATTGACAAAGACAAAATACAAAAGTACGATGCATTTATGGAGTTATTAAGATATATATTTTGCATTGAAATTCAGTGGGTGGGGTAATACAACATGCATAATTCTTCATCTAGATTACAAGATATTATTTACTTGAACTTTATTCCATTGTATAGTTATGAACTTGTCAGAAAACATACAAAACTGGCATATCAATTGTTTCCAATGATAAAAATAATTTCAACGAAAAATGCTATTTTTCACAATTGTGAAAAGTCTGAGGGTGGTATACTTCAAAAAGGTGCCAAATATTCATCCAACGGGTTACAGAACGCAGACATAGGCGTAAAGCTCGTAATTGAATTTAGTTTCATAAAACATATTTCTGCAAAAATCCCACAGGAGGTGGCTGACGGCATTTTTACAGATATTATAATTTAGTAATCTTTAATTTACTGATAGAGGCGCGCGTTTGTATCAGACTTTTTATTTTTTATATGCAAATAAGGCAGGACAGTTTTGTATCATTGTATCATTTATATCACTTAAATGCGTCACCTACATTTTGTTATATCGACATATTGTATAATATGATCATTGCTCATCAACAATTAAATAGAGAGATTAAATAGTTGCTTTCGTTCAATTTTTAAGGAAATACGGTTATCGCCCCTGATATCAAGAATGACAATTCATATCCGATTTAAAAAATATAATAGTGCCTATTAACACGTCCTGTAATGGTACATGAATGTTTATTTGCCGGTAACATGTTATATCTAAATAATGGACTAACATAATGTGCCCCCGTATATTACAACCTGTGACCTGGGGTAGCAGGTTTAATATCGTAGAGTTTGTAATATACAATACATCAACATGTTTATAAATACAACACAATATCAGTACTTGATGTACTTTGATTACTCGCAGTGATCACGTGCCCGCCACTGCAGCTGCCTGCGAACGGAGCCATAACAATGGCGAGTGCTAACAATCGGCCAGTGGCAGTTCTCAGCTGTCAGTCTGGCTACGACGTTGCTAACGCTATTCCTGGATTTGATGGCCGACTCTACTGCAATGACAACAATGAATGGTCGCTGGATGCTCGTGTGCCAGACTGTGTTGGTAAGGGTGGTTTGCATAGAGTATCTTACAAGAGTGGTGATAGTAAGGTATATTTCTACAATATATGTGTCCAATTCAGCAATGTTGAATATATATTCGCTTAATGTGACCCTATTTGTCTCAGCCACCAGGTGCTTCGAGATAATGATATCCGTATAGTCACGCTCGTGTCAGATTTCCATGTCTCACCGTACACGCATTTGTCTCGAATCTACATGTAGCAACGACACATTTACTAATATATGGCAATATTATGGCTAGTGTGTCTTAAAATTACAACAGTAAATGTACATTCGCTTAACGTTTACATTTTTATCCCATCTCATAGCGAAACTGGGATATACGAATACAAAAGATGGCTGTCAAATACATATACTGTTCCAAGAAGTTACATGTACATTAAGCAATTTAAGAACGTAAAATGGATGAATTTGTCATAGCGATGCAAATGTGCAACATGACAAATCAATTAAATTAACTGCGATATTGGAAAAATCCACGATGGTCGCCATGTGATCATTTTACATAGTTCACTCGTTCGTCATATCAAGGAAAATCTTGGGTTTATTGAAACAACCAGTGATTGTTTTTGTAACTTTGATGTGGAATTACATAATAGTCTAAATAGCAGAAGTCAAAGATGGCCGTTAAATATAAATATATTACACTATTCTTGAAATCTTATTTTAAACTAAGAAAAAAAATATAATTGCCCATATTAGTCTGGCAGCGGCAGGTGGTGACCCAAAATTCTCGGTTAAAGTTGTTTTTATTGTTGATAATTAATGCTTGGGATGTGTATAAAGAGATCCCGCATGATTTGAAACTCTCACCCTTGAGCAATTCCAGAAATTCAAGATGGCCGCCAAGATGGCCGCCGCATAAATCGCGAATCTAGATTTCGTCATAACTGTTGTTCTAAGTACGGTATAATGCTGATATTGGGTTCTATATGTATGTTTCTGGGGTCGTGAAATACAAATCTGACATTATTTTACAATTTAATGGTCTCCGTGATGAATTACTTCCAAAATGGCCGCCATAAATGACATTATTGTCTCTATTTTTGCTGTCAATTCTGTCAACTGGCATTTTGAATGGGTTTTTGAACTGATGTACATGTATTTGCATTATATGCCATGTAAATACTGATAATATGAAAGTACTGTGATTTTATCTTTGTATCTTACAATACACAATGAACTTCTGGAACACAAATGTAATATGCTATCTTAATACACACAGAGTGAGTGAGTTATGTGTCTGATCCCTGCACCATCCGTATTCAGCAGTATCTAACGTTGGGGGATCCGGCTGCATGGCGCTTCTCCAAACTGCAACTTGTAGGTGGGCTCGGGCGACATTTGCTCTGAATGCTTCATTTGTTGGTGGTAGCGACACTTTTACCGACTTTGGATGACCAAGATTTCTGGCGTGCTTCGGTCATGGACTTGCATCGAGACTGGCCATAACATGCTAGAACAAATGGTGTCGCTTGATTAATTACATCTGACAGACGTGTGACGGAGTCGCCTAGTGAACTGAGTGGATATAAACCAGATCTTAGCACTTTTAGAGCAACCCCTTTGCCGATTCCATAATATGAGCCCACTGTGTCACATCCGGTAAGACCATGTGCAGCTAACACATCTGGCGCAATGTGTATGGACCTCTGTAGCGTGTTCTCGATGTCAATGGCTGTACGACCTTGTACTGGAGAAACCATTGTGACTTTACCAGTTATATCACCGCTATGATAGAAATGTAACAGCAGCACAAATATGTCTGTGTCATCGGCTATTACAAGAGATGTCTTGACAGCAACACTGGAAACCTGCTGTACCACGATAGTGTCTCCTTCTTCATGTGTAGTGGCCATATCATGTCGTCTGATAGCTAACGCATTGTTAACTTCTACTGGGAATGGATCACTACCTGTCACAACTAGTTTGTGCAGTGTGAAGTCATTCTTGTGCGCTACGAAATCTGCACATATGAGATCAATCAACTGGACTTTGTTCGCAGTAACAGTTAGGATGACTTTCTGTGACGGCAAGCGTGAAGTACTGCGTAGTGTGTACACCCTGCTGGCTCCCTTGTCCCTACCGAGCCGAGTCGACTCCTTAGTACTGCACTTCTGGTACCTGGATTTAAATACTAGTATTAGTGTTGTTCGACATGTAGATTCTGTTAGATGGTAGTATTTAATATCGATTAATTGATGGATGATTGGTTGGGCTTAACAATGTTTTCAAACATCTATTTAAATGTGGTGATTGCTTGGTATATGGAGGTTTGGTATTAGGATCTGAATTCCATCACTAAATTTGACCTGCCGAATGCCACAAAATCACTTAGACTTTCCACCATACATCCTGAAAACAGTGGCACATACATATACATGTACATGTACTAATGAACGAGAGCATGACATTGTATGTACGTATGGGATAATACTGATGCCATAGTATGTGTTTGTTATGCTTTATTCTATCAGATGTTTGCTAATATAAAGATACTCACAGTCATGCTCCCTTCCATAAATATGTGTAATACCTGTCAAACACGAGGTAGACATCACTGATTTTCAGACGATTATGGACGTGTTCTCGGAAGAGATCAAGGTAATCCTGGACAGTCCCAGTGGCCGGCCAATGTATCACCCAGAGCACAGCGCAACCATCCAGAAATGACGCATCTACACTGTCCTCCGTATGCCGGCTAGAAACATGTACCTTAATGGCGTTCTTAAGTGTTGATTTCGTTTTGGCTTCTCTCAAATGTCCATCGGTATCAAACATGGAAGTAGGATAAGGTGCGAGTTCATGCGCAAGTAAACTATCTGCATCTAGACTACGTGGACTTGACTGCAGTCCCATTGCTCTTGCATATATAGTATCTGTATCAAATACCTTAGCGTCATCTACCTTTAGATGCTTACGTGTCAATGACATAGTCACTACTGTCTTTTGGATTGTGTCATGGAATCCTTCTGGTAACATATTCTCAAATGAGTTCATTTGACTTTTACCTAGTTCAGATGCCTTATCAACATTTATTGATGCACGGTGTGCTCTCCGTGGATGAAGTGATTGCGCACATCGCCTGGCAAAGCTTCCATCGAATGTAGATAGTACAATCCATATCGCGCATAATTCATATGTCCAGCAGCGAAGAACAGTGACATCATTTCGTTCACGGCTGCTAGGTGGAGAAGCCAGTCGCCTTCACGCTCCGCTAGTGTGTATTTCAATATGGTGAATACTGGCTTAATTAGGCAGTCCACCCAAAGTCGCGCTGTTCTGCTTTCTGCTGAAATTCGGTCAAGGACTTGTTGCATGTCATCCATGCATTCAATCTCATACTTGTGTAACAGTGGGCGTAGTAGTTCCTCCACCAGCATTGTCAGGCTCTAACATTTTGTGGATACTTTTTCCCAGAGAGCATTTTCATCACTCCACCAAACGGGACACTCAGTATTTCAGCTATGCCAGAGTCAGCCATCAGTGTACCAACACATCCACAGTAACTCATTAATAGGTGCATGCCTCCTAATCTGAGGTAGAAGTCGTTGAACAAATTCTGGTTGTCCCACAAAACATGAAGGGCTACTCTATATAGCTGTTGATCAGCAGTATGTATCACATATGTTTGCCCAACATTGTCAGTTATTTGTTTCGCTTTCAACATTGAGGTCATTATTGTGTTCGAATCTGCTGGCGGTTTATCTATAAGCGGCATAAACACAACTGTTGCTTTCGGTTGTAATGTATGTCCTGTTCTCTGCACAGTTTTGTGTCGTGGCCCACCGAATTCGGGACATTTGTCATGAGTAGTAACATCCTGAAAGAATGCTAGATTGTTCTCTTCAGCTCTAGTTTCAGAAACCTGCTGTTGTTGTCTAAGCTCTTGTGGTAGTGGTTTTGTGGCTATTGCCGGCATTGTTGGTTTCTTTTGTACGGTAGTGTTTGTAACTATACCTTCATTCTCATCGGCAATAGGTTTTGACATTTCATCTTTACTAATTCGCTTGATAGTGTCATTGTCATTTGAGATATTCTTCTGGTTTGGTTGCGTAATGAGCATTGAGTGAATGTGTTGATAGTTTTCCATTAGGTGAACTAATATCTGCATCAAAGTTATCTACAATTACTTGAACCATGCCATGTTTAGCGTCTGTTATTCCTTGCTGGTTAGGGTCATTGGCTGCATCGATTGCAGCAGACTTCTTGAAACGAAGCAATTCATCATAGCTGCATGTTACACGATAGTCATACATATGATTGAGCAGTGTCTTTGAATCCCGTAGTAATATTCCTAGTGCAATTTGAAGACATGTGGACTGATTTTTTAGCAAACCTGTTACAATATTTCCTATCAGCATACTTGGTAGGGAGTTGTCTAATTTTGGAGATATTGCAGTTAGCAACATTTGTAATGTCCTAGAGCATTCTCCCTATCAATGTGTCGATTATATGTAGACCTGGAAATGTTCATGCTTTTGACATCTGTCACTACATGTATATGCTTCGCTACATTGGCGACATCATGCACAATATTGTCGTCTTCATTATCATTCTTCATCACTTTCAATACTGTGGCCGATTTTTCTCGGAATGCAACAATATTCGCATAGCCATTAGCGGACAATACTACAATGTCATCTTGAAAATGCTCTCTAAGTTTAGTAATCAAACCGGTACGGGTTAGCTCTTGTCCTGATTGACTAGAATACTCACTGAACAGTTCTATTGAGTTCCATATTCGAGTTTGGTCGTCTAACATCGTATTTATCACACGTGATAAACCTTCATCATTGTTCTCTTGTGTCGACGTACTACATTCAAATTCACCAAATTTGCGACTTTTTGTGTTGGCGAAAGCGAGTTGAACAGTCTCTGTGATACCGTGCTTCAGCAGCTGGAAGATCCGCGACCGCGCCCTCAATTCTAACACTAACTTCCTCCGCCCATTTGTCAGCACGAGATTTACATATATCCAGCAGAAACTGTTTGTAAGGTTTACCACCAAGTTCAAACTCAGTGGAACGGCACAAGTATGATGGTCTCCACCGGCTGGGATTCTTTGGATCTTTATCAATTTCACATGAATCACCACAGAAGATACATTGTTGATGGAAATCAAATGGATTATATGATCGACGTAGCCTTTTGCATTGGTGTCCAGTGGGGTCACTTGCATACAGTTTCCAGTTTGACTTGGATGTATATTTAAAGCACAATTTCTATGATAACTGATGGTTAGGTTTTCATCATTGGTAAGTTGTTCTTCTAGTTCAGTATGGAGACTGTCTCCATAAATTTTACTCGCATTGATTGATTAGAATGTATGCGCGAAGATCCAACATTTTGTCCGCATGCTGTTTCAGGATTACACTCTGTCCCATAGCGGAACTTGAATATACACCCGTCACTCATTGGTTACTTGCAAATATATAAATTTACATGCATTTTATAAATTTATTTCAGAAATTAATATATTTCGTTTTCTGTGGAAGCGACCTATTCCAATAGCATTGTATGGCATTTCTCCAGTGTGAATTCTCATCTGATGTGAGTGGCCACTGGAATGTGTCATGTTTTTTATTTTTTTAAATACACAAATTTTGTCAGCTTAATTTATGTTTGATAATACATGTGCTGATACATGTACACAATCAACCAATCAATCAACCAACCAATCAATAAATCAATAAGTTCCAATGCCAATAATATTACAGGCCCGAAGCCACATAAACACATAGCTTCTTGCTGCTGTTGAAATACAATGCATGTTATTCAGACAATGAACAAGCTCGCCCTCCCTTTAAAAATATAAAAATATAAGTCCACATCGAAAAAAAATTGGCCAGGGGAGGTCATCCAAAAGTGCAAAAAAATGTTTTTACCTGAAACAATTGTATTTTAACTCGAGGTCGAGTATTACGAATGGGAATTCAAGTGGGTGGGGAATGGCTGTATTCCATCTGACATGCATTTGTAAAGAAATACCTACTGATGCTAGTAATTACGTGCCTAGAGGAAAAAATTAATATCTTACCTGGGACACATATAAGGCATGAAAACATCTGCGTGCGAGTCAGCTAGGTTGATTTTTATCGCCTAGCAGACGAATCAAAATTACATTTTGTTGTTGTTGTTGTTATTGTCTGCAACTTCCTCCGCTGTTTTTTCTTGGCATCGCTGCTATTTTCTACCGGAGTCTTCTGTTTTCTCTCGCCATATTTAAATTGGTTGGGAACTGTGGATCTTACCTTGATGTAGAACATAAATCATACAAGTAGCAATCATGCCACCATGAATCACAAAAGTAACATGCTAAAACAGTGGACCTCAATACTGGGTGGGTGGGGGGGGGGGGGGGTGGGTGTCGTCCGACCGCTACTTAACCGAGGGGGGAATTTTCTTTTAATTTCTGTTTCCTTTTATTTCAACTATCCCACCACTGGGCGTGCTTTGTTGTCTTCTGACAACTATTGTTTCTACAATGAAATAGGTACAGAGTTTATGTACACTACTCCTCTGGCACTACTCTTCTGGCACTCTCCTACATACACTTATTTGTACTTTTGTCACAACTTAACCATCCTGGGTTTTTGCAATGGCCCAATGATAAGAGCTACACATCTGGCAGGTTCAGTTGCTGCAATTTCAGTGTTATGTTATGGTTTGATCGATAATTGGTCTTCTATTGCTAAATCTTAATAAAATATACAAATTACTGAAGTTTTTGGCGGACATCTTTGATTTTTGATTTTCAAGGAAGCCAATAAATTTTAAAATAATGCCAGATTCGTATTTCTCGAACCCAGAAACATAAATATGGAGCCCAATATCAGTATTCTACTGAACTTAGAACAAACGTTATTTCAAACTCTAGATTCGGGATTTATGCGGCGGCCATCTTGGCCGCCATCTTGAATTTCTGGAATTGCTCAAGGGTGAGAGTTTCACATCATGCGGGATCACGTTCTACACACATCAATGATAAATAATCAACAATAAAAAAAACTTTAATCAGAATTTTGGGTTAGGCCAATAATCGGCGTTTCACTACCAGACTATATCCCAAATCAGGGCAAATGTGTCTACCAATTGACAATACTGTATGTACATGTATGCATATAATGATTTCAGTACCTAGGTATGTACTTAGATAATTGTTTCAATAGAAGAAGTCCAAGATGACCGTCAGCTACATGTACATGTGTATTGAATTACTTGATAATCAATTTGTGTAGTAAATAACTTATAACACTCGGATACTATATGTAAGAATTTAAGTTTTCCAAATCATGGTGTTAAGTCTCGGTAAACCTTTTTGTTATGTTGATATAGATCATTAGACAGCTGCATCAATAACACAAGTCTGACATGGCCGCCAGATTTGAATATACATGTAGTATATGTTAATAGCAATCAAATCAGAAGTTATAATAATATAATATTTAAAATGTTGCATAGTTTGATGAACTTTTTCCATTTATTTTAGCCCCTATTGTCTGGCCATTCCATATCAGCATTCATGCTGGTAATACTGGCAGGCAGATGTATTACGGAACATTACAGCATTCTTCAATGACTCCCTACATTTCATAAATACCAAAGGTTTTCAAAAATAGTATACGCTCAAAATGTTTTAACTGTACAACATCACACAAAATGGTTCATCTTGGTAGCGCCATCAACAGATTGAGTGTATGTATAATGAAATTGAACAAGTATAAATGGACGATACGTCTATATATTTCTGTCACAGTTGGTTACTACAATAATATAGCTACACCGTTTTATGATCACGTATTATTGGACATAATGCAAGTAATTGATGTATATTCAGATTATTATCGAAAAAATATATTTGTATGATGATTAATCATTTTAATCAATTTCTCCATGTACTGTTTCTGAATTAATGGGCATAGATATGTTTCTTCCATAAACATAACACAGAAGAGTTACAATTGTATGACATTTAATACGGAATGAATGCATACTAAATGTAGAACACACAAGATATTACGTCGTCAGTTTACGTAACTGCTGAAAAAAGAAACCAAGTGTAATAACGAATGCAATAATTCCGAGAAGAAAGATAACATAAAATAAATATCATAGCGAGGACAAAACTAATTCAAATGGAAATGATAGTATAGAGTCATTCCATGTGTGCCGTTACTAAATACCTACGGTAACAATAAATGGTGTACTACTTGCAGACAGTAATAGACAATGTACAAGCTCATGTCATAGAGAATAGTAGGTCAGTGCCGTGAATGGGAAAACATATCTGGCAAGCCTTATGAAACGGGATGGGCAAGGCACTAACCGACTATTCTATTTATCCCGAAAACATTACAAATAGCTTTAAAATGCAAAAAATAACCCCATTCGCATCCTCAAAGTCGGAGAATCGACTAGTATGACAACCGCACATATTCATATGCAGTGATTAGGTCGTATTGACAGGATATTAACATTTTTTCACGGCACCGTATTTCACGGCACATACGCACTGTGTTGACGGGATACAACCATACATCGGATGCGAGGTATGATGTAATCATGAAATGTAATATGATAATGCTGAACAATGTAACTGTCGTCCGTTCTTATGGCCAGAGTGTTTGTGTCATCGTATTTTTCGTACATTTACAATATTAACTTGCATTTCATATACAGAGGATCTCAAACGAGTTGTCATTTGATGTGAAGTTTATGAAACGAGTCACGGATAATTTATGCACCGAGCCTCTGGCGAGGTGCATAAGCTTGCTGACGAGTTTCATAAATCTCATATCAAATACAAACGAGTTTGAATATTGCTGGTCAAGACGAGCATAATTTAAAAAAAATTGAAAAACAGCTATTATAAAAGATTTGATTGTTAATGTAAAGGTAATATATTTATATTGGAATACCATCTTGAATTTCTGCTACATGTATTGACACAAATGTGTAATCGCATGTACATGTTATAGAAATTATTACTTTACCCGCATATATACTATATTGGCAGCGATTTTAAACTTTGATAGTGACGCAAGTGAGTGTTGAATTGCATATCAACTGTACGAAAGAACACAACATTGGTATAACTATGCTGTGTTTGAAATATGTCCAGGTGACATTTCATAGTTCAATCATTAGGGCTTTTCCAGAAAATATTCCCTGGGTGGGGGGGGGGGGGGGGGGGGGGGGGGGGGGTGGGGACTGTTTATTTTTTTTAAGGTTACCACCACCGGAATTTACATAAAATTATACCCCCACCACAAGAATTTATTTCTGGCATAACCCCCGACCACCGGAATTGAATATTTGCATTAAACACCCCCCCACCACCAGAATTTATTTCTCCTTTAACCCCCACCACCAGTGTCGACATTAGGACACTGACAAGTACTGGTTTGTTATTGGTAGACGTTGTGACCAGCATATCTGTGAAAAAATATATCAAGCTGCTCTTTGTTCTATATTAATAAAACATATTATTGTAAATATTAATCATTATACATGTAATACCATCGACTTGGTACTTACACTATACGTGTATGCCATAAATATTAAAATCCACTGAAGTCCATTTGACAGAAAGGCGCCATTTTTTTATGAATCCAAAATTGTTATGAATGAGTGACGTCAGCACGTAGTAAATAAGACACGCCCATAAACATTCATACGCACATAGTTTCTTCAATAAAACACAAATATTATTAAAAATAAGGAAATTAAGTAGTAGAAATGTAATAAATAGGATAATTAATCGTTCAGGATTGAATAGCGTGAAATACACTCATGTTCGTCGGCTACGCGAACTTGTTGTTTACGCGGAGACCGACGAACACTCGTGTACGAGATGTCTTAGGGTCGAGATGTCTGACAGCCAATCGAACTAGGCCGGCCAAACATTATATATACAGTCAAGGGACATAATTATTCACCACCCTGTTACCAAATTGTCTAAATTGGGTTACCCTGTCAGTGCAAATGCGCTGTGTGCTATTTATAGACATGCAACAGGAAGTCTAAATGACATCATATTATGACATCATAATTAACTGATCACATGACATAAAAATGGAAGCTGTGCACTTCCTGTAACCATGGGTAACACTGCGTTTGATTAATGGCTTCCAAACAAAAAGAATTGTGTGGTGAAGTTAGAAAATTAATCATAACTTCTTATGAGTCTGGCCAAAATCAGTCAGAATTGGCAAGAATATTTAATATACCACGGTCCACTATTAAGAGCATAATAAAGAAATATAAAGAATTTGGAACTGTAGAAAATAGACCGGAGAGAGGCAGGAAAGAAATTGTTCACAGACAGGGATAGCAATCAACTTTCTCGTGTTGTGAAACAGAACAGAAGGAGATCACTCCAGGATATTACCAGCATAATTAATGAGGGTAAGGACCATTCTTTCTGTACTAAAACTCTGCAGAGAAAAATCCATGATCTGGGGTATAAGCGACGTGTTGCCAAGAAACGGGTGGTGGTGAGGCATGCCAACAAGAAAAAGCGTGTGACGTGGGCTAAAGAAATTAGGAAATGGACAGTTGATGAACAGCAAGTGGATATTTAGTGATGAAAGTCAAATTGTAATTGGTGCATATAACCGTGTGCTTATCTGGAGAAAGGGCTCTGAAGTCAACGACCCCCAGCTTGTGAACGAACCTCCAAGGGGGCGAGTCAGTTTGATGGTGTGGGGATGTATTTGTTATGAAGGTGTCGGAACATTAACACAAGTAGAAAGTAACATAAATGCTACTAAATATATTGAAATACTTGACGATAATTTGTGGCCAGTTGTTGCACGCCATTTCCATGGTAACGACTATATATTTATGGATGACAATGCCCCTGCCCAATGGGCCCGTTCAGTGAAAGAATATATAGAAACAAACAACATAAACAACACAACGTGGCCAGCACAGTCACCAGACATAAATCCTATAGAAAATATTTGGCTGAAATTAAAAAGAGACATAGAACCTTCTGCAGCAAATATTCACACCAACTCCGAGCTCATTTGTGCTGTTCTACGTGTCTGGGAAAACATCCAACAAGACTATGTTAGAAAGCTATACCAGTCCATTCCAACACGTCTGTCAGAAGTAGTTAGGATGAAAGGCAATCTGACCAAATATTAAGGTAAGATTTCAATCTGTTACAAAATAATGACCACATATACAGCAGTTTCATTTCCACAAATGTTGTCAGTCATTTTGAAAGTGGTGAATAATTATGTCCCTTGACTGTATATAGGGGCGAAACGACCGGGGCGAACGGGAATAAGGGCGAAACGACCCGGGGTGCGAACTGGATTATGGGCGAAACGACCCGGGACCAATCGAACTAGGCCTAACGCGCTGGATTGCAAGAACAACAACTCTTAATAACTTTCGCTAAACGATGACCAGTGAACATTCAATCTCGGTGTTTTTTACGGAGACATCTAAATTGATACACCGACACCCACCCAAATAACCACCCACCAACATCACCACCAGAAAGGATACAAAGAAAAAGGAAATACCCCTACCTATAGATATTTTAAATGACGTAGACCCCACCCCGTTGAAAAATAAATACATTAATACGACGACCACCATGCTGTTTTAAAAAAGCCCGCCGTCCCCCCCCCCCCCCCTCCGGGGAAAAAAATGGAAAAGCCCTTACACGATATGATTGCAATAGCAAGGTAATTTATATTTGGCAGCCAGCTAAGACTTCTGCCATTTATACACTTGTCTAATATTAGTGTATGAGCCAGAAGGGGTCACCATTACCAATCTGCCACTATTTTTCTTGAAAGTTATACATTCCAGCATCATTTCCGCAATATAGAAATTTGTGTGTGTGGACCCCGCTAACAGCAACATGTTCTGCTCGTAAAAGGCGAACGTTCAACTAAATTTGCCGCAAAATCGCATGTACACATTGTAAAGCGTACTGTAAACATTGCAATTGGCATTTGTGATTTACATACAATCAAAATAGAACATTTTCATATAAAATGGTAGCCAAAATCCAAGACTACCTTACCCAACCACATTAAACCATATATAAATGTATTTTACTTGACCAGTTCTTGGGTTATTCGTAATGAATTATATTTTAGAAATGAAATACAAGCTTATGTTATTTCAATAAATATTTGTTTTTGAGAATGTATGTATATACATCCAAAATGGCCGCCAACAATCACAGTCTCCGTTCATTTGATATCGTGTCGACTATATTACTTCATTTAAATAAACATACTTACACTCGATCACATGTACACAGAAAATGGCGACAATACCAACAAATGCTTGGAGTAATGTTTTGTTTATAAAAATCCAAAATGGCCGCCAAATATCACGATTTCCCATAAATTCCCATCGTGTTATCTAGTTCATGATATTACGCATTTTGAAAACGTAAACAGGATTACTTTGACACAGTAAAACAAATGTAAAACATACTTGGATAAATGCCTAGGTTACCAAAATCTAAGATGGCCGCTATCAGTTCATAGTGTCATGCACTATTTAAATATTCAGTTAAATTTAACGGTTACCATAATGTTTATATTTCTGTTTAGATACGGTTTATAATTTGGAAAATATTATAATATGCCCGAGTGAGTATGACTTTTGTATGAAACAGACACAACCACTTTGTGACGTTGGTTTTGGTATATTTGAATTCACAAAGCAGTAATATTAAACAGTGATTGTAAAATATTTAAAACTATACAATTACGTACTCGCATTAATATAATTTGTTATATTGCATATTATTTTGTTATATATATATATATGCTACAGACTGTAACATAGAGGAAATATACAGCGACGAAATAAAACGACCAATAAGTCAGTGACAAACCATCACACTATCGTTTAATGTGTGGCAATCATGTAACAGGTCACCTATCAGAAACAAGTAAGCACAATGAAACAAACCAAATGCTACAAAAGAAGGGTCACCATGATCGAATTTAGTAGCATGGTGGACGTTGTCGCGAGCTCTGCCAGACAATACATTTCAAGAAACGCCATGCAATTGCCATTACAAGCACTTCATAGCAACATTTCTCGTCAGAGGAATAACAATAGCTGCCAACTGATAGTAAATGATTGCCAATTCGAACATCAGATGAACATCCCCGCTCGGTTTATGGAATACACTTCAACGATTCTCATTTATATCAAAAGGTAGCAATTGTCATCGACAGTATGTCTGGCACAGACTAACTTTAAGTTAGTACAACGCATTATGCTTTAATATGTTTAATATTGAGTTGTCCGTTGAAATACTTCCAGGACATATTGTTGGATATTAAATACCAATTGAAATAAGTTTGAAGGAAATATGAATGAAAGCAGTATGGTGCAGCTGGTGGTGTAAAGATTGTATAGAGATTAGATAATTATTGCGAATAGTATCACCCATGCTACATTGGAAAGTAC
This sequence comes from Conchocele bisecta, assembly GCA_029237695.1. Classification (NCBI taxonomy): domain Eukaryota; kingdom Metazoa; phylum Mollusca; class Bivalvia; order Lucinida; family Thyasiridae; genus Conchocele; species Conchocele bisecta. The sequence continues at coordinate 45,341,843 of CM055280.1, read as the reverse complement.
GTATTGTAATGTTAATCTGGTTAGCTAAGTGCTTTAGAGGTATGCCACTAGACACTTACTGCAACGCTTGCCATCTGTGTTTCATCTGTGTGACGGGTGTAAAGTTTGTGTAGTTACGCTGAACCGATAGACAGGGACATTGTGGCATCTACAAACAAGTAGAAATTTGATTTGAAATCTGATGATATTCACAGATTAAAAGCTTCTAATGAATCAAAACTTGCCGACCCTTTAAATACGTTTGACATAATATGTTGTTATTTCATTGTGGAGTGTACATTGGTGCCCATTGAAAACTGCCACCAGTTTCACACTCACATCTAGGTATATATATTTACTATTTATGTTTTATCTACTGCATAGGAACGAATATTTACATTGCAGCGAGGAGTATGTCGCTAAACGTAGGTGTCGTTCTTAAATTTGTTCTATGGCCTAGATTTATTAAACTAGTAGCACAACAACATGACGTGTACACTAGGTCCTTGGAATTAAAATAATAAATGAAACGTTTGAATGCAAACATATAAATCATACTTATATTAATCACATCACAAATTAATAAAATGCAACTTCATAAAAACTCCATTAAGAACATGGTAAGCAGTAAGCATGTACATATAAACGGTTACATAAATGCATGGCTTTACTTGTTATGAGTTGCTAAGATTATAAACGTGTTATGATTTTGGCATAGTCTTAGATATTTGGTAGTAGTCTTTGACGAAACTGCAATTCCAATGTTTTATAAATTGTAATCATACTATTATGTTTAAATGTGGTTTTGCAATGTGTAAATGCGAGTTTGCTTTTATGTTACGCAAATTGTCTGGATGGGTAACTATGATATTTGGCGGCCATATTGGATCTTTGTGCATACATTTCCAATTGCTACGTATTTAAAAATATATTATGATATTACTCTTAGAACATAGTTCAAGCAGAAACGTACTTATATGTTGACAATAATTGATGTAGTTCGTACATTTTGTATTTTGGTAGCCATTTTGGATGAAAATTCTCACTTTCAATTTCATGTAAATTATAATCACCGTTGTCGCGTTTTCGGTGCTTTTTCCGATGTATGAATGCGAGTTTGCATTGTTATGTCTTGAACTGCAAAGTTTTGAGCAGAAACTATCGCTGTTAGGGGGGTTCACTTATAGGGACACAACACCTGTATACGAAGACTTACAGATTGCTATCATGCGGCAATAATATCTAGAGATACATACCTTTCAATACAATATAGTGACAATTCCCCCCCCCTCCTCCCTCCCCCAAATGGTAATGGTAACCATATTTTCATGCGTCAGGCTCAACCACTGTATTGCTTGTGAAAGTTACATAAAACACTCAATGTGGCAATAAACCCGAGACCTGTATAGTAATATGCTTCAAATAAATGTACTCAATAAGCCAAGTGATTAGTATGCAATTTGCACAACCAGCAACATGGGTGTTTTTTGTATATTTGGCGGCCATCTTTGACTTCTGCTAGTGACACAGTTGTCTAATTATATTCCCAGGTTACTGATAACGTTAATTACATACCTAACTGCAATAATTCTATCTTAATTTACTACGATGTGCCGCTCATGTGCATTATATACTTAATATGTATTACTAGTCATGATTATCATTATAGAAAGCTATATTTATATATGGCACTTTGGACTTCTGCTCTTCACAAACTTGTCTAATTGGAAATCAAGCTTAGTGCAGGCGCTTATTTTGTCATTATATCAACGAATAGTATACATTTTTGTTTTGATATGGAGTGTGAGAGAAATTTTGAGGCCATACTGGGTTTTTCTCATGTCACAGTGAATTGAATGGAAGTTTAATGTTGACCACTTATCTCGATAACTAGGGTAAATCCATTTGACGCTCTTAAATTACTTCAATATCCCATGTGGATGCAACTACGTGGGTCATCCAATAAATAGTGAAAACGAATATGTAAGTTGATATATAGTGCATATATCTGAATGAAATTTGACATACAGCATTGAAATTAATCATGGATCAGCTCAAGCAATTCAGGATCGCAATTTAAGAATAAGAGATCGATGGCCGCACAGTTGTGTCCACTCTGTCAAAGATAACTTGAAAAGGTATGCAGTTGACGTCATATCGCTGTGACTTCACATGTCACCCTCTCCATTCTTTGGATTTATGTTCATGTGACTTAAACGAAAATAACAAAACCAATAAATGGGTATCTCACCTTGGGTAACATGACTTGGTGAGGCTTAATAATGCCGTGACCATGGGAGGTTGGTGTGGCCTCTCATGTTGCCGAGCAACCAATATAGCAACATTCCCGAGTATATGCAAACCAAGTAATAAACACAGATAATGTTGCATTGTGTGATTATGGATAAGTGGCTAGGAATTTTCATTCTAAACTAACACTACTAAGCCGTTTTCACTATATATTGGATGGCATACAATAACTGTTGGTCGCTCAATGATAACAGAGTGTCATAAGTTGGATTCGTGATGTGGATGGTGTGGGCTAGCAAAATCGCCAATAACATTACTGTTATACACATTGTTTTAAATTCACTATTTTTATTACATTTTCGACCACATGGTCTTTATCAAAATAGTAGTGTGAACATGATTGTATTGGCAGTCCTATGTGACGTCCATAGTGTAGCAGTAAACCGGATGTTATGAGCCGAACGTCATGACGTCGCGTGAGCCCAGGCCATACGTCAAACCACGAAACCACGATACACCACTTGTGTATCATGATCACGCGATCCGACGCACAGTCTAGGCCCGTACGACGTCAAACCCATCCCATGACACCCGATACCAGAAACACGAATATTGAAATATGTGGTATGTGGTAAACAAAGAGTTCGATTGCTGCCGCTACCATATGTAGTACAAAAAAATATTTCAACCTGACACCAGTAACTGGATTGTTCGCGTTTCTAGTATCATGTTAAACAGGTTGAATACGTCCGGATCAAAACACCAATTCACATGTTACACTTCACATTATACCCATGTGGGAAGTTCGTTCCCAGTCTTTTTTTACACTATTTTCTGTCGTGAGAAGACGAAATATGCGGTACAGCTTCTGGAGGACAGCGACACCCACGTCATGATCACCTTGACCCAGGAAGTGTCGCAGTATGGGCTTGTTTTAATTTTGCAAACGCACATCGTGGAGATGTTCGTCCGTGCGTTCGCGCAATGAACGTTCTGTCTCCCCCACGTATGCAGTCTTGTTGCACAGCTTGCACGTCAGCACATACACTACGTTCCTGTCGTCCTCGCACGTAACATTAATTTTATAGTTGGGAGCCATCTTGAATTTTTGCTGACATTTCAACAACATCCGGGACCTTAGCATTTAATTGTTTTACATTACGTAAGTCTGTGTCCGTGTATGTAGAGGGTGGCCCAAAAAACCTGGACACCTTTGGTAACCTATATATCTTTGGACTACGGTTCGAATCTAAATAAGAGTTGGCATACATATTGTGTAATGTATGTGCTATTTGAAGGATACATATTGCTTACTGGTCGTCAATTTGTGTTGACGTAAATATGAATATGACGTCACTGGGTCATACTCCGGAATTTCCATTGCTAAGAACGTTGTGAAACAGTTGAAAAGCCGTGCCATATCCATTACTTGCATTGGAATGGTAAAACAAATGATATAATGAACATATTAAATGCCTAAATAAGTGTTAGTTACATGTACAATGCCATTAACAGCACATAGTACACAGAATAATTGTCACTACTAAACATCATTACACGCGAACAATTGGGACATTGAAGGTTCAAAGTGACACGGATGTCTACAATTCGTATTTTTAGCCAAATCGCGGCATCTTGCCATATATAATGCCTAATATAAGCTGTGAATGTGTGTCTTTAATTGACGTATTGTATTACTCAGTGATGAATGCAATGTAATAAATGCAATTCTGTAGTAGGAAAGTGATTTAGTACTATTTTACAGCAGTTGTATAGACTAACTGTTACTTGCAAATTTTTCTTTAGATTTCGACCCAGTGACGTCAAAATCGACATGGCAACGGTATGCATTCAATATAAAATACATATCCTAAATGTAATAACCAATATGTATATCAAAATTTGTGAAGATTGAAATATTATATATGGAGAAATAAGAATTTGAATTGGTTTGTTTCTGTATACACTAAGGCGCGTATATGCATGTATATCTAAATGTTTACAGAGTCCCCCACTCCTTCTTTAAGAATCATTAATTAATATATGTTGTATTGTTTTAGGGTATGTTTAGCAGTGATAACAAAACAAACAACGACACATTCTTTAAACAAAAGATTTGTTCTATGGACAATTTAATAGATCAAAGATTAGAAATATATATATGGTCTGAGACTCACTACTTTGAAGCACACCAACGGAACAATAAAAATGTCAGATCAAATAAAAGTACATTATGATACCAAGACATGCCATGCTAGTCTAAAGAAATTATAGAGACTACCAGGTTAGTGTCGCCTACGATATCAAGTTGTCTAAATGATGCATGTATGCATGATTCCGTTCAGTACAGCTATAACTGTATTGAGTACGAGTCTTCTAGCAATCCGTCTCGTATATTACATACGGAATGGACCAAAGCAACGGTCATGCAGCACCACGTTGCACTTTGCACGTGCACGCTTCGTCTTCATTTCACAAAACACGCACCTGTGCTGCGTATTGTTTGTGATGATCATATGATACATACGGTCAAGGCACACATCGTATGGTACCCGCTTTGACAGAGAAGCTGGCCGGCCCCTCGATCTGCCTGGAGATACATTTCTCCTACCTCTGGCCAGATACACCCCAACTATGGCGCGGCGTACGCCGAGAAAATCCAAAGGCTGTTCGCGAGCACCGGGTGTATGTCGGTAGAGATGCCAAACTTGCTGAACACATACATCAATACAATACGCAAATATGGCCCACCACCATTTCTTGGAGCGTATGCCGATTCGATACTTGTCGACATTCTGGTCAAGCCGATCCACGCCACCCATTGTCTTGTTATAATGGTGAATGAGAAAGGGGTGCTCGACACGTACTCGCTCTCCATCTTTGCGGGACCACCGTGCGGCATTATGAAGAGGTTGTGTGCCATATTTATTCGAGGCAAAACTCACAATGCTGTTGTCATTCCAACGTACAACGATAAACTCCTTGTTGGCATCATATGCATAGTCATACGCGCATTTACCGGCTTCAATGGGCAGTCTTCAACTCTGTTGGCCCGAATAGTACCGGTGCAGGCAATTTCTTGCTTTGACAGTACATCCACCAATTTCAAAGATGTGAACAGATTGTCAAATGTTACATGGTAGTCGTCTTTCTGTAATGCCCTAGAACACAACTGTCGTCCGGGGAGATTGTCGATTGTCCCTGCCTCATCCTCATCGCCACTGTCTTCATCGGTGATGTCACCTTCAGAAGGTGGATCAAGGAAAATATCTGCCCGCTGGAAGTCATTGTCATCTTCAAGCAATGACATTTCTTCATTTACAGTGAACCTCCTGCAAGAAAAGAGAACAAATGCAAATATCTCAATTGCATACATTCAGGCATAGCGTCCTTTTTGTGGGACACAACTTCCACATTAAAACATGATACTAAAAACATGCATATTAGTAAGAAATTATATTTGTACCATTTAATAGTGTATTATAGATTATGTGTATGCCTATGTAAAATGTCTCACTATTCTAAAATACAAAATATATGAAAATATACTCACTTTTTAGGGCGTGACATTCTTCTTCCAAAAACACCAACATGTGTAGAATTGCAAAAGGCAGCAATTATTTGCAAAGGGAGATAATGTTCTAAAGTGTGCCATTGGATAGGGTTAAGACAGCAGCAATGCATAAACTTAGGACCATGTTAAAATATACTAGTCATTCAACTGATATAGGTCATTTTAGACAGCGTCCCACAAAAGGGACGCTAGGCGTAAATGGGTTAAATACAATGTATATAATAAATAATCGTTTTGGTTCATATATTGAATTTTTAATAAATGAGTTTATTAAACAGTATAACTATAACTGACTGACTGACATTAGCTCTGCCTCTAAACTCGCTGTCGCGTTATCTAGTCCGCCCCTTCACGTGAACATGAACAACGTTTTGTTTAGCTGACAGTTGCTGTACAAAAATTATACAGTATGGCTCTATTGCCATGAGTTTTTGTTCATTAAGTCACACTGCCTAATCACTGTCGTCTGCATCCTCGTCAGAATATACAGGCCCCATCTCACCAGATTCTTCTTCATTTGATGTGTCACAATCCTGTATATTCTCGACGATGTCTGTGAGTCGTTGGGGTAGAATTGGATCGTTCGTCCACAATGGCTCAATATGTCCATCAGTTTGTATCCAGCCATGGCCATTAGTAGGGTTTCTAATCTCACGAGTTGCAATGTGTGCCCTCTTCCATATCATATTGCAACTTGATAATTGACCCTCCGTACATGCTGTACCAAGCAGCCTTTACATGGGGGTAGTGACGCAATATCTACATTGTTTGATATGGTTAGCTTTTCAGATGAACCACATTTTGCTTTCAACATGAACACTCTGAGTTCATCAACCTTTGTACATCTGGAATTGCCATACACGGCACAGGTGAAAGCTTCTAATTCATCAATAGTCTCTTCAGCCATCTCCCAATCATCTCCGACATGAGACAGAACTGGGACGTACTTTGGCATTTTCTGCATTGTTTTTATGGCCTTAACCTTACACAGCCCCTTGAATGCACCAGTACTGTCACATCCTGTATACGCATGCAGTGTCAAAAACGCGGTGCAGTATTCCTGTGTGTACCCACGAGCTATTTCGCTCATGTTGATTAATCTTTTTTTGTTTCCAGTTCCTGTGTCGAACAGAAGAATGACATTCTCTAGATGCAGAGCATAATGCAATAGTATGAACAAAATATCACTCTCTGGACTCTTTACCCCTATGTAGTCATATCCATGTTCATTGCCATACATCGCATACAGTATTATCCTCGTATCTGTCTCTTCCTGTGTAGATTTCAGACTTTCTATCTCTGTTGAGTTAACATGTCCAGCTTCACACTTCAGTTGATATGCTGTTCCATCGCATATTAATGATGGCGTACAAATGTTGTGGGTGCACGGGGGGTCCTGGTAGCCCATAGCCTATATTGGTTTGGAAAAAAGTGCAGACCCAGTGAAAAAAAACAGAAGAAAGGGAAATGTTGAAAAGCGGCGTTTTTTATCAGACTTCCAAGGGACTTAGCAACGCCGTATTCTTTTACAATGGTAAAATATTTGAAGTTCGCGGTAATGAAGAACATGTTGAATTGTTAGCAGAGCAGTTCGAACTGGGGTATAACGATGATACATTCAGACGTATTCCACACTCTAGAACGACCGCTTAAGCGACAAATCGTTTGTGAGACAGTCCAATCATCCGTCCAGTGAGGTAAGAATCTACCAGAAAGAACATTGAGTTGTTGAACGTCATTTGTAATAGCCTTGAGTCGGAATATCCTGCCAAGCGAAAAGAAGCAGTTACGTTGCCTGTATACATGGAACTGCTTGTGAGAAAAGAGACACATTACAACAAGGAAATTATTTCTGCAAACATTCATGTTAAACATATTTATGGATGTACTACTAGTGACAAATTCTTAAATATATTGGAACTAAGTGTCCCAGAAAACATTCACGATATTGAAATAGAACAAGGCGGAACGATCATTACACTTGAACTCTGATTAGACGTATATGATGTTATGTGTGTAAATATTGTCTTGATGTTCTCAAAATGTACTTTCTGGTTTTGTTTCATATATCGCTTCATACTTTACATTTCAATAAAATAACAACTTTGGAATGTTTTTCGTCTTGCAATTGTATGCACGTGCGCATGCGCATGTACACTGCATACATTGGCACGCCAATCATATCCATATAAATGAATAAGTTGGTCCTCTGGTTTCCAATGCGAGTCTGCAGTTATTTTGAACAATTAATGATCAATGTAATATATATTTGAGAGACAGTCTCAATATGGGATTGGTTCGGACAAAAAAGAAATCAAAATGTAGTGATTTATTTGGTGGAGAAACTGGGGGCAGACATTAAAACGAAGAACCTGTCGTTTCTTTGATCAATTAAATTGTCTAGAGAACACAATTTGGTATTGTTTCATAAAACTTCACACATTCATAGACCACGGCCCAGAGGTGTGTCGCACAACAAATTAATACTCTCACTAATTTTCGAGTTGTTTCCCTTTGATTTTTTCACGCACTGATTCTATGTCCGGAACATAACTTAATACACGTTGGAATATTGTCACGAAATTTCATACATGCGTAGATCACGACCCAAAAGGTGCATCGCGAGCAAGAAGCCAACTCTTGTATTACTAATTGTCTAGTTATCTCCCTTTTATTCGCGTACTGATTTCCTGCCCGGAGCATACCTCGAATACCCTTTGCAATATTTTCATGAAACACCACAGACTCCTATTCCATGACCCAGACCCAAAGGTTTGTCATGTGCAAGAATGACAACTTGTGCTTTTCAAATCTTTGAGTTATAACCTTTCCATTTTTACAGATCGATTTCCTGTCAACCAAACATTTTATTACCAGTTGGAATATTTTCATGACCATGACTATTGACCATGACCAGATGTGTCTATTGCGATAATATTAACTCACACCATACTAACATACACCCTTGACCTCAGACGGGGTGGGGGTGTCCACGTGCGCTTGTGGATACGCGTCAATTTTCAGTTGTATATGGGAATTGTTCAAACCCAGGACGGGCAATGATAAATAAAAACTACACTGTAATTTGCTTTACCCATTCAATTGAATGAACATAGCTTTCTGGCTAATACTAAGATGGCAATTAAACTATTTTTTTTTATGCAATTTGACTCGAAAAATGTTTTGTTTGGTTAATATGTACTGTCTGTTTCACGAAACCTGCCAACATTTACGGCTGTATAGACAATGCAAACAAAAATTTTGTTCAATAATATTAAATTGTATCAAAATTTAAGAATGAGCCTTCTTTTTATTTTAACATTGAGGAAAATGAGATGGAGGAGCTGTGGGAGGAGTCAGAAAACTACACATTTTGGAAATTGACTCTGAAACCTGGCTATGTATCTTGGAAATGATCTAACTAAGAAAACAAGTTATATTTTGAAAATATTTCTGAAATTAGAAAAGTGACCCCATGTTAAAATCCCATAGACATCTTCACTCTCTGTGGGGATTTAACATGGAGAAATTGTTTTTTCGTATTGAAATCAATATTGGACCAAATTTCACAAAATAAAAAGAAGGCGCATTCTTAAATTTTGTTAAAATTTAACATTATCGAAGTGACATGCATTTGTGACACTTTATGAAGTGACATGCATTTGAAGGTATTCTTAGATCTCACAAAGGTCTTGTTGAGGTGGAGTGGTGTGTTAGGACTGCAACGTCTTATTCGACGCAATGTTCCGGGTGGTGGGGTGGGTGAAACCAATGTCCACCTATGACAATATTAACAATAAACAAAATCGAGTCCACGGTATAATGTTTTGTTATTTTTTGCTTCACTACCAAATGTTAAATTGTTATGTTAGGCACTTATTTTCGGTAATTTGTTGTAATATGTGGCTGTGACTGGAGATATTGGGCTTATGGGATTTGCGGCCAATTATCAGATTGTAAACTCCTGTAGCCTGATAGCCTCGCTAAACCGGACACCCTGGGAACCTCACAGGGTGTACGGTTTAGCGAGGTTCCACTGTATTTATATACTAATTAATGCTACACATTTGGTCAGAAAATACTGAATTGTTACATGTTTTTATCCGAGCTATTAGCTCGGATTAAGTAACTATATGGAAATTCTCAGTCATTGCAGATAATATGCTAATGAGTTAAGTGGCGGTCGCAGTGTCACTGTTTGCGGGTTTAACTTTAGAAAAACACGCGGTACTACGCCATAAAAAAGTAGTTCAACAACAGTAAAACAGCGAGCTATCTTACCGTTTCAGCGTCATACATGTGTTGTTTGCTTTTTTGTGCTGTATGTGTGTTTTTGCAAACGTTTTTGTATACTTTATAAACTATTAACTGTTATGTATTAATATGAGTTCTCTGTGATGAGCGAAGCGAGTCGGTCCGCCGAACGAACCAGTACGCCGAAATATATTTCCATACAAATCCAATAACCTATTTATTTTATACCCGTTCAACAAAACATGCATCCTAAATAATCCGATAGTGTGATGAAATGCGACTCCCTATTATTTGTGTGGAACAATCCGAGCGCCTGTGATGGCTTCACTTTATGCAAATTGTAGCGTGTAGGAATACTAACTTGACAACGTCATTTCGCGCACCTGAATCGATACAATACACGAAAAACCAAGATGGCTGACATCACTACAGACACAACAAAACCGGGAAAAAGGCGTTAAATTTGGATAAAAAGCCATACTTAAACACGTAAGTTTATTTTAACACATGTTTTATTTGCCGACCATATCAATGAATATTGTTAATTCCCCAAAACTTTCATATAATTGTCCGGCAAAAATATGAAGCACGAGGCCACATCGACCGTCAATAATTTCAACACGTTCAACAACTGCTGAATTTAATTTTGTTCTGAAGACAAAAAAACAAACATACTACACCAGTTTGAATTATTGCATGCATCTGTACAGCATAGGTACTACGGTAGTAGACTTCACGGCAACATTTTCAATTCCATTGGCCAAAAAAGCAAAAATGAACCAAATTCATGAATAAATTATAAAAACAATATTTTGTGTTTGCCTTGAAAATTTGCATACTATCCCTCAAGAGACACCATCACCTCCATATCTAATTTCTACGTGTGTTTTACACCAATTACATGATATTCAGTACAATACAGATCCCTACAATTAGTTACGAACAGTAACTTGCATTCTACCATCCGTAGCGAGTAGCGAATCCACTCATAGGCTGCAGAATAATTAGCTGCTAAAGTTTGAATACAATCTGATTCGCTATTCTGCAAAGGAAGCATATGTTTGGAATTGTAACTCGGACTACGGACGGTACGGGAGTAGATTGAAAGAGTTACTGTTCGCAACTAGAATACAATAAGGTGATTTTCGTACAACTAAATGTTATTGACATTTATCACATTTAAATTTCAGATGTGATTTGTCAAAGTTTCCGAAATGGAATGTGCAACCGTGGAATGTATTGCCAGACAAGAATGTTGCAGGAAATGGATTTTGGGCAGAGAAAGTGCTGACGAGGTGACATGTTCGATCTCCTGTAGCGGCAGAACATTCACACTACTATGGACAGATACAGTGGCCGTGCTCGGTGGGGCGATTAATTGACCCGGTTGTACTGTGCTCGGTTGGGCGATATTCTGACCAGACTGTAGTATATTTGATATCTGACGATGTTCTCCGATATACAGTTCGGTGTCATAGTGTGTGATGGATTGTATATTTTCATGTCCCGTAATTTTCATTATTTTTTGTGGGGGAACTCCTGCTTTCGATAAAGTGGTGACTGTTGACTTTCTAATACTATGACTGGTCAACCGTGACGAGATTCCAGCTTGCTCAGCAGCATTCTTCATCAGACTGCCAAGTGTAGCCTCTCCCATGGGCCGTGGGTAATACCTGAAAATAATATTTGGGAGAAAATGTGTAAGAAATACTTTTGAGAACTTTGCATATCGACCAGGCTGTAGAATCATTTTAAGATCACTATTCAGACACACTGAATTATATCTCATTTTTCACCAATTATAATAATTATCAAAACATTGTCGTATTTATAACTATTTTACTTTTCTTACTGAATATTAATGTCACTTTCTACAAAACTTAATTTGTTCTTCAGCCTTGTCCGTAATGATTTTCAGTGTCATATGATAATGTTTAAATAATATTTAAAAACAAAATGGAAAAAAATCATACTGCATTATTTCACATAATAAATGTCATACCTTTGTTCTGGTACTGCTATCAGGTAAAATGGACTGTCAGTAGCCAACATCTCGGAAGGTCGGCGACTTCTGAAGATCTCAAAAATCTTGACAGGGTCTCTGAAATGGAAATATTGGTCCATATAAAAATGTTATGTTTCTCATATATTGTCAACCCAAACGGCCGATAATGATTTCAAACAAAAATACAATATTTGTTCCAACAAATTTCACAGTACATTGTATTCACAGAATTATATCTCAAATTCAACTTCAGATGTATTTATGTATTCACGTGCTGGCCCAGATATAGTTGCGAACGGTAACTCTTGCAATTTGCTGCCATACCGTCCACGAGTAGATTGCAAGTTACCGTTCGCAACAAGCTTTATTCGCTGATGTTTCCATGCCAATTCAGACCTATTTATCTTATTAACAATGATATAGTAAACTTTCTTTACTGAATGTATGAAAAGCAAACTACTTTTTATGGACTACAAGTAGTAGTGATCACAATACATCGGACCTCCGCTCGTATTCACCTAACTTTATTGTGTCTTGACATATTTGAATGGAAAATTAATAAAAAATGTACAACTAAAAAATATTTATATTTGAATGATGATATTTTGAGGATCGATTAACATTACGCTCGTGCACATTTGATAGATTCTCCAAGTTTCGTCATGACAACCGTGATAGTTTTCAAGTTATTCAATTTTCTATTTCTTACGACAATATCTCACGACTCAATTCAAGTTTTGTGCTTACGAGGCCAGCACACATACCTGGTGTTGTCTGTTGCAAATATCTTCGGTGTGGTCTCTCGTGTATTCGACAGATTCGCCCCATCCCTGGTCTTGCTTGCCCCCTCATTGAACTCGAGAAACTTTTCATCATTGCATGTCGTTTTCATCTCTATATCACCGAATTTCAATTGTCTTGCTGCATCTCGTCCACGCAGACCGAACATTTTTCCGAAATAGTAAAATATCGTGAATTGAAGGCTTTTTGGTGTACTTGTACCTAGGGACCCAGATTAATACATTTTCTCTTCTTCTTCAGGTGTAATGTTCATGCACTTTTTAGGTTTATTGCCCTTCCCAAGTTTCTTCAGCTCCATTTTCTTGGCAGTTAATGCTCTGATACACTGCCCAAATACTCTATCTCTTAATGAGGCTTAATATTTCTTTTCCTTTAGATAACGTTCTACACTATTTTTAGTGCTTCCAACGAAGTTGGCTCATAATTTGTACCGTCTGTCTTACGGATGCCTATGAACAGTTCATATAATATGCTGTTCAAGTGCTGTGGTGATATGTGCTCTACCAGTCGTGGTTCCCGTTTGTTGTCATACAGCCACCTCTGAACGTTTTTCATGTACCTACCTGTGGCTTCTGGGTGTTTTATTCGCCTGATTAGCTATAAATTTATCTACGCTGCAGGTTAACGGTGCGTCGCGTGTCCGTTCATTCGAAACATCAAAAGGCAAATCCAATTACGCTATTTCGTAATCTGTTATTTCTTCAAAGACAATTAACTCCCGATCAGCTCTTGTCTGGGACGCCATATTGAATGTTTACAAACACATTTTAAAGTAGTTCCGACTTCCGATTAACAACACAGGCGCGCGACGCAGTTCGGCGACAATACGACTGCTTGACAGCGTACAATACGGAAATTTATTAGTGGGTAGCAAGAATACAAAGTCAATTTGGCAAATATGAAGGTATATAATAAAGTACGAAACACTTCACAAAGGAAACGTTGTCTTGAGTTTGAATAAGGATAATAATTATCACTAGATTATTTGTATTATGAATTAAAAAAAGTATATTTAAATAATTATATATTAATTTAAATAAATATTTCGGCATCATTTACTCAATAAATTAAAATTGAATGTGTAGCTGAAATGAAAGTGAAAGTAGAACGTTTTTGTTATATCCTCCGGGTTACAAATCGCTGAGGATTCCTATTTGAATTGGAAAATGATATGAATTTTAAATTTAGGAGACTGTGTCAGGAGAAAATGGATTGATGACATATGTCACCAGTTTAGTTCCTGAGCTATGGCTGTGACAGGAAAAAAGGGACTGATGACATATGTCACCTGTCATGTTCCATGCATGACTGCTTGCACTTGTTTGTAATTGTTGTAAAATATATAAAGTTTAAACTGTGTATACAAAACAATATATATACCCCTCCCCGGCATACAAAGTATGTCGAGGGGTATATAGTTTTCGTAATTCAGTCCGTCCACGTTAACTAGTTTGGGTACCCATTATCTCTGTGACGGAAAGTCGGATGGACCTCAAACTTCATATACTTCCTTATCATCAACCATATTTCCATTCCATACCACACTCATGCGGCCTTCATTTCCAAGTTCAAGGTCAAATTACTTAGACATTTGCATCCGTACGATTTGCCTTAAAGTGTTATGCAACCGTAAGTCAGATTGACTTCAAACTTCATATACTTCCTTATCATCATCCATATTTTCATTCCATACATGTACCACACCCATGTGGCCTTCATATCATGTCCAAGGCCAAGGTGAAATTACTTTGAACAATCATGTTTGTCAAGATAAATATTGTTTTTGCAGCATTGAAATGTCCGTAAAAGTTTCTAGGGCGAATATTTGGACACTTGAAGCGTCTGAAAATCTATATGTACGACACACTAATGCCACACTTAACATTGGCTTGACATTTTTTACCTTCGCACTGGCAGTATACCGATGCTAGAGGGGCATATCCATGTTTTACATGCATCATCCCTAGTACACACGTAGTTTATGTACATTTAATGCGGATCTGCTGAAGCTAGATAACAGTTTCTTTATTTTCTATTTTCAGCGTCGATACTGCCTATGTTACTTCTGCCAGCAACATTGTATTACAATGGCCCTTGTAATAGCACAGAGAGCCAGACTGAGATAAAAGAAGAGTATCTTAATCAAATGAAAACGGTTATAGGAAGTTGGTCAAACATTTGTGAAACTGAAGCTACGTGCTCTGTGGAAAATGTAGCGGTTGATTGTGGCGAAATGACAACGAGGAAACGCCGTGCCGAGCACTGGTTGCACAAACGTGCCGTCGCCGATAATATTGTCACGATAACCTGGGACTTTGCGACACCTTTCAGTGCAAATTTGTCAATTTACCAGCACTCGTTAGGGATAGTGACTGCAATGGCTGAAGATTTTGAAACATACCTGGCAGAAAGAGATGTTGACCTGTTAGGAGTGCAGTTGAATGCCGAAGAATACGGATACGCTAACACACCTAAAGTAGATTGTGTGGATGTTGGATACGTGTTACTTGGTATTAAGTGCTGTGAGTAACTTTATTTCATATGTTAATATGTCATTATATATTTCATGACACGATGATAGTTTTAGAAATGATTTTATTTGCATAGCCATTGATAAAGGTGAATGAATCTGATAGTATGCTTTAAATCATACCAAATTGTACTCCAAATTTAACTATCTATACAAGGTAGGTCGTTCGCCATCTTTTCAGCCAATGTAAGTGGTACTAATACAATTGGGTCCGGCTCGCTAATTCAGTAAATGTAGCACACGCGAAGGCCGGGACCAGCAGGGTCCCCTTTGCGTGTGTTACCATTTACCGGGTCAAAGATAAATAACACACTTTAGTTGACTGAACAGATGGCGAATGTCCTACCTCGTAGATATTAAATATTGGAATAAACGTTGGTTTGATTTAAAAGAGGGTTTGGTTGTTCATACCAGAACGTGTATGTGGTCCTTACTGCTTCCGGTAAATTTGCTAGATTATACTGTCTGTTTCGCGTTTTATTTATTTTTTCGCCACAATTACTTTTTAGTTTTAATAACATTAAAGTTCATTTGTTAGTTCGCCACATATGGTCACATATTGATTTTATTGATGAAATAAAATCTTCACATGGCGATTGAACACAGGACAAATGATACATTGTACTACGTGTAGAAATAGTAGACCGATTTTAAAAATATAACTTTTCAGCACTCTTACTGCAGCTCCACCAGCTCCTTTCCCCCATAATTACCATAATAAACACGCCACAATTAGATGACGAATAGTAGTAGTAAGGGAGTCAAAATGATACCACCTACCGTGATATCATTTATAACCCTCTATAATACCCCCACCACCCCCGAAAATCAAAAAATTGGTTAACGAGGAAAATTGTCTCCTGACAGCAAATTTATGAATTTTTGGAGAAAATAATTTTGAAAAGAGGGAGTCACAATGATACCACCTCCAACCAAAAGTTGGTGGTGGTATTGTAGTCCCAATTATATTGGTAATTGACTTTTGAAAAAATGGTTATAATAAAATATTATTAGAGAAAATGGATAATACAATACAATTGAAATTGAAAGTTTTTAATGCCTGTGTTGAAGAAGTTTACGAAGAATACGGGGGTTATAGTCCTATATATAAATTCTATAAAATGAGAACACTAGGCGATATCGAATACATGAAATACCAGCGTAATTTATTACACTCCGATAAAAACGTTGCATTTACAATATTATACCGGCAATTATGTCAACTATACAAGAGGCAAATACAAACATTAAGACGGATAATGCGTATCGGATATGAAACTAAGGTGTATTATATAAAATTGTTAAAACCAAACGATTCGTTTACGAATTTACATTTCTGCGATATCGCTTATAAAGATATTGAAAAATTATTATTGAACAGAACTAATTAATTTATGTTGTAATCACAACACCAAGCAGACGACAATGTTCCAATTACACGCGTTATGAAAATGTAAATTAGGTATCCCACCTTACACGTATATTAAGTGTCCATTTATAGAGAGGTTTACACGATTACGTCTTCCGGGATGGAAAATAAACACACTGTAATATATATTACACACACGGTTATTTATAGCCTTATCGATGGTATGTAAACGGGCTTTCTCAATACCCGACCGGGCCTCTTTTTGAAATTCAGTTATTTTTCCGTCTAGTTCAGCAACCGCCGCTTCTCTGATGAGAGAGTCCTCTGAGCGCAACACCTCATAAGCCTTCGCAAGGGCTGCCTGGTGGTCTTCTCGGGCTTTCTCAATACCAGTTCGGACCCCCTCCAAAAACAACACCCAAGGGCTCTTTTTGAAATCCGGTTATTTTTCCGTCTAGTTCAGCAACCGCCGCTTCTCTGATGAGAGAGTCCTCTGAGCGCAACACCCCATAAACCTCCGTAATGTCCGCCTGGTGGTCTTCTCGGGCTTTCTCAATACCCGTTCGGACCCCCTCAACCCCTCAACCCCCAACCGGGCCTCCTTTCGAAATTCGGTTATTTTTTTGTCTAGTTCAGTAAGTGCCGCTTCTCTGTTGAGAGAGTCCTCTGAGCGCAACGCCCCATAAGCCTCCGCAATGGCCTCCTTGTGGTCTTCTCGGACCCCCTCAACCCCCGACCTGGTATCTTTCAGAAATTCGGCTATTTTCCCGTCTAGTTCAGTAAGTGTCGCTTCTTTGCTGAGAGAGTCCTCTAAGCGCAACGCATCATAAGCCTCCGCAATGGCCTCCGCAAGGTTCACCTGGTGGTCTTCTCGGACTTTATCAATACCCGACCGGGTCTCTTTTCGAAATTTGGTTATTTTCCCGTCTAGTTCGGCAACCGCCGCTTCTCTGATGAGAGAGTCCTCTGAGCGCAACACCTCATAAGCCTCCGTAAGGTCCGCCTGGTGGTCTTCTCGGGCTTTCTCAATACCCGACGTGGCCTCTTTTCGAAATTTGGTTATTTTTTTATCTAGTTCGGTAAGTGCCACATCTCTGATGAGAGAGTCCTCTAAGCGCAACGTATCATAACCCTCCATAAGGGCCGCCTGGTGGTCTTCTCGGACTTTATCAATATCCGACGTGGTCTCTTTTCGAAATTTGGTTATTTTCCCGTCTAGTTCGGTAAGTGTCGCTTCACCGATGAGAGAGTCCTCTAAGCGCAACGCATCATAAGCCTCCGTAAGGTCCGCCTGGTGGTCTTCTCGGACTTTATCAATCCCCAACCGGGCCTCTTTTTGAAATTCAGTTATTTTTTCACCTAGTTCGTTTAGTTCCGTATGCGTTTCTTCACGACTTTGTGTATTCACAGCCAGGGCATATTCTCTAAGTTGTGATAGTAGACTCTTGTGAATCTCGTCCGTGGCCACCGATATAGTTCTATTGAGCAAGGCCTTTGTTTTTTTGTTTTTTGGGTAGTTAAAAAGTCGCCCTCTGTCGGGATGAATCCCCCTTCTACCGGTTCCAAATTCTTTGAATTTATATTTGTCACCCAATCCCGATTGGAATTGGAAGAACTACCTGGTCCGTATATACTCATTTTCAATAATGTTGATAATATATATTACGAACATGCGTTTAATTCTAATTAATTTTAAACAATTATAAAATTAATTAATTGGAAATTTCGAGAACGACCGAAATCGGGAAATCGTTTTTCAACTTTCTCGCTTGATCATCGAGAATAGAGACCGTAAATCTCACCAAAGAAACAGTCGCTGGCGGGCACGGTTTTCAGTAATGTGCTGGGGAGTGCCGTCTACCGTGTTGTACGATGTGTTCACCCGATCCAGGTGCACCCCGAGAGTTTTTGTGAAGGCAAAGTTTACTGGGGTCATCCCGTGATCGACCCCACAACAAACCGTTTCACCCTCGTCGTAAGGGGTGTCGTTTAACGGTTTCTTAACATTGAGGCAACCCCAGGGTGATATCTAATTTTTTATAAACGTACAATGTCGCAAGCCCCGTGGCTTTTTCGATTTCGAGAGCGGCTAAACCAGGAATCTTCGCCGCCAATAAAGCTTGGAGATCTCCGAAACCCCCAAAGGCCAGGACGTAATGTGGCAGTTGAATGAATAGGGTCGTCTAAATCTAAAGGATCTACGGCTCTGATTCTCTCGTACGTTTTGATGTTTTTCCACCCGACCGTGAACGTGATTGATCTGAGGCCTACCCGGCGTTTTCCGCAACAGTTATCGATTGACTTTTGAAGTTCACAACTCCCTTTTTGAACATTAGTGATAGTAGCAAACATAATAATATCTTTCAATGGATACCAAAGCATTTAGCTTTCATTCTAATGCAAAAGTACGCGGTCGGAGGTAAATACACGCAAAAAGACGTTGTTAACCGCCTTGTACACCCAACCGTAACGGTTAGACCGGACAGTGGCTTTGCCACCAATTTCCCTAACATCTTTGAACAATATAGACTGCCCAAGATTACTACGATGGAGGCGTTAAACTGGTGGAAAGCAACACCTATGCAGTTTTGGCAGAACCAAATAAATTTCGCTGTATGGTGCGCAACAGCCGGGTGTGGAGTTTCACATAAAGACCATCTGACATCCAAGAAATGTCATGCTCCGAAGTGTCTACAACTTTCACGCGTATTATACTATTAGGAGGATTCTCAAAGAACTAGGTATTTCACTACCTCAAGACGACGCCTGGGATCCCATTTCCAACGCATACGACCGTATGGCGTTTGAAAGACTGTGTAACGAATTTAACGTTTCAAAAGACACGGACTGGAGACAGAAAGCATTTCCTACCAGCACCGGCCTCGGGGACGTTCTCATTCGGGGCCAGTCCGGGAATTGGACGCAGACTGATTTTAGACACGATCACTCCGGTGACCACATCGTCAGTCGGAACGCCTGGAATTTTGACCCCGCGACAATGACTTTCGGGCCGGAAGTGTCTGGAGGTCGGCACTGTGGCGTGTTTTTCTTGTAAAATTGTTACCTCCGAAACTGGCTCACGTCGATTACATACAGCAGGCTGCTGAGGTTCAGAACGCGTGGGGTACATTTATGTTAGATACGGGTCTAGGGTTCACGGGGTTACTCGCGTCAACGACTCCATTCCCACGTACGTCTGGGCCATCCTCGGCGCACAGAAGCAAACTCGCAGTTCTATACTGGGCACGGGAACAGCGTTTGATGCACAAAAACAATTCTTGGCACTTGTAGAGGACGCCATCTCAGCTAGGGTGGACCTGGAGAAGGCGATCCAGAATTATCAAGACGTTTTGCAGAATGCCAGCACTCCAGTAGACTATGTATTTGGAATAGGTCTTTATATGGCGCCGAGCAATATGATACTACGAGACGACCCGGTTGACGATTACAATAATCAGATCGTAATCGCCACCGCCAATAAAAAAATCGGCCACAACGGTAACGTGAACACGGATATCATCAAGCGCACCCCCAACATGATCGGGTTCAACAGTGTTGTAAGTGGAACCGATTTCATAAAACGCCCAAAACACAAAATGAATACACCTCCCTCAAACACATCGAACCCAGTACCCCCAATTCGTAAATGGGTATGCACCATCGAGTTCCCCAAATCCAATCATCAACAATGTTGGAACACCCAATCGAAGATTGAAGCACAACGCATGATGAAGGAGGGAAATTAGGGAGGGCTCGTCGTCGCCCCTCGTGGCGATCGGATTATTTACGCTTTGGTTTTAGGAACTCTCTGGCGAAGAATAGTAGGAGACCGGCGATTGCCACTATTAGAGCCCAAGTATTTTTAGCTAGCCATCCGGCCGTTTTTGATAATATAGATAGCAAGTAAGAAACGATACTTCCGATCAGTCCAGGTAGTGCGGCAGCCAGGAAACTGGCGAGGGCTTTTAGTTGTTTCTTTACCCACTCCTTGGCTCCACCGGATGGCGCGGGTGGTGGTGTGGGTGCTGGCGCGGGTGGTGGCGCCGCACCACCAGTGAAAGCTAGAACTATGGTCGATATAGTCATGCCGATAGCCGCGAGGATGCTTGCTATCGTGACACCCTGCTCTCTGAACAGAGTGCGAAGACGCTCACCGTGTGTCGTCTCCTCGTGCAGGACCCTCGAGATTGTTTCGCGGATCCGACTTATTAGGGTGCGGAGAGCCTCACGGTTAGTCGAGGCAGCCTCCAAACGAGCCGCTCTTTCATCCCGCAACGACCGCAGGCGTTCGGTGATCCGCTCGGTAGATTCTATATCGCCACGGGCTTCCTCCAGTTTTCTTTCTTCTAGCGCGATATGTTCATCCAGCACCGTGAGTTTGGAGAGGTTATTGACCAGTTCGCCACGGACCGTTTGCAGAGTCTTATCGAGTCCCCGGAGTTCGCGAAGAGGTAACGGTGGGTCATCGTTAGACCCTTGTTCGAGGGTGAGTATTTCGTTTTCGCTGAACGTGGTCTCCACCGCGTTAATAACGTCGGTGGCCACTTGAGGGACCTCGCTGAGCTCGCTGAGCTCTATAGAAACTTCTTATTCTTCTTCCAATCCATGAATCCTAGTTCGTTCTGTACGATATGGCCACCGCCCGTTTTTCCTGCAATGGTGCCCAGCGCTAGGGGTTTACCGGTCCTCATGTTGATATCTGATGATTTTAGTCGCAACCTACCTTTCAGATCCAATTCGAATTTGTCGTAGTCGCGACCGACAGATGGGACCAGATCTTTTTTTGCCAAACTGTTGTAGTAGTCGTTTACGGCTCCCTCGAGTAATTCCCGACTTTGACTACTGGTGCTGGTAGCGCCACCTATTTCCTCCAATTGCGATTGGATTGGAAATGGAGTCTCTATGAAGGGCGTTTCGTCATTATCATCATCGATGTCATCATCATCGAGGTAATCGTCTCTGCCGATTTCATCCATGTTAATATCGTAATCAGCCATTTTTATAATTTTTTTAAAATTAATTATGTATTAAAGACAAAACCATACGGGTTTAATATAGATTCACTAAATTATGTCTTCAAGTCAATACGGTCGCAAACTCAATCCATACCGCAGACTGCGTGAGCCCCTCGGGGCAAAAGGCGTGAGACAGAGTGTCGTTATTACGAACAACCCATCGACGATCGACCAGAACCAGCAGCTCTTGGTCCGCTTCCCCAACCTCGGAGTTAACGACGTCATTGTGCCGGGGACTGTTCGCCTCGCTTTCACTATTTCGCTGACGTCGACGGACGAGGACCGAACCATCGTTCAGAACCTGGGTAGCGCCATAGTCAAGAAGACCATGATAAAGATTTCTGGTAATGAGGTGATGTCGATCGATGACAGCGACGTCTACCATTGTTATCAGGACCTATGGATGACGGCGCAAGAGCGCGAAAACGCTGTCTATCAGGGTATTGACACCAGAAAAATAAGAACGTAACCAAACTTAGAATCGGGGCTGCTAACAAGGCAGATAACAACGCGAGCGACAATGCGGTCGCGGGCGCTTACGGCAACCGCTTCTACATCCCGCTCAACTTTGAGTTGCTGGAGAGCCACATGCCCTACTATCAGAGCGCTTTGGCTGACCGCCTCGAATACGAACTAACGTTCAACGACTACGGTCGAGTTCTCATAGCCAGCGACATGTTATCGACGTATACGATCGATAATGTTTCGCTGGAGTACGACATGGTCACGATGCCCGAACTCGCGCGATTGATCAGAACCCAGTACGCCGGGCGCGTTGCCATACTTTACGACCGAGTTCTTCGTCATCGCAAGATGACGAAAGACAAAGGCGACACATTGTGGAATATTAATGTCAACGTACCCGCCCGCTCGATGAAAGGTATACTGATGTTGTTCGAGGATGCTCGGTTCGCGTTCGGTGCTAGAAAAACCGACAAATTCTATAACCCCAAAATCACGAAGGTAGAGGTGACGATCGAGGGAGTACCCAATCAACTCTACAGCGCGGGTATTCGCGCGCACCAGCAGTGGGACGAAGTAAGAAAGCAGTTTGCTGCGGCTCTAAGCGCTCTCCGGAGGTTGCAGCAGTTGCCAAAGACCTGCATCTCTCGGCCGTCTCCCTCGCGGAGTTCCTGAATACCAAATACGCGTTATGGTTAGACATGCGAGCCAGCGACGACGACCAAATACACGGCAGCGGACGCCAAGTTGAGAACGCTAGTGAGGGTGTGACGATCCAGATAACCAAAGAGGCGGATGGAAATGGGCCATTGAACGTGTACTTATATATAATTACAGACGCACAACTCAACATCGAAGATGGTCGATACGTCTCAGCACTCTACTGATTTAATAAAAAAATCATCTAACGATTTATTAATTAATACATTTGAAAAAATTAAGAAAATTAGCAATCAATACCAATTCACGATTGGAGATGCCCACTCTGCCATAATATTTTGGCAGACAGGATGTGGAAAAACGGTTTTCATCCTAGACTTGCTCGAGGGCTCCTACCGCGATGCCTTTCGTCACTTTGTGATCCTGTGTCCCACTGTGCGGCACAACGATACTTATCAGCGGCGCCCGTGGATATGGACCGACCCTGAGGTATACGTTATTGACCCCGGTGATAGGCTTCACGATTGGCTGCGTGGTTTATACCAAAGATTCCAGGGTGAGCCCACCCTATACGTGATTGACGATTGCTCAGCCAAGGCGGCGATGACCAAAAAAGAAGGACATGCTCTCTGAGCTCGCATTTTCTGGCCGCCATTGCTAGGCAAAGCGTATGGATATCCACTCAAATGTACAACGCCGTCCTCAAGGATCTGCGCGAGCAAACGAAAATGGGTCGCCCTCTTTCACTGCAAGGACCGAGACTCATTCGATGACTGTCTTCGAGAGAATGACGTTATCCCAACGCGCGAGGAGCGCCTGGAGGATTCGACAGATGCTTTCGGAAACTAAGCACGCCAAGCTTTTGCTAAAGACTGATCAACCAACTGCTTACGAAGTTATCAATTAATTTTATAATTAATTAGCAATTACTTAACGCTCGTTAGTAATTGCCGAGTAAATGCTTAACAATACTTAGCAATTACTGAACAAATGCTGAACAATGCTGAACTAATGCTTAACAAATGTTGAACAAATGCTGAACAATGGTTAACAATGTTAACAATTTGGTGCTCCGCATGCGAGCTTTGTTGCGAGCATAATGGTGATCATAAGTATCGGGTGGTGCGCTTGGCAATATGTTAAAGTGATGAGACTTGTTAGAATAGTTAAATTAATTTTAAGAAAATTAGCAATAATGAACTGCGACGAACTTCTCGATCAGCTAATAGAAGAAACCTCAACTCCGACTGCTAACATCCTGAAAGATAATGATCCGACAGAGCAATCGGAATCAACTCCAACTCCAACGGTGGTTGGTATTGGGTTGAGTGCAACGACTCCGAATGAAAATGAAAATGCGGCGCGACGAGAGCGGCTAGCTGCGCTGGTTGCTGGGGGACAATCGGAGCATTATCTCGGTAGGCGTCTCTCAGTTTTTCAGGTGGATAAGATGTCAGATGTGGAGATCGATAAAATGTATGCGCGATACGAATCTAGGTTAGGTGCGGAGATGACAAAAACTCTTGGAACGGCGGCTATTCATTTGTACGCAACCGCCGTTAGTATACTTCTCCCTATACCAAACACCGCGGGATTGATTGACGATATAGAGACTGACCCTTTTATATGTCACACTCTTAGAACAGCCTGCTGCTCAATTTATCACAAGTTTGGAATGTACTTAGCTCCGCTGACAACCGCGTTGACCACGGGTAAACACTCTCAATTTGGACATATATGCCCACGAACTATAAGCCCTAATATTAATATCATAAATGATGACACAAGACACACCCGCGAGAGTGACGGAACAGCAATCCCCAACAGCGATGGGGATTGCTCCCAACCCCAATCGAACCCGAACCCGATTTAGCAGCACTTCCAACTCCGATTGATCCTCCACCCAAAACCGAATCGCGATTGGAGTTGGGGGTTGCACGACATAAAAACCCAAAAAGGCAGGCAGCTGGGAGAGCGGGCGGCTGCCACCCGAAAAGTTTAAAACAAGAAAAAATAAAACTCGCCGAGCTTCGAGAGGCTAAACAGTCGTTGCATCGGGGGACGGAGACAGCAAAACATCTGAAGACAGAGTTTGAGTACAACAACACCCCCAAATTCACGAATTGGAAGCACACTCAACACCCAACCCTCAAGAGGTTGACAAATCCGATTGAACCCCAACTTCGTGAATTGGAGTTGGGTGTTGTGGTGGGGTCTGGCAGTTGTTGGTGCCCTGTGCGTGTGGAAAATACCCCCTATTACACCAAATCCTTATTCGAAAAAAACAACCAGCCCAGTGTTCAGAAGAAAGTTACGAAACACCAATCGCGATTGGATGCGCCCCATTTAAACGCGACCTTAGATGTAGCGGCCGCAGTTTGGACCCTAGATTATCTAGTTAAAGCTGGAATTCTACCAGTTAATATATGGGAATAAAAGGCTTCAATCGCAGTAATAGTAGGTGGTGCGCTTGTAAACGCATTGGCGTTCAGCGGAGCAACTTTTATATTCTCTAAAATGAGAAGCATCGAACGTGGATGAGGAGGCGTACGCGTCACGATTTACTGTAGAACAACTCAATAGCGCAAAGGAAGCGTGGTCGAAAAACGAACCGCCCATCTGGACTGGTCAATGAAGAGCTTCGCCGCGAAAATCACGCCGCACAAACTTTTCAGAATGTTGAAGAAGCCAACCGCGAGTACGCGCTGGCATATCCGCAGAAAAGTCTCGCGCCGCTGGATCGCGAGCCCCAACTTTCAGATTTGTATGTACCGTCAAAGCCCCAAAAAGACCGCGAGATCGCGTTCATCGTCGTGGGAATGGGTGTGGTGGGTATCGTCGGCTACTATATTCAATCGAGATTTTAAATTAATTATTTTAAGTATCGTATAGAACGATGTCAGTTGACGAACTTTATTTTGCTATGATTGATGTAGGCTACACTGCCCTTAAACACCCCATAGCTGGCGCAGGGGGTATGATTCGTCTGGCCCGAGATTCTCTCGAGACGTGGCGCGAGGACGAAAAAGCGGCCACACTTTTTCGCAAAGCGGATGTTATCTTCCTCCACCAATCCTGGGTGATTGGATTTTCCCAAGTTCCTTCAGAACTTAACCCCCAATCGCGATTGTACTTCCAACAAAGGTTTATTATTATCGACGCAGTTACCGGACGATCTGGCGAGGGCATGTTGGAGATTGTCCGATATATTAGAATACATCGCATACGATGAACACGCGCAAACTTGATACCAAACTATCGGTTCGCCTAGCGCGCAAGCTAGCGAACACATACTACAGCCCCCGCGGCTACTGGAAGGGACTCGCCGCCATCAAGAACCTCGCGGCGGCGACCAAGGTTTCAGAAAACGCAGTCAAGGAATGGCTGAAGAAGCAGGCCATCTGGCAGATCTATTTAACCGCGCCTCACAATATTCCGCGCCCGAAATTCGACGTGCCGGTACCGAACCAAGTTCACCAAGCGGATGTCCTGTTTCTCCCTCACGATCGCGTCGGTCGCAAGACGTACAAGTACGCACTGACAATCGTTGACGTAGCGAGTCGTTATAAGGGGGCTGAGCCGTTGGCCACTAAAGAGTCTAAGGAGGTGGCCGAGGCTCACACCCGAATATATAAGAGGAGTCCTCTCAAATGGCCGAATCTTCTCCAGGTCGATCCCGGCCGCGAGTTCATGGGCGCGGTCTCTCATCTATTGTCTAAGCACGACGTTTCTGTCAGACGCGGCCGCGTCAACATCCACCGGGACCAGGGGATCGTGGAGCGCTTCAATCGAACCTTAGCTGAGAGACTGTTCGGACACCAATACGCTAAATAACTTGTAGACCCTCATTCGCGATCGACCGAGTGGGTGGCCAGACTGCCCGCCGTGGTCTCCACACTGAACTGAAGAGGTGACCAGATTTATAGGTAAGAAGCCTGTAGATGCTATCAAGTTTAAAAGGGTGACGAGCAAGCCCTCTGCCGTCTCGCGCGGGCGACCCGTTGGTTTAGAGGAGCAACGGCTTCCATCGGATGTTGACGTCCGGTACCTCTATCAACCGGGAGAGCTCGAAGTTGGCAGCCGCCGCGCGACTGATCCCGTGTTGTCTCTCAATGTGTATCATCTATATCGATATATTACCAAGCCCGATGAGCCCGTGCTCTACTATTTGGGTGATGGGCCATCTCGAGGGTTTGTTCGCGAAGAACTTCTTATGGTGCCTTCTGACACCCAGCTACCCCCGGATCGTCAGAGTCTTTATAGAGGTTCTGTATGTATTCCGTCTGGTAACACGCGTCTTTTATCGTAGAATACCGAGAGTCCTAATTTTTGTTGACAGTACGTTTTCATAACGCCGTCTTTCATTTTAAATCCTCTATTTTGTGCTACATCTATAATGTGTTTTCCATCTTCTGTAGTTTCACTT
The DNA here is from genome assembly GCA_029237695.1 of Conchocele bisecta. NCBI lineage: Eukaryota > Metazoa > Mollusca > Bivalvia > Lucinida > Thyasiridae > Conchocele > Conchocele bisecta. The sequence continues at coordinate 45,314,518 of CM055280.1, read as the reverse complement.
AGTACTCGTTTATATCTATCACAATTTAAATTGTTAGTTCTCTTGGACATTCCTTTCGCAGAGTTTTTATTAATAGAATTAATTTTTTCTACAAAATAACACTTACTAGATAACGCTATCGCCCTATCTCCGCTAAATTCCATTTTGAAATGTCCGGGCTCTCATTCGCTCCATTTATACCAAGCCAACCATTTTCTTTTTTTTCTTTTTTTCTTTTTCAAACCCGTCTAGTAAGTTAGGTCTAATCAATTCCTCTATCGTTTTTCCACGAACTCCTATATACATACTATCTGTATCCATCTGTATTAATTCAAAGTCTTCGCTTTTTACGTATTTGTCTAGAAATTCGTAGTAAAATTCCAACATTCTAAATTTAGCTAGTTGATAAACCGCTATTCCACAATGGAATGGTCTCTTTACCGCACACCTGGGTTTTCTTGAAGATATTTCGTACGCATCTCCTATCTCTTCCAAATCGTCAAAGAATGCAGATCTTAATGCTTTGTCAACACAGGTTTCGTTTTGTGTATATGTCGTATTTAAATGTCTCTCCGTTGCCTCTATCATTTTTCCACACACAGAGTTTCCTAATAATTTCATTATGTCGGCTATGGTTTCTTATTGGTTCTACATCACCTGTTCGTCTTGTGGCTGTAACTTCTTTTGCGAACCATTCGAATGGTTTTCCGCTAATATAATCTATAACACGATAAACTCCAGTTATTTCTAGGCCGTGTTTTAAATACCATTTCAACAGTGGCGCGTACAGAAATACTTTAGTGGCTGTCATAGATCCCACCAATTTTTTTCCATCTCCTCTTGTTCGGCCAGTATCTTTTAAATATTTTAACATGTGTGTGGGAACTTCATCAACCTCTACTTCTCAGTTTATAAATATTGGGGACATTTCAGAAAACTTATCTTTTAAGTTGTGTGGAACTTCTATATCCACCTCCGCAAACCCAAACCAGTCTCCAGATAAAACTCTTTTACAAAACTTTTTAATAAATTTAGGGTTATGTGGGGTAATCTATATGGTGTATAGTTTCTCTCCCACACGGCATCTCTTTATTTAACGTAGATAAATATAACGCGTTTGCATCGTACCCCAAAACAGCCTTGCAAGGTTTGGAACCCACTCTAATATTTGAAACACCAGCTTCTGCATATCGTGTAAATACTATTGATGGACCGCCAACTAGAGCGTCCTTCATCATTTTGTATGTTTCTTCTTTTGGTGCATATAGAGCATCCTCCGGTATAATCGTCTTTGAAGATTTTTGTTCTTTAATGGTTCCTCTCAATAAATATTGTATAGCTACTCCAGGTAGTGTTACCGCATCTTTGAAAATATCCACACCTCTGTGTTTATAAAATTCACACATTTTTCCACCGCTTCTAGGAACGGTGCTACATCTAAATCGTTATAATATTCAACCAATCTCTGAAAGTTTTCATATTATTTTCTTCGAAAATCTACGACATTTACTTAATTCTGTTTATCATAACTATTCATTTGATAGTTTGGAATACCAATTCTCTATATCCGGTAGTCCTGGGTAATCCAGTTTGTCTGGAGAATCGAACCACTCATAAGGAAAGAAAGATTTCTGTCCTTTGCATTCGTAGGCTTTTATCCAACTATCGTAACTTACACCAGGTCCTAGATAAAGTATTACATCAAGAAATCTGAACTCTGGAGTAAATAGAAATATTGTTGCGTTTTCACGTTTTCAGACCATTACTTTCTTTGTTGTTGATGCCAGTTCGCCTACTAGGTATTTATTTATTAAGTTTATATCATACTTACTGCTGTTAAAACCTATAACCGGTACTTGCTCTATCCACTGTTCGATCTTGGCGATTTGGTTTTTACGTAAATGTTCTGTATTAAACCCATATCTTGACCACACTTCTTCTCTTATAGCTTTTCCCCTGACTTTCAAATCTTCTAAGAATTTTTCTATAAGTTTTGCGGATCTTTAATCACAAATATGAGTTACTGTTCCTGAGAAATTATCTCCTATACTAACGCTTACCGGAACGTGCTCGGCTTCGTACTCTAGATTATTACCGAGAGTTTCAAATTCTGGGTTGAGATATGCCTCAAAATCGTATACTATCTGATATGGATAAAGAGTAGTGTCGCAACCGATCTTTATGTCTTTACCCGTTCTTTGAAATTCGCATTCCCACATAACTACTAGGTTGAATTCTTTGCTTCTTCTAATAAATGTATCTTTTCTCATAGTGGATGTGCGTTCTTCTTTTCTATGCTTTGCATGAATCTCACACCCGTGCCAGTAACAGCCGTGATATTGATATACGGTATTGGTTTCCGTACAGTATCCATCTACTGGAGCTCCTAAAACCCATCTTTCACCCCCGTGTCCACACTGTTCGTGGTGAATGTGAATTCCCTCGCGCTTTTCCACAGAGTACATCCAATCGATCGCCCCATAACTGTTATAACTTTTTGGGTAGAACGCTTTCTCGAACGACGAACGTGGGCGCTCTAAATAATTACCATCACATATTACTTTTGTCTCACCTTTCATACATGTTGGTCCGTTGCTCTTCATATTACAGCTTTCGTGAATTTCTGCTTGCAATTATCGCAGCGTAAATTGTAGATAGGTTTTTAAGGTTTTTTATCAGAAATGCGTGATTATTAAACAGTCCTATTGTCATTGGTTTATTACCTATTGCCTTATAGTGTGCTGTACCTTTTTCAACCACCATACGTTACATTCGGTGGGTTGATATACTTCTATACCGATTTTAAAAAAATCTTCAACCTTTTTCAGATCTGAAAAAGGAATTGGTGAAACCACATTACTACCAAAATATTGCTTACTAAGTTCTTTCGCCTTTTCTGTACATCTGTCGGGTCTTTTATCTGTCATATGCATAGCTAGACACCTGAACAGACAAAGGTCGTCATTATACTTATCTAAAGAATACATACCTTTTTATTCTTCAGCCATTCTGGAAGTTCTCCTCCTGCTGCTTCTTTGGATTGTAGTCCAAAATCTATTCCCCTACTACCCTGTATTAGCTTTACGAAACCTCTACCAATCTTACAAACTTCCACTTGTATTTGGTCTGTCTATTTTATCGGACATTATTCGTGTTTGCTCCTTATCTGACAGCCATTTTTTAACGGTTTTCATTGATGATAGTGGTTCGCTACCGAGATTTTTGTGCATTATTACAGTTACAGGTTTTTCCATTTTTAGTTCCTCCATATGTTCTAGCTTGTAAGAATATGAATATCTCAAATAAAAATTGATTGTTGTTATATAAGGAGCGAGTTTATCGGACATGCGTTCAGACCCGTTAATGCCAATGTTTTTACGAAAGGATAATGTAACTACCCGTCTTCCATTTTCTACCTTTTCCAATGTTTCATCGTGAGCCCCCAATATTCTTCACCTTTTTCCACTATCGCGCGAACTATAGATTTTTTCTTATTATTTGGTATTTGGTCACCTGTGCGTCTAATTTGAGACAAATTATTGGTGCTTGAAGGTTTTATTACACTAGCCCTTAACTCCGCAATACTTTCTTTTTTAATTCTGTTACCAACTTCCTCCGCTTTGGATATATCATTAAATGCCCCTCTTTTATAGGCGCGGGTAAACCGCTTCATAAACACCTATTCTTTGTGGCGTTTATCAGCTTTGTCAAACCCCCTAACTCTCAACCGTTTACTATAAGTAATCCCTAGAGATTCGGCTTCTCTTCTCAAACCTTCTATTTCTGCTCTAGTTTCTGGCGTTATCATATTTTCTGTATATACTTTTGTATATAACTTTTGTATAACCTATAACATTTATCTGTTCAATTGGACGTCAAAAATTTACATAATTTTTTTTTCACGTCCAATTGAACAGATAAATTTCATAGGTTATATACATATATAATGGAGTGTGCGACTTGTTGTAAGACGTTTACGTGTAAAGACTATCTACGAAGGCATCTATCGAGACGTAGAAAGTTTCCTTGTGCCCCCCCCCACAATTTCAATGCCCCAGATGCCCTTGTAAATTCGTTAGTGCCCAAACTCTTTGTAGACATAAGCAACTACGCTGTCAGGTGGCTAAAGGTGAACGTGGTAGACTAGAGCTGGCAGAATTACTTGCTGATCTGCGAAATAAATTAGCTATATCGGAGGAGAAAAATGAGGTGTTGGAATATAAACTATTGTACTTGCATGAATGATTTCGACTTTTTTCAAAAGTCAATTACCAATATAATTGGGACTACAATACCACCACCAACTTTTGGTTGGAGGTGGTATCATTTTGACTCCCTCTTTTAAAAATTATTTTCTCCAAAAATTCATAAATTTGCTGTCGGGAGACAATTTTCCTCGTTAACCAATTTTTTGATTTTCGGGGGTGGTGGGGGTATTATAGAGGGTTATAAATGATATCACGGTAGGTGGTATCATTTTGATTCCCTTACTACTACTCGAATACATGTAGCGAGTAATCTCGGACGTCCAAGTTCTGTTGTGAACCATCATGTGTCCATATTCGCGTTGACAGCATGACTTTGCATAAAAAAAATGCATAAAAAAACATATCACTTGTTTAACATTAGCCCAGCACAGATTATTGTCTTATATACTGTGTCATTCCTATAAATTGTTGGATGTTGTCTTCCTCTGGTGTTACACACCAAACAAGGAGTTCGAAGTTATAAAAATTTGCACCAAAAACGAACTTTCTAGACCAAAATGTGCGTACGTGACAGTAGTCTTGTTCTGACTTAGGGGAGATAACTTTTGTTTACTAATGGACTTATTATAGTGGGACATTTATGTTTGAAAATAACTTTATAATAGACGGATAAAGAAGGAATAATACTATATAATCTTAATAGTATGTACATTAGTACTCGTTTAAAAACTGTAGCAATATAATTGTTAACAAATTTAAATGATTTTGCGTTTATATGAATACTCCTTTTTAGGCACCATCTCGTTATTACATTCATACACATGACTCCATTTTCTTGTCCGACATGAAAGTGGCCGGATTAGCTCAGTAGGTAGAGCGTCGGACTGTGAACCGGGAGACCCCGGGTTCGATTCCCACCTCGACCGCTGCGAATGGTCGATTAGGCGTGTCCTTGGGCAAGACAACTTCGTGCTAGCCTAGTCCTATCGGATGGGGACTTAAATAGTCGCTCTCGACATGCAAGGTCATCGAGCCAGTGCCGTCGTTAAATCAAAGCGTTTTTTATTTTTCCAACATGAAAACGCCAGTAGCAAAATAATTCGAACAATTTGGTGTCCCAGTGAAGGAAAGTTTGTACTTTCATTGTTAAATATACAAGGGAGCACTCACCCACCCCACACATTTTGCTATTGAACATACATATAACACCATTGGCAATCCATCAGTCATTATTATGTTCTCATGCGTCATATTTTGAACAAGTATAATACAAATCTAAGGGATTTGTCATTATTTATCACCAAGGGGGTTGGGGGTGGGAATGGGGCTGGATAAATTTGGTAGCTCACCTTAGAAAAGTATAAGCCCCCACCCCTTCCCACAGCTTTTCATTAAATTGTGAAGCCCCCCGTCCCCCCCCCATTGAACAATTAATAATGTTCAAACCCAAAACGTGACGGTTCAAATGAGTGATATCATATTTTTTTAATAAACATATATTGCATCTACCGATTGCCTGGGTTAATCATGCCCCTATGCGATAGCCAGGGGGACATATTACATTGCTCTTGATGTTCTGTAATTCCGTCCGTCTGTGTACATTTACATCAACAAGTTTGTAAGAGTTTCTCCAGTTAGAGTCCAGTATTCAAGGGGGGCACATCCATGTTTTACAAACATAATGTCTAGTATTAATGTTGGTACAAAAGCTAATTTATTAAAGGTATTAATACATGTACATGTACTTACATTTTCCTAAAATGTTGGGCAAGTAGCTTTTTTTGTCCGGGCGAGTAGATTATAATTGTACTTGCCCGGCCGGGCAAGTGTGACAATTGAATATTCTTAAGCCCTGAATATCGCAATACGTATTGCAATATGGGTTTGTTGTATCGCAATATATCACAATACGGGTTTGACCGTATCGTTGCACCACCAGTAATTACCATACGTCTCGTCAGAGACATAGAATACAGAGATTGGCAGGTTCCTATTAATGCTATTTATTGTACTAAATTTCGGGTTAAATTCAGTTTTCCGCATACATTACATGCACGTACGTACGTAGAACGCAATTCGAACTAGCATGCTTTTATAAATATGTGACGTACATGTAGAACGCAAATCCAACACGCATGCTGTCTACACATGCATCGGCAAATCGTATTTCCAAAAGCGGAAGGCGAGATCGAGATCGCAAATATGCGAGATTGTAACATAAACAAAATATACCGCCGTACCCACCCATCCACAACTAGCACATTTGCGACATATAATTTTCGGTCTAGCTGCACACCTGATGGTGTTTACAATCATCAGTCGGTAATCCATGTTTACGTGCAAAGTGTGACTGACCTTTAGAACTCAGCGGAAACGAACATACCAAAACCACGCTATGTAGTCGCTCACGACATCGAATTGACGCATTAGCTTGTGCAGTTTCACATTTGTTTGATTTCTTGATAAAAGCAAGATTTCGCAGCACATGAGAATCTACTCCTAAGTAAGACGATTCTCATATTTTGTCAAAATATGTTTTTGTAAAGAAATACCAAAATATTCAGGTTTTCTTTTCACATTTGTCCGATAACTTAATAAAACATGTTTTGGCAACACATACGAATCGTCTCCTTAGACGAGTCTAATATTTTGTAAAAACAAAATTGTTTTCACATTTGTTTGATTTCTTAGACCGTGCAAACAATTGACAAATTCAGAAATCAACAATTTAATTTGTGTTTGTCGAGTCGGGTTTCATATGGTGGCGAGGAAATACGATCGATTACACACCGTGAAAATCTTGTTTGAACGTAAATGTCAATTGTCAGTAGGCCATTTCAGTTTACCGCGCGTTACGTCAGCTGTTATTATAAGTACGTATGGTCGCTCGTTATGGGCATTACTTTCTTTCGTTTATAAGGTGGGTCAGTAATTTTTATTGATGGGTGGTGGGGCTGGCTTTTTTATTATTGACAGGGGGGTGGGTTTTTTTCTTCTTTCTAAATGATGGGTGGTGGGGTTCGGTAATATTTTAAATTGATGGTTGCTGGGGGTCAACGAAAATTGTTATTGATGGGTGGTGTGGTTTGAAAATATGTGCTGCCCACCCTCCCCCCACATTTAATTCTGGAATTGCCCTAATTAAATCAATATTTGACTTAACTTTATAAAATAAAAAGAGGCCTAATTCTAACATTTTTCTATAATTTAATATTATCGAAACAAAATTGATTTTACATTTTGGTTATACCTATCTGGGCAGGTTTTATGCAACATACTGTAATTCTCGATCAGGATCTTCACTTGCTGCTAGTGTCATAAGATCCCTTTTACGCGGTCGCTGACCCTTATTTGCTGTGGCTGTGTCTGGAGTAATAGGGCTTATGACTCTACTGGTCAGTCTAGATCCTCATATTATAGCACATTGCTGCAGTCTGATTCGGATATATACTGCTTGTTAGCCCTTCACGCAATGATAACGTTGTTTGGAAATGCATAAAATACGTGTTGTAATACATTTACAATACACTCATGGAGTTGGTTCCCATCATTCACTGGCCCTTTCATTTGTTTCCAGACCCATGCCCACCCGGACTACAATTGGATACAATTTCTGAAACGTGCGAGTTTTGTCCCTTGGGCACCTACAAGGATATTGATTCTCTGCCGGCATGCCTTCAGTGCGAGGACGGATACAGTACCGAGTTCACAGGCTCCAAAAGTAGTGAAGACTGCATAAGTAAGTATATGTAATACCAAGTCGAGGTGTTTTACACGGTTCTGAGCAAGTTTATTGGTTGCGAGTAGGTACATGTGGGCACGATTATTTTCAAATCCGACTGATGTAAACGAAATGGAAAACTCTAAGTAACATGTCCATAGGAAGACAATCCACTGATAATGCCCCGACTCACGCCGATAATAATACTTACAACACCCATCCCTCCACACACGTTACTGCTGGTGGTTCCATGTCCTTCTGTCATACTTGTCTCTTCATGTCGAATCTCACGTGGGCGGCGCTTGGGAAAAATAGATTCCTATATATACCAGGCCCCACAAATGTTGTCCAGAGTTATCTTCCCTCTTCAAGCCACATCGTTCAAGAAGTTCTGCCTGGCGGTTCCGATACATATATACGCACTGCCAATCGTATCAGGTCTATTGTTACTGTGTATCCTTGTTTTTAGTAGTATTCTTCCTCATCGTATCGGGTGATGTTCATCCAAACACTGGATCAAGCACACACTCTGACACATCACATGACATATCTACATCTACTTAAATCGACATCATTAACAGTGGCATTAGCATCATGCATCTTAACGTACAGAGCATCAAACCAAACATCAATATCTTGGAAGTCGAAGCTCAATCTTACGACATTCTCATATTTTCAGAAATGTGGCTCTCCCCTGACACTTCATCTGACAATATGCACATTCTTAACTTCCAACCCACATTCCGGCTAGATAGGGTGGGGAGACTTGGGGCGGATTAGCAATTTATGTCCGTGAAGGGCTCACTGCCACAGAATGTACTGACAACTCCATCAACGGGCTCGATGCTTTGTGGGTCGAACTACACATACATCAGCGCTTTATGATCGCGGAAATTTCTCGAACGATATATTTAACGATGAAAATTTAGACACAGTTGCAATTATTATTACAACGGCAATCACATCCGCCGCCACATAAACTATTCCAAACAAAACTGTAAACATTCGTCCCAACGATATCCCTTGGTTCAATAACAACTTACGTAGGTTAATGCGCAAACAAAACAGACTGCATAGAAAAGATACAAAAATTGGATAACATCCACTTCTGGTCCGAATTAAGAAAATTGCGTAATGAAGTCACTAAACGTATTCAAAAGTCAAAGTCAGAGTACGAAAATAAATTAATTGAGAAAATTAACGACAACAAGGTACCATACAAATCTTGGTTCATATTAGCGAAACAACTGTCTAACAAGAAATCATCTTCCCTTATTCCAACACTTTACGATACTGGTCTCGAAGCTACCTCTAATATTGAAAAGGCAATTTTTTTTTACAACTTCGTTTGTAAACAGTCGACTATCGACGACAAAGCATTCCCACTACCCGTACAAGCGGAAACCCCTCAAGTTTCAAACTCTACAATTACAATCTCTCCTAGCGACGTCTGTGACTCAATAAAGGCAATTGACCCATCCAAAGCTAGTGGTCCTGATCTTATCAGCCCAAGACTTCTACGGGAAGCAGCTAACGTATTATCACCCTCTCTACATGCTTTACACTATTGATCTGCATGTCTTCTCTTCTTGGAAGCTAGCCAACGATATACCAATCTTTGAAAAATCAGATCCATTAAAACCACAAAACTACCGACCAATATCTCTTCTCATCTGCATTGGTAAGTTGATGGAGCGCTGCATCCACAAGTATCTGTACAAACAACATTCTCATTAACAACAATAAGCTAACTTCTTTCCAATCAGGCTTTATTAGAGGCGACTCTACTATCAACAACTTACTTATGTATACAACGACATCTATAAGATACTTGATGACGGTAAGGAGGTCAGAGCAGTCTTTTGTGACATCTCTAAAGCTTTCGACAGAGTCTGGCATCGCAGTCTTCTATACAAACTGTCTTCCCTTGGTATTCACGGTCCTCTTCATAAATGGTTCTCTGCCTATTTATCTAATCAACAGCAAAGGGTAGTTTATTCTAATTCCAGTTGGCAGTGGTCCTCGTTGAATGCCGGTGTTCCTCGTGGTTCTATTATTGGTCCTCTTCTCTTTCGTATCTTCATAAACGATATCGTTGAGGAAATTAAATCAAACAGTCGTCTTTTCGCCGACGACACCAGTCTCTACATTATCGTCGATGACCCTGTCCTTTCTTCAACTATTCTAAACAACGATCTTAACACTATCCACAAATGGTCGGAGAAGTGGCTCGTAAACTTCAATCCATCAAAAACTGAAACTATGACCTATTCCCGGAAATACAACAAACCACAACATCGCCTCTACTCATGAATGATGCCTCACTCGATCCTGTCAAAGAATACAAACGTCTTGGACTAACATTATCTGACGACGGTAAGTGGAAATCTCATATATGACAGTGTATTAGCAAAGCATGGCAACGTTTTGAAATCTCTAATATTTCGTCTTAATAGGTCTTCGCTGGAACGTATGTTTATTCGTCCTCTCCTTGTATATGGCGATGTTGTCTGGGATAATTGCTCGAACCAGATGAAAGATGACCTGGAGGCTGTGCAAACTGAAGCTGCCAGAATATTGACGGGCGCGACCAAACTTTGGAACATAGCCAGATTATATCAGGAACTCAAGTGGAAAACATTGACCGATATGCGTACTAAACACAGACTAGTCCTTTCTTTATAAGATGTTAAACAATCTTACACCATCTTATCTCGAAAATTTAATTCCCGTTCAAAGGCAGCCGCGTTACAATCTTAGAAATGCTGACGATATACCTCACATACATTGTCACACACAACAGTACAACCATTCATACTTACCATCCACCATTCGTGACTGGAATGCACTGAATCGGAACATAAAGGACTCTCAATCTCTGTCTTCTTTCAAACCTGAACGCCAATCCTGTTAAATAATCACCTCTTTTTAACGTCGGAAACAGGACAGGACAAATACATTATTCATACACGCCTTCGTCTTTCATGTAGCGCTCTCAACTTCGACCTTCACAGAAGATCTATTGTTGACAACCCACACTGCAAATGTGGATCCATAGAATCAGTCAGCCACTTTCTCTTGTATTGCCCCTGATATCAGTGTGGAAATTTGCGTCTGATATAAAATGTATAATAATGCCAATCAATACATGAAATAATGGTGAATGAATGTTTATTTTGCACAGAAAACCAGAGTTCAAATGTGAGATAGTCTGGATTAGTCTAGAAATTGTAGGTGCCAAACCCATCCACATTGGAGCTTACTACAGGTGACGGGAAGATGACATAAGGAAGTCCGTGGAGAAGGTAAGCAAACAGAAGGGAATCATTTGGATTACTGGCGACGTCAACCTACCAAAACTGAGATGGGATAACAATGAGCCAACAATCAGGGACGACTGCCACAACAGGCAATTGTATGGGTTGTTCTTTGACATACTCCATGATTTCAATGGTCCCTCTGCCTACCAGATACAACAATCATTTTTACCTATTCTCACCACAAACAACACGCTAGTCAAGAAGGTAAGCAGTCTGCCAAACCACCTAGGAGATCATTACATAGTTTCTGTAAGTATGAACCTCAAGGCACAGATGACGAGACCAAAACCACAAACTGGGGATGAAATGAAAGAAGGGATGAGGGAATATCAATGTCTATCTACATCAGAAGGTAAGTCTGTCGAGATACTTTGGTCAGACTTCACAAACTCACTAAGCAAGCTTGTGTAGATTTATATTCACAAGAAACATGCCAGTGGCAAATCGTTTCTGCCATGGATTACACAAACAAACACACGCAAGATCAGAAAGCGCGACAAAATGTACAGACACCACAAAATAAAACAGGTCACCAACAATCTCGAAAACTCTTGATTCAGACCCGACACATCGTAATGGCAATGATGAACGTATCTTACAGCAACTATGCATTTACTAGGACGCGGACCATATACAGGGTAAGCCAGACATCGGTGTCCCAGTGAATACAAAGAAATTACATGTATTCTCCTTTCTTAAGAGCTCCAAACAAGACACTATGGGTTGTTTTAACATACTTTTATCGTTCTATCTCTTTAACGTTTCATCTGTTGGCATACCTTTTATCACACTTTTGCTGCCATTTATCTACTAAATTGCTCCTGACGCACAGCCTACTGAAAATCCCTGTGAGGGGCTATATAAGTTTGTAAAGAAAGAAACAGTGAAGAAAAAAACACAACTCCTGACTGCAAATTTACTTCTTTCTGTGGATAGTTCGCCGACATCATTTTTGACAATAATTTAAGGAATACAACCATGGACTGTTGCGCTTACTGTAATATGAAGAACATTTGGTTTGTTTAAAGTTTGCGAGGAGTCCTTCGGAAGGACTGCCATGGTTTTATTACTTATATTTATATTTCATTTTCGGATAGTTTCAAAAATGCAAATAACCAAATACGGCGTTAGAATTAGGAATCTTATTGTTTTATGTCATTTTGCCGCAACTCATAGAACAGCGACGTTGCCGGTCAATAGCGTGACGTTATTCACAACGACGATGAACGTCATGTATTTTAATAACGTCAAACAAACTGTAGCGAATAAACAATCTCGCGCGACGTCACGTGGGGCTAATGTAATGTACTGGGATATAAACGCAATACGTTGAATGGGCCTTTATCCATTATGAATTTAAGAACAGTGTAAATATTTTCACGCAAAAGGCCAATGACCAAACATACTCAATGAATATGATGTTTAGAAACAAGTACGTCAGAAAACTACACCTAGTTCTGAAAACCTAAAATGTATCACTCTAGGTCGGCGCTACTGACAGCCGCTGTAGCCATTTGGCTAATAATATTTCAGAAATTTACATTTTGGCTACTAAGAATTACAGAAATTATCTGAATAATTACTATAATTTTTATACCCATGTTTTGAAAAAAAATGGCATATTGTTTTCGTCACGGGTGTCCGTCCGTCTGTCTGTCACGTTTTCTTGTAAGATGTAAAACTTTGAGCCTGTAATAGATGGGAGATTTGCTAGTTTGCATGTAGGCTCCTTATGGTATGCAGATGCGCATAGTGAAATTCAATTTTTTATTTGATCCCTGGGTCATGCATTATCTCACCCTTTTTTACTTAGAATATCTCAATCTTGCCTTGTAAGAAGTAAAACTTGTAATAGCTGGAGACTAGATAATTCGTATGTATCTTCTTATGGTGTGCATATGCGCAAAGTGAATGTCGATCTTTGAAATGTCTCCTAGGTCATGTATTATCTCCCCCTTTTGGACTTACAATTCCGCAAGTTTGCCTTGTAACAAATAACATTTTCAGACGGTAATAGTTGCAGACTTGATATTTCGTTTGTACGTTCTTTATGGTGTGCAGATGCGCAAAGTGAATGTCGATCATTGAAATGACCACTGGGTCATTGTATTATCTCCCCCTTTTGGACTTAGAATTCCGAAATTTAGCCTTGAAAGAAGTAAAACTTTTAAACAGTAATAGCTGGGAGACTTGATATTTCGTATGTACCTTTTTTATAGTGTGCATATGCGCAAAGTGAATTTCGATTTTCACGTAACTATTTTCTCCCCCCTTTTGGACTTGGAATTCCGCAATTTTGCGTGTAAGAACAAAAACTTATAAAAGCTGGATACTTGATATGTCGTATGTGTCTTCTTTATGGCGTGCAGATGCGCATTATGAATGTAATTTTTTTGAATGACTCCTTGGTCATGTATTATCTCCCCGTTTTGGGCTTAGAATTCCACAATTTTGCTTTTTACCCCATTTTAAATTCCCATAGGAAAGTTTTTTCGCAATAAAATGAATATGTGATGGAATTTCATGAAATACATTTTTTTGGGGAGTGTGACTTTTTTTGTTATTTATAAAGTACTTATACATTTAAATATGTTTTACTGTTTCTAATGTGGTTTATGACCACAAGCTCGTCCGAAAAACGTGGAACAGTCAATAAATGTAATTTTCAGAGAACTGCGAGCCTGGATCCTATTCCCTAAGGGGCCAGGCATCTGATCACTTGGAGCCATGTTCGCCGTGCCCCGTGGGCAAGTACCAAGATCTAGCGGGCCAGGACCTTTGTCTGGATTGCCCAGTGGGCACCACCACGTCACACACAAACACAGACTCTTCAGATAATTGTTATCGTAAGTTATTTCTGGCTGTGACTTTGAAATGGGGCTTATTGTTTTTTGCATCCAGTATAGACCTAAATAAGCCTGTCAGGATCTGCACTGTTCGCAATTCTATCAAAGAAGCCATGCAAGAAAGACTACAGATCGTTGTCAGGCTACAGGAGTGTGTTATTTGATCAGCAGCTACACTGGTCAAAAGTCCCATAAGACCCATTTCTCCAGTCATAGCCACATTACATGCATAGATGTCGCGCACAGTGTTGGGGAACGAATTGCAACGTCATGTAAAGTCAGAATTATGGCGTTATTGGCGTCAAAACAGCCGTAAAAAACCTTTAGCATTTTGTAACAGAGCTTGCTCATCGTAATGTAATGTTTGTATGATCTATTTACGTCTGTCACTATATCGTCTTTGTTCGTCAGCATTGTAATTGGCGCTATATGTCTTATTTGGTGACAGTCGGGTATTGGTTTATTATGTTCATAGTATTGTCTGTCTCTGTATTGCAGTTGTTCTTTCTTTTAGGAGATAACTGTATTGACATGTGTACTTTGGGGAGATACTCGGTGGATTTACGGTTGAAAACTTCGATTTACGACGACGCCGCAGGCGGAGACGTAAATCGAAGTTTCAAAACGTAAATTACAATTTCAATATAGTTATCTCTTTTCTAATAATGTACGACCATCATTTCTGACTCATTTTCCTGATTCTGAACCATATACCAATTCATATGGGCATACCCATTACAACCCTCACTATATTGGCCGATTTACACAAATACGTTAACTAATGAAGAATTGTGTTACCATTTGCAAACTTGTATTTTATCTATATATTCTTTATCATCCACCAATGATTATTTTATCTATGGTTTAACACTACCTTGAATATCGGAATAACTGTCCAATGACCTACATTGCTGGGATTTCCCATTCAAAGTTAGAAAAAAATGGCCGACATCGCTTGCTTGTCGAGCTTGACATTTTACAGTTTTATAAGTGGATCACTTAATGATTGTAATTGTTATGGTTGTGTATATTCACAGTGCAATTTTGGAAATTATATGACAATGGATGTTGGTAAACTGTTAGGGTCGTAGGCTGTACAAGGATGTGCTTTTTCACCCTTTGCTGGTGATTGTGCCATTTTTGTGGAAGCACTTCAAGTAGCCAGTGTTGTGACAGGGCACCACATGACCTTAATGCTGAACAGATAACAGCTGTTGAGTGGATACAGAGCTAGGAGAGCTCTCGTCTTCTTGATTAGCTCCAGTATTTTGGAGAATAGCCGAAGACTGACGTTTCTGGTTGTCCGAACATTCTTTATTTTAGGATTGCACATTACTTTCAGGGTGAAACGGCGTGTAGGACTACACCTAATTATGTAAATGTAATCACATGACATGATACCTACGTGCAGATCGTGTATTTACTTGCAGGTAATTGATCGATCAGATTTCGACAATTTCATTAAGGTGCATTATAATCTTCATGTACTGCGGCGGGCTGCAGGTTGGGAGCAGGTGAATGGTAATTTAATGACGGGGTTCATCCTTACCAGAATCCCGATATCCCTGGTTTGGTCCCCGGGTACATTTTTGGCTTTTTTGGTACGTGATAGTTGAATCTGGTTATATAAATTATAAAACTAGTAAGATTAAAACTTTTAGGGAGTGGGACTAAGTGACTCAGGCTATTCTATTTTCAGGGTTGGATGTATATATTTTATGTAAATATTCACGTCTGATTTTCGGATCTCGCTCCGCTGTCCATGCAGGTGAAATACTGAAAACAACCCCGTTAACCCGGTATAAAATGAAATTAGCTGTTGACAGGCCGTTAAACACCATTACTAAATAAATAAACGTTATTCGTCCTGCAATTGTCTGCGTATCCTATGGTATTACGATAAAACTTACTAAATTTCAGTTGCATATATTGTGGATAGTGTTCTCAGCGAGATCAATGGATAGTAGACATTTTTTCCGGTTTCGTAAAAGGTACATGACGTTACGTAATGTTCAAATAACGTACAAATGCAAGTTGGTAACAAAATGTTAAGACAGCCGTATTATCTCGGAATTTTATTATTTTTCATAGTATGTATATTATGAAATTTTACATTTCGGTTGATGGAAGAAAGCACATTTTGAAACCAGTGCGAGTTTAGAGAAAAAGATATTTGGAATGTGTATCTAATAATAAAGTTTAGAACAACTACCAGGAGAAATGCCGTTTTCTACGATGTTTACGTGTAGGTAACATTTATTCTTTAAGACAACATACAATGCAACGTATTTAGCAACGAAACACTGAATACATAATCTTTTCTGACATTTGATATCTCAAGCAAATGCAAATTTTGAAAATATATTTTTTTTTACCCGCATTAAGTAAATGAAAATACGCTAAATATCTCATCAACGCTAGCCAGTAAGTAAAAAGAAATGCTATTTCCAATTCTTTTTACACGGCTATCCTATGCTTCAATTCCATTTTTTCGGCCATTTTGAAAACAACGTCGTTACAATGCATATTACTTCACCATGTTCACTAACGCGAACATGCGAGGAGCATGTACGTTTGTTCCCGTAAAAATGACCGTCATTGCATTGTATTGCCGAATCATATTTCTGAATATTTGCCAACATTTAGAATTCTAAATTTAACGCAGAAGAATTGGTAGCATTTTACCAGAAATGCCTATGTCAAGCGGGCAACACTGTGCGCTACGTCGCAGAGATAAATACAGTTTTAGAGACGTTATCGGGGATATAAAGAAAGACTTTCCGGCTATTCATCTGTATACGTGCAGTTGCAAAGTGCATGCTCAAGTGGTTACAACAACAACAACAATTGCTGAACGTGTTGAAAGCGCGCCCACTCCAAAGTAAGTATTATTTTATATTTTCCTTAATAGGCAACGGGTTCTGATGAAATATGGCACAGCAAACGCGTCTTCATGAGCTGCATTCGGCACATACGTATGTCGTTTTTACGAAAATCGATTCTTAGCAACGACACAAGTTTGGGCCAAACTACCGAGACCACCAAATGCAGCTTAACAAGACGCGTTTGATGCGCCATATTTCATCAAAATCCGTTACATAATAAGGACAACATAAAATAATACGTACTTTGAATTGGAGGGCTTCTGGAAGTTTTAGTACTTGTTGTTGTTGTTGTAACCACGTGATCATACACCTTGAGTTGGACTATCAAACGTTTATCCAGGAGAAGCATGTGCATACTATCTACGTTTGTTTTCTCATCCTGTACATTTAATGTTGTAATACATGGTGTATCAGCTAAAAGTAAATTAAAATAAGTAAATATTTTATAATTATATTAAACAAATGCTGTTTATTCCTTGTAATATGAAACCAATTCTATTTTAAACATGTTAAAGCGAATAAAATTATTTTAAATCCTATTTTCTTTCATATTTTTTTCCTATTCCATTAAAAGTGTACACCAATATTTATGTGCATTTTATGACATGTCGAATCAACATCATTGACGTAACGTAAATAATATCAAAATAATGGACAATAGAATGTCGCTCAAAATAAATGGATAGTATAAAATTGTGACCCGTCGGGTTAAAATAGACCTGTTGGGTGAATATTATAACATTTGAGTGCTTGTATTTTCGGAATCGCTACTGTTTTATGATGTATCAGGTAACAAGCTTTGTATTGTCCGAATACGTACTGACTGATAAGTAATGTCGCATATCCGGGTTACAAATAATTGAAAACTGACTGACATTGGTCGAAAGGTGTCACATAACGTTACCGAATGACGTCAGTAGAAATACTTCAGTGAAGCAAGTTCCAAGGTGCATGATCACGTGGTTACAACAACAACAACAATGACTGAAAGGGTTGAAAGCTCGCCCACTCCAAAGTAAGTATTATTGGATATGTTACTTAATATGCAACGGACTGCAATGAAATATGGCGCAGCAAGCGCGTCTTCATTTGGTGGTCCCGGGTGTTCGGCACAGACTTATGTCGATATTGCTAAGTGATAGACACGGAAATAGATTTTTCGAAAAATCTACAAAAGTTTGGGCAAAAGTACAGAGACCACCAAATGCAGCTTCACAAGACGTGTTTGATACGCCATATTTAATCAAATCCGTTACATAAT
Source organism: Conchocele bisecta (assembly GCA_029237695.1). Classification (NCBI taxonomy): domain Eukaryota; kingdom Metazoa; phylum Mollusca; class Bivalvia; order Lucinida; family Thyasiridae; genus Conchocele; species Conchocele bisecta. The sequence continues at coordinate 45,296,298 of CM055280.1, read as the reverse complement.
AAGGACAAAATAAAAGAATACGTAGTTTGAATCGGAGGGCTTCTGGAAGTTTCAGTACTTGTTGTTGTTGTCGAATCATTTTCAATGACAACCGCCGTCATACTTGCTCATTATGTAGCCTACGTTACCTAGTAAATATCATATCGCACTAGTGTCTGTTGATATCAATATATCAGGCTCGGCTCGGAAACTGTAGGAATTCATCTGCAAGCCTCGAAATTCCTACGCGTTTCTTAATCTTGCCTGATAATCTTGATATCAAAAGACACTAAGTACTGTCTGTTTCAGGAAAGCTGCCCCAATTTTACAGCTATATACATGTAACAATGCAAAAACAATTATGTTTTTCGATGATGTTAAATTTAAGAATGAAACTAGTTAAGTTTATAAATTAGTGAAATTTGTCCAATATTGAGTTTATTACGAAAAAGCAATTTCCCCATGTTATGGAAACAAAATTCTAATTTCAAAAACAGGGGACCGGTTTTCAAAATTTAACTTTTGTTTTCCTAGTTAGATCATTTCCAAGCTATCGAGCCAGGTTTCGGAGTCAATTTCCTTTTTCATTTTTCGTTTGATTTGCCTTCTCCATCAGCCCCTCCACCTCCTTTTCCCCCATGTTCAATTCCCATAGACGAATAAAGTTTTCGTAATAAAATCAATATTAGACCAAATTTCACGACATAAAAAGGAGGTTCATTTTCTTAAATTTTGATAAAATTTAATATTATCGAAAAACATATTGTTTTTGCGTTGTATATATGGTCATACAATTTTGTCGGTTACGTGAAACAGACGATAGAATGGTATTCTATATTGGTATGCCCCCTGCATGAAATGGCGGGATGGCATATAGTGCTTTATCCCGTCAACACAGTGCGTATGTGCCGTGAAACACGGTGCCGTGAAACATTTTTGATATCCTGTCAATACGACCTAATCACTGCGTATAAATATGTGCAGTTGTCATATTAGTCGATTCTTCGATTTTGAGGTTGCGGCTGGGGTTATTTTTTTGCATTTTAAAGCTATTTGTAATGTTGACGGGATAAATAGACTAGTACATGTATGCTAATGCCGTGAATGGGGAAAATATCTGGCCGCACGGAAACGGCATGGGCTCGGCAGAGCCTCGCCCTTCCCGTTTCCTAAGCCTTGCCAACTATTTTTTTCCATTCACTGCACTAATATACTATTCTCTATATCCCTGTCCGTCGGTCCGTCCGTTCCGGGCTGTAACTTTGCCATGGATGGAGAAATTTCGAAATAGCACAAATATTTACCATGATGAGCATGATGAGACGCGAGAAACACGCCCGTACATGTAACTCAAATGTCTTCACACTTAATGGTCAAATATCAAAAGTGAGAACAATGGACATTGTCCGGCATATAAGTGTTAAACATGAGAACATTCTTATCTGGATTATAACTTTGCCATGCATGGAGGTATTTCGAAATAACAAATGTTCACCATGACCAGGCGGTGTGTCGCTCACAAAACCGCATGCAGCTCAAAAGTCAAGGCCGCACTTAGAGGTCAAATGTTAAACATGAGATCATTCCCAGCTTCTTGGTTTGAAGGCAAATGTCACAGCGGGGGAGTTTATGTGCCGATAGGCCACATTTCTAGTTTTAAATAATATATACGTTATGCATGTTTGATTGCGTTTTAATTAATCTCAAAATACATGATTATCGAAAGCATGTAATGTACTTGTAATAACATTACAACATCTATTAAATCATGAAGTTGTCTACGAGGAGCTATAATGCAGTATCAGGTAATACATGTAATAGGCTCATAGTGATTTTATACGCCTGTTTTAAAAACCTGGACGTATTATGTTTGACCGTTCGGCGGGAGGGTGGGTGGCGGACACACAATCAAGTTTAGAGCATAAGTCATATACCGCTTGGAATATCTTCATGAAACTTAACTTAATATATGTGTTGATATCGATTTGGCGAACACCCGTTGAAGATGGGCTTCGTCCGCCCAAGGTGAAGGTCACCAGTGCTAAAAATAGATTGATTAATTTCACAGTGTACTGCATATTTTGTGCAAACAATTCCTCCGATAGCTTTCTGTCAATGGATCTGAAACTTTACACACATCTTCGTGTTTTCATGCCGAAAATATTTTTCGCAAAAATAAAGCTATGATAACATAGCCATTTTTTCCGCCACTTTTGTATACAATTTTGTATAGGGTTTTAAGTAATGAAACTCCTCCGACTCGTTTCTGTCAATGGATCTGAAACTTTGCACAAGTTTCTGCACATATTGAACATAGGCACCATGGTGTTTTTATGCTGAACAATTTTATTTTTTTTTAACAAAAAATATGGCCTTGTCGACTTTTACCTTTTTTCCACACTTTTGCATACAATTTTGTATAGGGTAAATCATGTGTGTAATCAACTCCACCGCTACCTTTCAGTCAATCAGTGATTTATTTACCAGCGCGTCTGGCGTCAAATACTGACATCTTTTGGATATAACACACCAGCATTCAGAAATTTAATTATTTTCCATAGGATGACACGCCATATTTAGCTCACCTGAGCCAAAGGTTCGTGTGAGCTATTGTTACCGCTTTCGTCCGTCGTCGTCCGTCCGTCCACAATTTCAATTCGATGATATACATGTAGGGGTGGGTAGGGGCACGTCATACTTGTACAATTGGAGGTCGCATAATCCAACGACACTTGGTATGAATTATCGATAGTCAACGCTGTTTTAGTGTTGTTAAAATAATGGCCCCGGGTAAAACATGGATGGGGAGGGAAGGTGTCATGTAGGGGTCAAATTTCAAATTTGACCAAATATGGAAATGTTGTATATCAACTCGACGGTCTCGAGGAGACAATCAATTTTTGTCGACATCGGGTCTTACATCATCCATGATGACCGCCGAAATGTCATCCTTTTAATATAGTTTTCAAACGTCTTCTTCTCGTTAACCACTTGGCCAATGCTGATCAAACTTCACAGTTATGGTCAGTGGGTAAAGCCTTTTCATATTTGTTAAACTGGAGGTCGTCGGGCAATCAAATATGGCCGCCATAGAAAAGCAGGCTAAATTATTTAAACATGTCTTCTGTACATATTGAACATGAGCACCATGATGGTGTTTTTTATGCCAAACCTTTTTTCACAAAATATGGCCTTGTCAACTTGCCATTTTTTCCATACTGTTGCATACAATTTTGTATAGGGTATGGCGTGTGTGTAATCAACTCCTCTGACACCTTTCAGTCAATCAATGATGTATTTACAAGCGCGTCTGGCGTCAAATACTCACATCTTTTGGATGTGACGCACCAACATTCAGAAATGTTATTATTTTCCATAGGATGACACGCCATATTTAGCTCATCTGAGCCAAAGGTTCAAGTGAGCTATTGTTACCGCTTTCATCGGTCGACGTCCGTCGTCTTCGTCCGTCCACAATTTCAGTTCGATGATATATGGGTGGGGGATCGATAGTCATCACTGTTTCAGTTTTGTTAAAATTATGACCCCGTGTAAAAAAAATGGACGAGGAGGCAGGGGTCGTATATGGGTCAAATTTCAAATTTGAAGCAAATATGTTCATGTTGTATATCAACTAGAATGTATTAACATGATTAAGGAGACAATAACTTTGGAGCAGTTTTTGTTGAAATTGGATGATGACGTTATCCAAGATGGCCACCGAATGGTCAATTCCTTTTAATATAGATTTCAAACGTCTTCTTCTCGTGAACCACTTGGCCGATGTTGGTCAAACTTCACAGTTATGGTCCGTGGGTAATGCCTTTTCATGTTTGTTAAAATCCAAGATGACCGCCATAGAAAAGTAGCCCACATTCTTTAAAATCTTCTTCTCACGAACCGCCGGACCGAATTCAACGAAACTTGGCAGGAATGATCGATTGTGAATGCTGTTTGAGATTTGTTAAAATGGTAGATTTGACACGTCTTCTTCTCGAGAACCACTAGGTCAATGCTTGTCAAACGTCACAGTTATGATCCGTGGGTGAATTCTTTTCATATTTCTTAAAATGGATGTTGTCACATAATCCAAGATGGCGTCGTCCGAGATGGTCAACGAAAGGTAAAAAATGTCATATTTTTATTACAGATTTGAAATGTCTTCTTCTCGTGAATTGCTTGGCCGATACAGGCCAAGCTACTGTTATGATCTGTGAGTGAAGCTTTTTTATTTTTGTTAAAATGAATGTCTTCGCCTAATCCAAGATGGTCAAACTTAACAGAGATGATTTATGGGTGGGGGCACGTCAGACTTGTAAAATTGGAGATCGTCGCATAATCCAAGATGGCCGCTGTGGAAAAGTAGGTCAAATTCTGTTTGAAATGTGTTAAAATAGGCGTGGCCGGTGATGGGTGTCAAGTAGCAGTCAAACTTCGCATTTGACCGAATATGGTCATGTCATATATCAAATCGAATGTATCGACGAGACAATCCTTCTGGGCGTTTTATTTTGTCCAAATCGAATTATTACATCATCCAAGATGGCCGTGAAAAGATTAGAAGGTAATTCTTTTATACTTCAAACGTCTTTTTCTCGTGAACTACTCGGTCGATACGGGCCTACCTTCACAGTTATGACTCATGGGTGAAGCCTTTCAATAATTGTTAAAATGGAGGTTGTCGCTTAATCCAAGATGGCCACCATAGAAAAGTAGGTGAAATTCTTAAACAAATATTCTTCTCATGAACCGCCAGACTGTTCTCGGCGAAGCTTGGCAGCAATGATCCCATGCTCTATCAGATTTGTTAAAATGATGACCCCGAGATAAAAATTGGCGGTCCGTGGGGGGTCAAATCGGGGTAAAATTTCACGTTTTACCAATATGGTCATGTCATATATCAAATAATAATTTCAGGTGAGTGATGCAGGCCCATTTGGGCCTCTTGTTGTAGAAGAGACCAATTTGACTCATCAACTCAAAATGGTAGATACAACATTGGCCAATTGATCTGAAACTTTGCACACGGCTTCTGCACATATCGAATATGTGCACCATGGTGTTTTTATACCGAAAACGTTGTGGTTTATTTTGCACAAAAATACGGCCTTTTCCTAACTTTTGCATATTATTACAATTCTGTGTAGGGTATAAAGTTTTCATAATCAACTCCTGCATTGTTTTACACTTTTGCATACAATCTAGTCGGTCTCAGATTCAGGCACATATGGGAAATGGTGTTCACTTTATGTTTGATGTCGGATCTAAATCGATATTCTCTTGCGCACACGATGGCACCGGCCGATTCTTTTTAAAAAGGTGCCCAAAGTTGTCCCCGGGCAATTTAAAGACCACACCCAATGGGCGTGATTTTGAGCTAGTGGGGATTTGTACAATTGTTAAATGGTAACCGATTTTATGATTTTGGTGTCGATTTGTAGATTTTAAGGTGTGATGAGGCCGATAAAATGAAAATGAAAAATATGACCACCATAAGGAATAAAATTCAAAATGGCCTCCAAAAAAGTGTAACATTGCGTACATTGTTTATAATGTTTGAAATGGGTCATTCCAATTAATTTTAGATGTGTATCGTTGTTATTTCTGACATACATGTTCGCTGATAATAAACACTAACATTCAAAATGGCCGTCATAATAGCCATGAAAATCAAAATGGCCGCCGAAATATTATAATTATTATTCAGATGTGTGAAAAATGTTAATTATATATGTATTTGAAATGGCGTTGAGACATACAGCAAGAAAATACCTGTGCTTTTAAAATAGCTTCAATGTTGTATAATTATATGATTCAACCATTATATTAATACTGTCTCACCAAGAATACATGTAAACACCCCCACCACATCCCACGCACCGTCCCTCTCACTCCACCTATATTCCAGGCATCTAATTTGATCAAAGTTCTTCATACAATACTGTGCACAACGTCCATATTTGTGTACAAGTATACTCATTTTGATACACATTTTCAAATTGTGTCGGTGTATATATTGTGCAGTATCCAAAAATGGAGAGCACACCAGAAGGTGTTGCAGATCAAGTGAAATGGGAAACACGTCACCCATCTTGTGTAGGGGATGGACAGGTAAGCCTGACGGGGATGGAGGGGCGGGATGTGTCGAAATAGTAGATACCAGGGATTTTGGGGGAGAAGTGGAGGAAAGTAGTGAAAACTTAGATATGTGCAGAAAAGGTGAGGGCGAATGTGTCATGTAGCTCGAACCAGACATAAATATAGAGAAGTGCCGTGGGGACAAATACCCATCAGACCCATGTGATAGACATACATCAACGCACACATGTCTGCCGGAGCCGAAGTTTCGGGCATCTCATGTTTACAGTGGACGCATAACGTGTGAGATCTGTTTCGAAACATGCACGAAGAAATATTTAAATCGTTTAAATGGGTCAAATAGAAGGTTTCAGCCTATTCCAGACTTGGAACGTTTTAAGCAATATGCAATCCGTTGGCAAGGAGTAACGCATGCATACAATCGCGTGTACGATTTAGTAGATTTGTCCGGGGCTGGGGAGAAATGGGCACATATGCAAGAGCATTTTCTTCAAGGACGAGTTCCTTGAATCCCAACCACATGTACAATCCACTATACAGGGATCGGATGAGGGAGCAGTACCATGTATAACTCATGTGGCTCATGACACTGTTGGGGCTGCTGAAGAAAACATCAGAAGAAGTACATGAAAACAGCTACATACACATCATGGCAGGTAGCAGAGAAAATGAAATGCATTATTTGCAATGAGGACAAACGGGTAAAAGGTAAACTCCTGTCAGTACAAACAATCAGAATATCTGATAAGGCCGAGCGTACTCTAAGAGAATATGCAAACCTCCATTTGGAGAAAAACAATGTTAAGTACGTGTATGGAGGAAGGCGAATATTGCTTACGCTTGCAACAACATCTCATTTAGCCGCTGATGTTACCTATCACAAGAAACAATGCTACGAGCCATTCAGGAGGCCAGTCTGGAAACGAGAAACATCGCTCCCGGACAGTTTGACAGTAACATCTGATGAAGATGATGCACTAGAAGAAATGTACCAGCGTGTTTTAATACACGTCATAAAACAAGATGAGACATACACACTGGCACAGCTGAGGGCAACATTCGATGAAATAAGATCTTACAGGGGATTATCCGCTTGCCGTAGTATCGATCTGAAATAGAAACTTCACCTTAAATTTTGGAAACGTTTGAATTTCCAACGAGGAGCACAGAGCAATGAAATGTCCTCTGAGTTTGTGCTTCCCAAAGGGACGGAAGTTACAGCAAGCTGTGGAATAGGGGGAGGAATAGCGAAAAGCATGTCGCTGAAGAACACTGCAAGGACTAAACACGAATCAATCAAGGAGACGAGGGATGTTCGACCTTGGCCTCCTACCCCACGTGATATCATTGGATCTGAACCATACATTAACAAAACGATCTGTATAATGAATTGTATTGGATTGTTAATCCCGATGCGCGACTCAATGATGACGGTCGGGTACAACTGTCTAAAACTGAATCTACCAAACTTCATCAAATGTGTCAGGATATACAGACGTTGCTATCTAATACACAACCTTCATTATATTAAGTGTTGCTGTCACTTTTGATAATTTGAAAAACAGGTTCGAGTGGAGTTGTTCACACTCTGCATGGTCTTGGGTATGGGATATCAAACATAGATACCGTTTTCATTGAAGAAAAATGGGCGGAATGGTCAGAGAGACAACATTCAGACATTCCATCAAACATCACAGCGGGAATCACAACAACTCACGTTGCAGATACTATTGACTGGAAGTATAAAGAAATCAGTGATACAAATGAAACTCATAACACAAATTCAATCCTTGCACAACACAAAGTGTTGGGATCCACAAACCCGAAAGACAGTGGGGTTGCTCAAGTGTCTGTGACGCCTGATTACAGTTTCATGCGAGAAGATCATCATTCGTTTAAAGCAAAAGACATATACCTTCCACAATTCAGAAAGAGGGCATGCTTTACGAAAATTCAGTATGAAGAGGAGAAGAGCAGCAGTAGCAAACTATGTGAGAAAGCGATGCTTGAGACACTTGCGTGGTCTAAAAGACTCAAAGCAACGAATACTTCATCTACTGAACAAACTGTTCCTGCATGGAGTGCGTTTCGACAGCTTACCACACCAGGTTGATGCTACAGACTCTGATGAGGATTGTGTAGTACCATAAAGCGAGGACAGCTCTGACGATGAAAGATGAATAGGTTTACATTGATAGGCATTTCGCTGTTGCACTCTCAACGCATCCCATTGTACAAGGCATAGCCTACATGTGTACTCGAATATAATACACCCAATAGGCACAGGAGCAGGCAGTAATTCACACATTAGTGTTAGAGTCCCTGACACTAGTATATTACACCCAATAGGCACCGGAGCAGGCAGTAATTCACATATTATTGTTAGAGTCCCTGTTTAGCCATCTCGTAACTATATTTCACCCAATAGGCGCAGCTAGTAATTTGCAAAATGTATATAATAAGCAAGTTTCACCCATCCGTGCAGAATATTATTACTTTGGCGGCCATTTTATTTTTATATAGTATTATGGAAGCCAGTTTTAAGTTTGGTATTTATTATTATTGAGCTCCTATGTCAAGAACAAGGAATACACGCATCTCAAATGAATTTAAATGACGCATTTAAGCTATTATCATTAATAAACGCAAATTTGCATTAATTTGGCGGCCATTTTGAATTTTATATAGACGTTAATGTTTCTTGAAGGAGTTCGGTATGTTATTTCCCCAAACATATATAAGGACTTAATAAAGGCCGTGGCTGAAAATACTCAATAATTATCCTGGGGCATCATTATTCTTGAATTAAACAGCACTGCTGAAACATTTAGTGAATATTATCGGTATGCATAGGTTTAAATGCAGGACAGGGGTGATTACTATCTGACACTCCTTAGGTAAACCTTTATACGGTAGTGTAGTTAATTAGTGTGAATGGAACCCAACAGACTGGGCATGCAACCTGTAATGGCTATCTGAAAAGCCATCTGGATAGTGGCTGTACCAAGCAAGCCATTCTTCTGATAGCCAGCACATGAACTTTTACATGTACACTAGTCGCAAAGACCATACTCCAAATTTGTCCAGTCACAGCCACATATGTGTTTGGAGAATAGGAGATACTGGTATGAGACGTAATTTTTGGAACATTACGTCTAAGTCTGACATAGACTGTATACCGAATCATACAGTGTTGAACAAAAGTCGTATAAAGATGTATTCACAAATAAGCAAACCATTCACTTGATTTTCTCTCATCTAAAAGGGGACGTATAGAAAATGGATCAATCTCAAATGTTTTACCGGAGGCCACATGTTTACGCTTACAACATTAAATGTTGCATTTGGAATTGATGGCTGAATGGCAAGAGCTCATAAGCTCAGAAACAGTTTAAGTTGTGCATTGATTCCATTTCTCTTGTCTGTTAAAATGCGAATCATGATCAAACATAATCGATGGTTACTTCTGCTAACGGTTCATGTGTTGAAAGACGTCACATTACGTTAACGAATGACGTTTAACCACTATCATACATTTTAATATCAGGTTTATCAGGCTCGGGTCGGTAATAATTCCTCGGCCAGGATCAAGGAGGGGGGGGTTGGGCGTTTCACTGAACTTCGTACGACTAAAATGTTCGTCAGTGAAACATTATGATAGGCTGTAAATTTCACATTAACAATGGATTTACATTTAGTAAGCTTATATGCAGCCTACAATGTATGTTCAATAAATGTAAATCCATCAATTGAAATTTCCAGACAATCCTAAATATGCACTTACGAACATTTTAGTCGTACGAAGTTTAGTGAAACGGCCGCCTGAATTCCTGCAAGTTTCCTAGCCTTGTCAGATACTATTTACAACTTGCCGTGACTGGATAAATTGAGACTATGTGTTTTGCGGTCAATGTAGATCCAGATCCGCACAGTTTGATCAGGATCTGTTCCGTTCTCCATTACATCAATGAAACAGCCGCCACATTTCTAACAAGGACTATAGATCGTTATCAGGCTACAGGAATGTGCTATTTGATCAAGAGATATCGGTCACAAATCCCATTATCTTCATTTCTCCCGTCACAGCCACAGTATGTATCATAATAGCCCATATCTACATTTATCAGGTAAGGGGCTTTGTATTTGCCGAATACGTACTGACTGATAACATATTGTTGTATCAGGCATTGACCTGATACAAACATCCGGGTTACAACGAAGTGAAAATTGACATTCCATTGGTTGGATGACGCCACGTGACTTTACCGAATGACGTCAGTGCAATCACGCAACGTAAACAAGTCCGCGTTCTGTCCATTGATAATGACGTCATCTGTGATTATTTTCGAGCATAAAACGTTACCTGATAAATAGAATACTAGGCTAGTGTATTTTGATATCAAGTTTATAAGGCTCGGCTCGAAAACGGTAGGAATTCGTCGGCAAGCCTCGGAATTCCTACGCGTATTCAAGCCGTGCCTGATACACTTGATATCAAAAGACACTAGCCTTGTATTCTTCTATATATTGCAGCCGTGATGAATCCATGTGCAGACAATCCGTGTAATGGACACACTTGCAAAAAAGAGGACGATGGATTTATGTGTTATTGTCACGATGATTGGACGGGGAAAACATGCACCATACCGCCGGACCACTGCATCATCCATGAATGCGAGCATGGGAGCCAATGTGTTAACAAACTGCATAGCTACACTTGCGATTGTGATTCGGGCTACACGGGATCATTCTGTGAGAACATATACGGTAAGGAATTAAGCAATTAAAAACTTTTACCGAATGATGAGGGGCGGAGTGGGTGTGTGGGGCATATAGTGTTACCGGTATCCGCATGGACGGGAACATGTCTTATAATTTCATTGTACAGAACGTCTTGATATTTTTCACATGCAATCCTCTATAATCAAGGTGCATGATCACGTGGTTACCACAACAGCAACAATGTCTGAACGTGTTGAAAGCGCGCCCACTCCAAAGTAAATATTATTTGATATTTTCCTTAATATGCAACGGATTTTGATGAAATATGGCGCAGCAAACGCGTCTTCATGACCTGCATTTGGTGGTCTCGGGCCTTCTGCACATACTTATGTCGTTTTTGCGAGGAATCTATTTTCGTGACAGTATTGACAGTAAACACATATATCGATTTTTCGCAAAGACGACATAAGTTTGGGCCAAAGTACCGAGACCACCAAGTGCAACTTAACAAGATGCCTTTGATGCGCCATATTTCATTAAAATCCGTTATATAATAAGGACAATATAACAGAAAACGTACTTTGAACAGGAGGCGCTTCTGGAAGTTTTAGTAATTGTTGTTGTTGTTGTAACCACGTCATCATGCACCTCGATAGTCCTCTACCATGCTGTGGCGAATACATGTGATTCCAGTTAGTCCCAAGATCACATACTTGGGGCGTTCACAAACTTAATACTAGTATTGACAGAGAAAAACAACATATAACTTGTATATCCTTCTACCAGAAACATATACACTATACAAAGCTTACATCCTAGCTTCCACAGAACCTCTTAATATTTCACACATGCATTCTTCCGGTGGTCCTCTGCCATGCTGTGACAAGTCCACACGATCCTCAGGTCCCAGTTAATCCCATCGACCAGGTCACAGTCTTTGTCTATTCTCATACGTAACATTAAAGGGCCCCTCGGATGCCTTGACAATCTAACAAGACTGGTGAAAAGCACATGCAAATTATCCATCTCTGTCACAAATTGTGTATGTTTTAATTTTAAATTAGCTTGGATTATGCAAGACTTACTGTGATGTAATAGATGATCCATAAATGATTTTATTTATGTTAATTTCATTTTTAACCTTCTGCCTGAAGTAATTTCATATACTGATCCTGTATACAGAAATAGACATTTCAAAGAAAAGGTCAATTTTTATTCACAATAATATTGATTTAAATTAATTGAAAAACAAAGATCGACATTGGCAATATTTTAATGAACTGTCGTTGATGTCACAGCTCATTTGCATAAAATATACAGATCGACATATTTTTCTAATAATGTGCCTTTGTCACGCAATGTCCTCGCTTTCTTGGCTGTCGGCCGGACCCTTCGTGTGCCAACATGCCATACAATAAGAGTATGATACATGTATATATATGGTATTGTTAATATCTTCCCTCATATCATGGACAGCCTGAGGCTACCATAGTCTTCCCGAGAGCTTTAGCTCGAAGAATAATGTATGGCTGATATGAGGGCAACCATCAAGAATTTATTATCACATATTTATCAAGCCTTTGCACATTTAGATACAGCTATGCTGATTAATCTTAGATGATTGTATCGAACCTCTTGATAACATAAAGTAGACCCACAAGTGAGCCAGAAGGGGTCACCATTACCTCTTGTGTGTGACGGGGGGGGGGGGGGGGGGGGGGGGGGGGGGGGGGGGGGGGGGGGGGGGGGGGGGGGGGGGGGGGGGGGGGGGGTGCCACTGTATTTTCTTTTCTCCCAGCATATCATAATCGCATGATAGCAATGTTTAAGTATTCGTTTAAAGTGTTTATGCCCCTACAAGTGCACCCCGCTAACAGCAACAATTTCTGCTCGTAAAAGGGCTGTTTTACGAACGTTCAAATAAACTGCCGCCATATCGCATATACACGTTGTAAATTAAATCGTACATACTACATTAAAATCGGTATTTATCATTTATATACAATCGAACTAGAACATTTTTTATCCAAAATGGCCGCAAAAAACCAAGATGGCCGCCAATACACAATGCCTTTACCACACCACGTCTATGCCCCACCACACCATATACCACCCTTATTTTATGTAACAAGTTATTTGCTTATTCTAATTGGATTATGTGGTTTTGAAGTGAAATACAAGCCTATGATATTTCAATAATATTTATTGTTTGAAAATTTATGTATATAAATCCAAAATGGTCGCCAACAATCACAATCTTCGTTCATTTACATCATTTAACATTTCAAAACATACTTACATACTATCATATGTGCACAGTAAATGGCCATGACAGTAGCAAAATATGCTTGGATAAATGTTTTGTTTGGCAAAATCCAAGATTGCCGCTAAATATCACGATTTCACATCAATTTCCATCGTATTATCCATGTGATGGCATTAAGTATTTTAAAAAAGTAAACAGAATTACATTGACACAGTAAAACAAATGTAAACTTGGATAAATGCCTAGTTTACCAAAATCTAAGATGACCGCCATATGTTCGCATTGCACGGCAACCATTTATTACTCTGCATTCTTTAATATTGGATAATACGGTTAGCTTTCTGTTTATATTCCTGTTTGGACATACATGTAGTTTATAATTTTGAAATTATTATGATATACCTGAGTATGTATTGCCTTTGTATGAAACAGACATAACCACTTTGGTTTTGGTATATTTGTATTCCCAAAGCAGTAATATTACGCAGGGATGCTGAAATATTTAAAATTATACAATTGTATACTCTTCATATTAATATTTCAGAGTTCCAACCTATAAGTTTGGCGATATGACTACATTGCCACTACATTGCCTTTATTAAATCAAACAGTAAACGTTGTTATGTCCCACTAACATAGAACTATTGCATATATGGCTTCATATGCACTTATTATGTGTTAGTGAAGTATATATAATTAAGCATAAAACTATTCTACTCTATCAGACAATGTTCTATTGTCGCTGAGCGCATTTCACAAACATGTTATTAACGATATATATATGTCGCCTGCCAATACCCAGCTTTCGAACATCATAAACGATTGTTTTGTTACATGTTCATTAAAAACTGCTTGAGGAATATTATATTCCGATAAATCCATTGATCATTAATATACGTATGTGTGGGTATTTACAGGCACCACTGCTAAATATTTAATATAAAAATAGGTTTCGCATAACCGCGGAATGTGTTACTATTACAATATTCATTTTTTAAATCCAATATGGCTGCCAAATATCAACACGTCAACATTTTAATCCAATCGTGTCCTAAGGCATTATTGTTTAAAGTAATTAACGGTAATCACAAGTTGATGTACTAGGCACAATAACTAGGTTGATAGCGTTATCAAAATAGGCTTTCATGTGAATATTTAATGATTATATATATATATATATATCTTTTTTTTCTTCAGTTTACACATATTTTTATTCTCCCTGTAATAGGTCTGTGGTAGGTCGGGGAGCCATCCACCACAAACCGTACAATAATATAATACATGTGCATCTTACAATTCAAGTTAACCCTTACTGTGCGCTAAACGTCTGCCTATTTTTACTTTCATCATTTTTATTACTGAAAAAAAATAAAAAAATTCTCCAATGGAGACGATTCTCGTGTGCTGTCAAATCATGTCTTTGTTAAGGATTAACAAGAACACCAGACGAAAATACTTAATACAGCACAGCAAGGGTTACAGAGGGCGACCAAGATCATACAATATACATGTAATTAACATACTGAAAACATGTCCAAACATACATACAACAAGGAAGAAAAAAGTGTGATGCAATTATCACTCAAGTAAAAGACATGGAAGGTTGGTGGCTGGTTGATTATAGTAAGGTATTTTTAAGTTGACATGCAATTCTATTTAATATTATCATTGTTTATTAGATATTCATTCAAGGGTGTTGTGCATTCATGAATATAGTTTTGTAATTATTGTCCCATATTGCGTCAAATTTATCTAATGTATTGTTGTCGTGCGCAATTTGACGATGAATTTTGTATGTTTATATCAGTCTTGATTTTAGTGCAGTGAAATATAAATTCTGTTTTATTGTTCTTGATCGGTATATATATGCTTTTGTTTCCATAAAAATAATTTTAACTAATTCAGACGTCGTATTTTCGAAAAGCCCAAATAGGAAAGATTTGTCTGTTAGTTCTATTGTTATGTTATTATTACTTAGCAATTCTGTCAAATTAGTTAGCAATTTTTCTGTTTGGGGACACAGCCAAAAAATATGTCTAATGGTTTCTGTATTCGAGCTACATAGATTACATAGATTGTTATTAACAGCTCCTATCCTGTATAAGAAGGTATTTGTCACTAATATATTATGATTTATTCTAACTTGTAACCATCTTAACCTTGTACTTTTGGTAGTTCTAAATGGTTCTTGGTATATAGATTTCCAATTGTTTGCACTAAATTCATATATAGCATTCCATTTTTGTTTGCCGGTATGTGTTTCTGTGTTTTTGCTTAGTATACTATACATGTCCTTAGACCCCTTGAATGCTCTTAGAATTGTTCTCAAAGGTGCTGGTATGATAGGTTGTTCTAACTTTTGTGTTATTAATATTTGATGTTTTAGGAATAGTGATTTCAATGAAGATGACAGACCGTGGTAATGAAGATAATTAATGTTTATGCCTGTATTCTGTTTAAACTGTTCCAATGCAAAAATCTTATTGTCTCCATCTAACATGTCATTTATGAATCTAATTCCTTTTTCATATAAATATTTGAAATAAATTGTTGTGCAACCCATTTTGATGTTTGTGTTGTAAAAAAGATTGTTGGCTAATAAATTATCTTGGTTTGTTAAATCTGTTTTTGAGTTTAATTCTGTATATGCTCTAAAAAAATCTTTCCAAAATGGATTATTGTTTACATACTTTCTTTCAATATATTTTGTTCCCATGGAAAATAATCGCCCAACATCAACATATATGTTTAGTACATCTATCCATTTGCCATTGTTCACTATTACCCTTCTAATCCAACTTAGTTTTAATGATTTAACAAATGCGGAAAGATTTATCATTCTTAGTCCTCCTTCTATATAGCTTTTTGTAACTACTGAACTTTTAATTCTTGCAGGGCCTAGCCATAACATACTATTTATTTTCTTTAGAATTTTGTCGTTTGGGTTCGGTAATGATATGAACATGTGGTTTAATGTTGGTACTAATAAGGTTTTAATTACTGTAAGTCTACGTAATGGTGTAAGTATTCAACGTTTACAGTGGTTAATTGATTTTTGAAGTTTGATTATTTTCGGGTTAAAGTTAAGGTCCATCATTTTATTTAAATCAAAAGTTGGAAGTCAGTTTGTCCCCAGGCTATTTTAAATTTTGTTTTAGTTGTGTCAGAGCTGAATTTCGTTTTACCGATCCATATAACAATTGTCTTCTCAAAGTTTACTTTCAATCCAGATATGTTTTCAATTTTTTTAATTCCTTTAATGTATTATTCAATGAGGATTCACTGCCATCTAGTGCGAGTGAAGTGTCGTCTGCGAAGCTTGAAAATTTTATTTCTGTATTATTTACCATAATTCCCTTAATGTGACTATTATTTCTTATTCTGATTGCTAATATTTCTGCACATAGAATGAATATGTAAGGTGATATAGGATATCCTTGTCTACACCCACGACCGACATTAAAAAAAAGGAAGAGAAGTGGCCACACTGAAGTACCGCTAGTTTAGAGTTTCTGTATAAGACATCTATCCATTTTCTTAATGGGTTCCCAAATTGGAAAAAAGTGTGTTCCTGATGAAATTCCACGAAACCGATGATACTTTAATGATTATATTGATATAAAATCAAGATGGCTGCCGAAATTAATATTCCACTACGTATTATGCTTCAATTTTGAATAAAGCCATGCATTTCCAAAACCATTTATATGTACATGCTTACTATTTACCATGTTCTTATTTGTTATTAATTAGTATTTTATTAATATGCGCTGCGATTAATATGAGTATGATTCATCATCTGTTGCATTCAAATGTTTAATTTATTACTGCACTTGCAAGGACCTGGTGAGCACGTCATATTGTTGTGCTAGTAGTTTAATAAATATTGGTCATAGTAACACATGTAGTTTGAGAACGACAGCTACATGTACATTTAATGATCAACAATGTCCTCGCTGCAATCTCAGTATATTTTTTTCTGCAATGCTGTACACATTGAGTAAATACTGACACATAGGTACACTCTAAAACCTAGCATGTACGACTCATAACGAAATAAACACATACTAGCTAATACGCACTTAGATAATTATTATGTTGACATTATAAGTGAACGTTTGTTTATTACAGTGACAACCGTATTTAAACGACCAGCCAGTTTCGACTCATGAGAACCTGTAATATTTGAATATCATAATTTTATAAATTCCTATGTTTGTAGAAACCACTTACATTTGACCCAGGGCATGGGGAAACGATACTTTGGCATAAACATGACATTTTCACTTTTCATTATTCCATAAACAACAGTTTATGATGCTTACCATGATATACTACTTTCAAATATATGCCATTTCAGACATTGTTTATAGAAAACAGGTGGGTGCATTATAGTTATTAAATATCCGAAGTTAGTTGGTAAATTCCCATCGTTTATGCATGTATGCTACCTCTAGAGACCGAACTTCTATAAAATGTATGTAATTTTCAACAATGACTGCCATCTTGTTTGTGGAACTTAACAAGCGTTCGCGATTTTCATGATGCTTCTAACACGTGTAATGTTCAGGATACATCTATCTGAGCGACGTGTGGCCATATTACTTCAGAACTAGTGTTTGGTAATCACACTGATAGCACGTCTTAATTTATTTTCATATTTTATCAAATTTCAATAAAATGGCGGCCATCTTAGATTAGAAAAAGCTCATTTCATGCTTAAATCGATTGATATATATTCGGCAATGTATTAGCTATTAAATAAATTAAGATGCGTCAAATTGTCCCTTCTTAGTTCTAATATTGGTTCCACAATGTAATATATAACTTACGGTAGTCGATGCTTTTTTCGCTGGCGACAATCTTGTTTTTTGCAAATTAGTGGGCTTAAGCTACTACTTTGAAACGTCTATCATGCAGAAATATATACAGTATATATGTCTAAACACATTGGCACCAGAAATCTTTGATGCGCTCGGATGGCACTGACAAGACCAACGCGCACAGGGCCTACTGGTATTGTGCCTGCGTTAACCAGTGAATATGCATGCGCCAGATTAAACGAAAATCGAGATTAACATTTTAATATTATCATTTCGATATCTTTTATGAAAAGAGACACATTAGGTACCAGTATATGCTATATATAGTTGGTTCTTGTAGGCTGTAAACTGAAAGTATCACTTTAATTTAGATTAGTTATACTTGTCTATATTACAACAATACTAAATGTATTGGTACACATGCGATATGGAAAAAACACATATAAAGGTACTTGAATTACCGATAAACAACAGTATCTTGCAAAAACAATAATGGTGACCATTTTCAATTCAAGATGGCGGCCAAGATAGTGATGAAAAAAAAATGGTACCAATTTTATCTTTTGCTGTACTATGTCTCAGAATGAAAATGAACACAACATTTAAGACAAATTTCAGCAAATGCATATGTGTTCACTTTCTGACACCGATTAGTATTTGTCAATTCTTTATATTTCTGCAGAATTTAGTTTCATGAGTGTATTGGTGCATGCTTAACGTCATAGAAATATCGCGCCAACTGGCACGACGTCATGACGTTACAAATATCACCTGACGTCATCCAGACATAAACGAATAGAAATTCGTTACATGTAATAACATTTCTGGACGTATTTTCAGAATCTAACTTTTGTTTTCTGATACCAATCCCGAAGACTGTTTTGGGGTGATATCCAAAATATTTTCGACTCAGCCTCGACTCGCCGCCATTTTTTTATTCGAGCCATATAATATTACCCGTCAAGCTGACCAATCAAAACGCGAGAAATTTATCTGCGGTATGACATTTCTAATTACAGTAGCTCTACTGCTCATTTTCTAGGCAATGATTCTCCGATATGCAAAGAAAAGTTTGTTATATATTGATTATATTTTTACCGTATTTCCAAACCCAATTACACATGTAATTCATTTGTAAAAGTCATGCATATATTATCTTTGAATTCCATAGTTTATCGAATGACAACACAGTGAATAGTGTTAACCTGCTATATTCTTGAGTCGATGTACGTACATTAATTACAATAACACTCAAGGGTTTGCATATTTTCAGTGGATGGTGAGTTGTCAGGTTGGAGTGACTGGACCGGATGTGACGTCACATGTGGTGGCGGTTCACAGACCAGAACCCGCACGTGCAAATACCCGCCCAACGCTCTGCATGGAGCCGATTGTGCCGGTTATCTCAGTGAAACGCGGTCTTGCAACGACAATGAGTGTTTAGGTATGTTGTGCATCCAATATGGTTGTTTTAATATACAAAACAAATATAATAATATACTGAGCAAATAGCATACTCCCGTCGCCGGATAGCGATATATATCGCTTGTTACAAGCATGCCGGTTGTTTCATTGATGGAATGGAGAACAGTGCATATCCTGATCAGACTGTGTACAAGCTAATTATTTCACCAAAAGTTCTAGAAAAATGAATACTACAAAAAAGTCCCCGGGTTTCTGACTGGTATTTCCAAGATGGCCGCCAAAAATGTCAGCCAAAATCATGTTTGTTATGGTTCCATATTAAGAAAAAAACAACGATATTATTTATTTGCGGAAAAAGTCTAATATACTAGAATTAAGAAGGTAATATAGATCATAGCTTTCTGACATCATTTTATTCAAGATGGCGCTCAAAATAGCGACCAAAATGGCCGCCAATTATATTTTATTATATTTTTCTTCACGAACATGATGAAGTTTGTGAATAAAACAATACAACACGTTTATTTTCTTCTTAAGAGTCTCAAGATAATATTATGAGCACTGTTTCACACATAATTTGTGTTTCTGACAGGAGTTGTCTAATATACTTCATCCTTATTGTATCCTAGATGGCCGTCAATCTGGCCGCCGACTGTATTTATGTTTGGGACTCACATGGAAAACTTGTTATTTTCATGAACATGCCACATGCTATATATTACGGAGCAATATATCAATGTTTGCCAAGTTTCTGGCTTGAAATTTCCAAAATTATCATGAAGATGGCTTCCAATATGGCCGCCAAGAACTACTCCAATAAGGATTCCAAGGAAGTAAGGTAATACTATAAGTAAGTGTGAACACAGTCAGTATGGTGTCATATTGCCCGTTTGAATATATATGCACCCGAGGCACAGCCCAGGGGGAATATAGCTTCATACGGGCAATATGACAACACTTTCTAGAATCACAATAACGTATTTGTCATACCGCAGATTCTTCATATTTCTCAAAAATTATTTTTTTATAAGTGTATTGGTACATGTTTAACGTCATATATATATGGCGCTAAACAACATGTTTTCATGACGTCAACAATATTACCTGACGTCATCCCGACGTAAACTAGAAGAAATGTGTTAATAACTTGACAAATACTGGACCGATTTTCAAAATGTAACTTTTCTTTTCTTAGTTAGGTCATTACCAATCCTTATGACTATGTTTCGACTCAGCCTCGACCCGCCTCCATTTTTTAGCTCGCATGCACGAAGTGCATAAGAGCTTATGACATTCCCCCGGCGTCGTCGGCGTCGGCGTCGGTTTCGGCGTCCACAAACTTAACGTTGGGTAAATGTCTTATAACTTCTGTTTCCTTTCATGGAACACCTTGTTATTGCTCAGATGACCCTCTATCATGCTGCAGCAAATCCATGACCTACGACCCAACCCTTACCCCAAGATCAAGGTCACAAACTTTGCACATTCATAAACTTAACGTTGGGGTAAATTTCTTATAACATCTGTTTCCTTTCATGGAACGCCTTGATATTTCGTACATGCATTCCTCAGATGACCCTCTATCATGCTGTAGCAAATCCATGACCCATTACCCAACCCTTAACCCAAGGTCACGGTCACAAACTTAGCACATTCATAATCTTAACGTTGGGGTAAATTTCTTATAAGATCTGTTTCCTTTCATGGAACGCCTTGATATTTCATACATGCATTCCTCAGATAACCCTTTATCATGCTATAGCAAATCCACGACCGACCACCTAGCCCTTACCCCAAGGTCAAGGTCACAAACTTAGCATATTCATAAACTTAACGTTGGGGTAAAGTTCTTATAATATCTGCTTCCTTTCATGGAACGCCTTGATATTTCATACATGCATTCCTCAGATGACCCTCTATCATGCTGTAGCACATCCACGACCAACCACCCAACCCTTATCCCAAGATCAAGGTCACAAACTTAGCACATTCATAAACTTAACGTTGGGGTAAATTTCTTATAACATCTGTTTCCTTTCATGGAACGCCTTGATATTTCATACATACATTCCTCAGATGACCCTCTATCATGCTGTAGCACATCCACGACCCACCACCCAACCCTTACCCCAAGGTCAAGGTCACAAACTTAGCATGTTCATAAACTTAACGTTGGGGTAAATGTTGTGTGACTTCTGTTTATTTACAGGGAATACGTTCATATTTTATACATACATTCATCTGATGAAACTCTATCGTACTATAGCAAATCCATGGCCCACTTTCCATCCCTTTCCCCAAGGTCAAGGTCGCAAACTTAGCACATTCGTAAACGTAAAAATAACGTTGGGGTAAATGTCTTATAAAATCTGTTTCCTTTCATGGAACGCCTTGATATTTCATACATGCATTCATCTGATGATACTCTATTGTGCTTTAGCAAATCCATGATCCACCCCTTACCCCAAGGTCAAGGTCACAAACTTAGCACATTCATAAACTTAACGTTGGGGTAAATGTCTTATAACATTTGTTTCCTTTCATGGAACGCCTTGATCTTTCATACATCCATTCCTCAGATGACCCTCTATCAATCGATAGCAAATCCACAACCCACCACCCAACCCTTGCTCGAAGGTCAAGGTCACAAACTTAGCATGTTCATAAACTTAACGTTGGAGTAAATGTTGTGTAACTTTTGTTTCTTTACAGGGAACGCTTTGATATTTTATACATGCATTCATCTGATGATCATCTATTTTGCTACAGCAAATCCATGACCCACCCCCACCCCAAGATCAACATCATAAACTTAACGTTGGAGTAAATGTCTATGTATAACTTCTGTTTCTTTACAGGGAACACCTTGATATTTCATACGTGCATTCATCTGATGATACTCTATCGTGCTACAAACAAAATACATGTACATCCAAAAAGGTGGATATGGCTGAAAAGTGGAGGATATGAAGGCCAACATTAATTTAGAGTTCACATGTTAAGGCTTTGATCTTGCAGCAATTAATACCACTCATTTAAGTTAATGACGTCGCTCATTTTTTGTCAGTGAAATTTTATATCAGCTTCTGTGTGGGAACCCTGAATAAAGACTGGTCATACATATATAAGTTACTTACTATGGTTGGACCAGTAGATAAAGATTAATAAGTTAAAAGTTAACATTAACAGGTTGAACGCAATGTAACTGCTTATTTACGTTACTAGGCAATTTTACCCACAATGCAATAGCCTGGTCCAAGAGGAAGTACACAGGGATGCTGACTTCCTGAAGACATGTGCTAAATAACTGGCACATTTTGAAGGATACAGTGCATAACAGGCAAGCTATACTCTGAATCTTAGCATTTTAAGCATGGAAATAATTAAGTAGATCAAAGTGCAGTGATATGACATTCTACCAAATAGAGTTAACAAGAGTATTCCAATGGAATGTTTCACCCACGAAAACACAATCATGTCACCAATTCCGTACTAGTAAGTATGTCTTTAGACTTGAGACTATTGTTATCTATTTGCCCTGGGAATTACAATATGGGCTGATATTACCCGTCCATTTATTTGCGGTATGACAAAGACATTTATTAGTCTAGTGAATACAAACTTGTTTAAGTGTACATGCTAATACATATGAATAGCTTATGCATATTGCATACTCTAGTGGCGTATAAACATCGGCATCGATCGGCGCAACATCTGTTGCAAAACAACAAACACAAGAACCACAATACGTGTGTTCTTGTTTAAACTTTATTTATATTTACAAAAATTATAAACAAGTGTGAGTTCACTTATGCAAATGCTTTCGTTGGCACAGCTGGAAGCATAAGGGTAATTCCTAATGTGGAAGTACACCAGAGTACCCGGATCATTTGTGTCATCTTTGTTCTTGTGCTATCGTGCATACCATGAACTGTCTGACATACTGCATCGTTTGAACTTTTTTCAGCCATCGTGAAGTACATTTTCCTTAATATAAGAATATGTAGTAATGTCTAGTAGTGGATTTGTGGAGTTTGTCTTTGATAATAAATACGGGCGGAATCGCCCATGTGACATCAGCTGAACATACACGTGAAAATACACATGTAGCATGCGCACTGAACATTCCAGCTGCCGAATTCGTTGGTAATTTAGACATGGTAGGAATGCTATTGTATACTAAATCAGCAGTTCCAGGACTTAAGTCAGTTATCGTTGCATATCTAATGGCACGTATCTAATGTACCCCAGACGTTGAGACAAGCAATACATCTAGACAATCAAATTAAACCATGACCATCCTGGTGCAGTTACATGGAAGTAGCAATGAGCGGTGATACACATGTCACTGGTAGAATGGAAGTTCTACCTGTCATTAATATGGATCCCGCGAAGGCCAGCACCGTCTATGCCTCCATTTACTCTGTCCAAAAGGAATGTGAAATGTAATGTATGGTATAATGTCTCATATTCGATCAGCCACTTTACATTCATGCAACATAGATTGTTTCAGCATCAAACGGTCGAAAAGCAAACTCTGGGTTCAGTACCATCAATATATAGTTTATTTATATGCTCATACAGGCGGGAGGGGACGGGTGACTGACAGGCTACTCGAACACTGCTGCATTAGACTGAAGCTGCCACATTTCCAAATGCAAAGTAATCTCATATGCCTTTCCAGCGAATGGCGAAGCTTCAAAACATGTTCACTGTACAAACAGTAGACAGAAAATGGTTAGTTCATTATTCGCCGATAGGGCAAGTTCTGGAATGCCGTTTGCACAGACCAAACGATTGATAAGTTTCCTATGGAGACAGCTGGTGACATGACACGGGTTCACCGAATGACTGGCAGTATACTGTGGAAATTGGTTCACGCACACCCTCCATAAGTGCCAATTTGCGAAGCACTCGAACAGTTCGCTGATGTGCACACGGGAACATCTGGTACCCGTTTCACTAAACTTTGTATGACTAAAATGTTCGTAAGTGCACATTTAGAATCGTCTGGAAATTTCAATTGGATGGATTTACATTTATTGATCATAGGCTATGCTCAATAAATGTAAATCTAATAATTGTTTACAAGAAAACACTGTTAATGTGAAATTTACAGATTATCATAGGTTTGCACTTACGAACATTTTAGTCATACGAAGTTTAGTGAAACGGCCCCCTGAACAGCAGGAAGTTCTCAGACCATCCAGCAGTATCAAGGATAATGCAGATCTCAGTCTTCGTCCGATCCGTAATGATCGGCCTACAGCACTACAACAGTCCTGTTGTAAAAATGCATGTGGTTGAAGGAAGGTCCGCATAGTGTGCTCCAACATGTGTACCGATTGCATGAGTGCATGCTTTACAGCATCTGGCATTTTGAACTTGCCGAATATACACGAGCAGCCGAGTCACTGAACTGGGCTAAATTCGTGTGCACCCAGCATGCAGACGACAATGTGGCATTTTTTAGTCAGCGATACATTTAAATCACATTGAAACAACATTGTGTACACGCGGGAATGTTTGTACATGCACTGTAATAATATACAAGCTAATTTCTAATTAAGCACATCCATCTTGTCTCATTATGGTCTACTTCATACCTTTAGTATCAGATCATCCAGACCTAAGCCGAAATACATTTTATATTGTTCACAATTTTGATAATGATATATTAAAAATAAAGTTTTCGAGCTCGCCCGATTAAAATATATAAATAAATATAAGTACGATTCCACTACATGATTAGTTATTTATTATAACCCAACCGGTTTCACAGATTCTGCTGATCATCATGTGTCATTATTGTCCTTATGTGAGCTGGAAAACTTTATTATTTGATAATATATAAATAATAAAGTTTCGAGCTCAGGAAAGGAGTAGTATAAAGGGAGTCAAAATGATACCACCTGCGGTGGTATCATTTATGACCCTTTATACTACCCCCACCACCCCCGAAAAATCAAAAAATTGGTTAACGAGGAAATTGTCCCCCACCACCCCCGAAAAATCCAAAGATTGGTGTCATAAATACATCATGTATTTTTCACGTCCAATTGAACAGATAAAACTATACTAATAAAAAGGATTTATTTTTGTCTCGTTGTCATAAATACATCATGTATTTTTCACGTCCAATTGAACATATAAATTTAATTAGGTTATAATAAAATATAACAAAAGGTATAATAAAATACGCAACGAATTGGAATTTTGTAATGACTTTTATGGAGAATTTTTGCGCTGTTTCTACAGTATTAAAACACGGTAAAATGACAATACTATGTTGTATCGAATACATGAAATATCAGCGTAATTTATTACGCTGCGATAAACGTTACATTTACAATATTAAACCGACAATTATGTCGCCGGTATAAGGATCAAATTTGTGTAATGAAGCGACTAAATAGGATCAATTGGATAGGAGAAACACTACCGAAATATTATCAAACTAATTTTATAAAACAGTTTAAAACTCAAAGATTCGTTTACGGATATGCGTTTCTACGATATCGCTTTTAACGATGAAATTGGAAAATTATTAGAAGAAATTGGAAATTATTAGAAGAAATTGGAAATTGAACAGAACAAAAAACAACTATTAGAGAAAATGGATAATACAATACAATTGGAGTTGAAATTTTTTAATAACTGTGTTGAAGAACTTTACGAAGAATACGGGGGTTATAGTCCCTATATAAATTCTATAAAATGAGAAAACATAGGCGATATCGAATACATGAAATATCAGCGTAATTTATTACGCTCCGATAAAAACGTTGCATTTACAATATTATACAGACAATTATGTCAACTATACAAGAGGCAAATACAAACATTAAGACGGATAGTGCGTATCGGATATGAAACTAAGGTGTATTATATAAAATTGTTAAAACCCAACGATTCGTTTACGAATATACATTTCTACGATATCGCCTATAAAGAAATTGAAAAAATTATTATTGAACAGAACTAATTTTATGTTATACACACCAGCAACGACAATGTTCCATTACACGTGTTATGAAACAGAGAGATTTTCACAATTACGTCTTCCGGATGGAAAAATAAACACACTGTAATATATAATACACACACGGATATTGATAGCCTTATCGAGGTATGTAAACGGGCTATCAATTTACACAGGTGGTGTGTAACAGTTTTTATAAACACTTAGTGAGGGTTATATAGTTCACGAATTTCCGGGATGGTTCGTTATTTAATTAATTAATTTTAATAAAATTATTTATTTAAATTTAAGCGGAACACCCCCTATTATTAATTAATAATAAAATTTATAATAATTTTCACCAAACAAAGTTAGGTTTTATATACGAGAAATAAACACAGTTCATTGTCGGACGCCGGCACTAATATCTCAATAGTGAGATAGGTTTCGCCACATGTATTCCACTCTGGCCGCTCAACACATTATAGCGGATGGAGGTAATGAAGGGGAGAGGTCCTCGGTATCGGTCCAATGATGGGGTGGAGGAGATGTGAGTGTAACACACCTCGCTAAGCCGACAACAAGAGAAAAGAGAGATTTAAGCGAAGGGCTTAGCGAGGTGGACCCAGAAGGGTTTTGCTGGCGCGGGTTCGAGCCTCGGTGAGACCTTAAAACTTTTTTTTTTTTTTTAAATTGTTTATTTATTATTAATAAATTGTTTACTGAACCAATATAATTAGTTAATTATTTTTTATAAAATATCACAATGGTGCTGTAACATTTCCTCCGACTTTATTTCAAGTTTTACCCTAAATTTAAATATCCCAATCAGTACACTCAATTTTGGGCATGGTGGCGCGCGCCTTGATTCTTATATCATTTTTTAATTAATTCATATCTCCCCATTTCTTCACCACGGGATTCAAACTCTAAATTTGATATTTTCTTATCGGCCAACGCTTTGGACACCATAACGTCGATGCTATTTTTTCTTAGACCTAGCGAGAACGGATATTTTCTATCATGTTTTCTACTTTTTTTCTCGAGTTTTCCACCCGCCGCCCTAATTACCATCACAGCAACAGAAACGGCCGACACCGCACATAAAATCCCCGCTACAGGAACCGTTATAAATGGTGGATATAGTTGCAGCTGTCCCCCGCCCCGCACAACAGAAACACTTGCCAGAACCGTACTAGATGCTTCAGCTATGTTCACGCGCGCTATTTGTTAGCGTGTCTTTTTCTATTTGCAACATCTCTAACTAAATTATCCTGCATAGCGATGATATTATTCAACCTAAAATCTGAACTTCTTTCGTTAATTGGATACAGTGTTGGTGGAGTGGTATTGAGAGTTGGATACAGTGTTGATGGATCGGTATTGACAATTGGAACGCGGTGATTCGTTCATATTTTACAAATTTAGTTCAATATATTAGTATTTACACAATAAGTTCAATTAACAATGAGACAATAGTGGAAGAACTCTCTGGTTCACCGATTTTCGTAACAAAGTTAATAACACTACCTTGGGAAAGTCTATTCGATCATCACCGGCAAAACGAAACCACCGTCGAACTATCTCCAGAGATTTTAGTGATCTCCCCCCCCCCCCCCCCCCCCCCCCCCCACCCCGCCCCCCCCCCCCCCCCCGTTCTTCCCCATCTACTACAATATTTATCGCGACCGCGCCCACAGGTTTACCACTACCATTAACCGAGCAGACCGCCATTCGGATAACTTCACCTGCAGCTGTCATAGTGTATCCCCCATATTTATTACTCGCTTTGGCACCGAACGAATATTCATAGTGCCCCACAACCAATGGGCCCCGCTTCTCAGCCCAAACTGTTATGACACGTTTTGGCGTTTTCATTGTTCGCACTATTCCGGCAAGCGCACTGTTTGCGTTATATGCCTCAGTACGATCTTTTCAGAGGTATCCTCAAGAGATGGTCGCGGCTATACGATCATGTTTCAGTTTATCGGTTATCTTTTCGTCTAGTTCGGTAAGTGCCGTTCTCTGCTGAGAGAGTCCTCTGAGCGTAACGCATCATAAGCCTCCGTAATGGTCGCCTGGTGGCCTTCATAGGACTTTTCTCAACACCCGACCGGGCCTCTTTTTTTGAAATTCGGTTATTTTTCCGTCTAGTTCAGCAAACCGCGCTTCTCTGATGAGAGAGTCCTCTGAGCGCAACACCTCATAAGCCTTCGCAAGGGCTACCTTAGGTCTTCTCGGGCTTTCTCAACACCCGACCGGGCCTCTTTTCGAAATTTGGTTATTTTTCCATCTAGTTCGGTAAGTGTCGCTTCATTGTTGATAGAGTCCTCTAAGAGCAACACCCTATAAGCCTCCGTAATATCAGCCTGGTGGTCTTCTAGGGCTTTCTCAATACCCGTTCGGACTCCTCCATCAAGATCCAACCGGGTCTCTTTTTGAAATTTGGTTATTTTTTCGTATAGGTCAGTAAGTGCCGCTTCTCTGTTGAGAGAGTCTCTGAGCGTAACGCCCATCAGCCTCCGCAATGGCCTCTTTGTGGTCTTCTCGGACCCCCTCAACCCCCGACCTGGTCTCTTTCAGAAATTCGGTTATTTTTTCGTCTAGTTCAGTAAGTGTCGCTTCATTGCTGTGAGAGTTCTCTAAGCGCAACGCATCATAAGCCTCCGCGAGGGCCTCCGCAAGGTTCGACTGGTGGTCTTCTCGGACTTTATCAATACCCGACCGGGTCTCTTTTCGAAATTTGGTTATTTTTTATCTAGTTCAGTAAGTGCCGCTTCTCTTGATGAGAGAGTCCTCTGAGCGCAACACCTCATAAGCCTTCATAAGGTCCGCCTGATGGTCTTCTCGGGCTTTCTCAATACCCGACGTGGCCTCTTTTCGAAAATCGATTATTTTCCCGTCTAGTTCGGTAAAGTGTAGCTTCTTTGCTGAGAGATTCTTCTAAGCGCAACGCATCATAAACCTCCGTAATGTCAGCCTGGCGGTCTTCTCGGGCTTTATCAATCCCCAACCGGGCCTCTTTTCTAAATTTGGTTATTATTTACCTAGTTCGTTTAGTTCCGTATGCGTTTCTTCACGACTTTGTGTATTCACAGCCAGGGCATATTCTCTAAGTTGTGATAGTAGACTCTTGTGAATCTCGTCCGTGGCCCTCGATATAGTTCTATTGATCAAGGCCTTTGTTTTTTGGGTAGTTAAAAAGTCGCCCTCTGTCGGGATGAATCCCCCTTCTGCCGGTTCCAAATTATTTGAATTTAAATTCACCAATCGGAAGAACTACCTGTCCGTATATACATAATGTTGATAATATATATTACGAACATGCGTTTAATTCTAAATAATTAATTTGAAATTTCTAGGACGACCGAAATCGGGTAAATCGTTCTTCAACTCTCTCCTTTATCATCGAGAATAGAAATCTTCAATCTCGTGGATGTGTCCAGATTCCAAAACTTTCATCTCGGGGTGTGGGAAGTCTAAGGTCACAGTCTCGCATAGAAACAGTCGCTGGCGGGCACAGTTTTCAGTAATGTGCTGGGGGATCCGTCTATCGTGTTGTACGATGTGTTCACCCGATCAAGGTGCACCCCGAGAGTTTTCGTGAAGGCGAAGTTTACTGGGGTATCGCCGCGGTGATAACCCACGGGGAAGACAAAGTCCAACGGGTACATTCGCCTTCATCCTCGTTGTTAAGGGGTGCAAATTTAAATATCCTAACATTGAGGCCAACCCCGGAGTGATCTTTATTTTTTTATTCAACGGACAATGTCGCAATCCCCGCGGCTTTTGAGACTGTGAGAGTGACATTATCAGGCATATTCCTTGCGATTAAAGATTGGACATCTCTGAAACCCCAAAGGCCAGGACGTAATACGAAAGCTCCTTCCCGAATGCGTCTCTCTCTTCTTTCTGCAGGATATCGGCGGTCTCTAGAACTAGACCATCTTCGGAATAGATAAACTCTAACCGTTCTATTCCTTTGATATCCTTGTATATTTCAATGTTTTTCCACCCAACCGTGAAGGTGGATTGATCTAAGGCCTACACGGCGTTTTCTTGCAGCAGTTTTGTCTATTAATTTTTGAAGTTCACAACTCCCTTTTTGAACATTAGTTATAGTAGCAAAACATAATAATATCTTTCAAATGGATACCAAAGCATTCAGCTTTAACTCTAATGTAAAGTACGCGGTCGGAGGTAAATAAACACACAAAAAGAGTTGTTAACCGCCTTGTACACACAACCGTAACGGTAGACCGGACAGTGGCTTTGCCACCAACTTCCCTAACATCTTTGAACAATATGGCTGCCCAAGATTACTACGATGGAGGCGGTGTAAAAATAAACGGGGTGGAAAGCAACACCGATGCAGTTTTGGCAGAACCAAATAACTTTCGCTGTATGGTGCGCAACAGCCGGGTGTGGAGTTTCATATAAAGACCATCTGACATCCAAGAATGTCATGCTCCGAAGTGTCTACAACTTTCACGTGTATTATACTATTAGGAGGATTCTCAAAGAACTAGGTATTTCACTACCTCAAGACGACGCCTGGGATCCCATTTCCAACGCATATGACCGTATGGCCTTTGAAAGACTGTGTAACGAATTTAATGTTTCAAAAGACGCGGACTGGAGACACAAAGCATTTCCTACTAGCACCGGCCTCGGGGACGTTCTCATTCACGGCCAGTCCGGGAATTGGACACAGACTGATTTTAGACACGATCACTCCGGTGACCACATCGTCAGTCGGAACGCCGAATTTTAAGACCCCTCGACTATGACTTTCGGGCCGGAAGTGTCTGGATGGTCGGCACTGTGGCGTGTTTTCTTGTAAAATGAAAATGTTACCTCCGAAACTGGCTCACGTCGATTACATACAGCAGGCTGCTGAGGTTCAGAACGCGTGGGGTACTTTATGTTAGATACGGGTCTAGGGTTCACGCAGGCCGGGGTTACTCGCGTCAACGACTCCATTCGCACGTACGTCTGGGCCATCCTCGGCGCACAGAGGCAAACTCGCAGTTCTATACTGGGCACGGGAACAGCGTTTGATGCACAAAAACAATTCTTGGCACTTGTAGAGGACGCCATCTCAGCTAGGGTGGACCTGGAGAAGGCGATCCAGAATTATCAAGACGTTTTACAGAATGCCAGCACCCCAGTAGACTATGTATTTGGAATAGGTCTTTATATGGCGCCGAGCAATATGATACTACGATACGACCCGGTTGACGGTTACAATAATCAGATCGTAATCGCCACCGCCAATCAAAAAATCGGCCACAACGGTAACGCGAACACGGATATCATCAAGCGCACCCCCAACATGATCGGGTTCAACAGTGGAACCGATTTCATAAAACACAAAATGGATACACCTCCCCAATTCGTAAATTGGATGCACCATCGAGTTCCATCAACAGACCAATCGCGATTGGAGAAACACCAATCAATCGCAAATTGGGTGAAATTGGAAGCACAACACACGAAGAGGAGAAATTAGGGCTCGTCATCGCCCTCGTGGCGATCGGATTATTTACGCTTTGGTTGTAGGAACTCTCTGGCAGAGAATAATAGGAGACCGGCGATTGCCACGATTAAAGCCCAAGTATTATTGGCGAGCCATCCTACCGTTTTTGATAATATAGATAGCAAGTAAGAAACGATACTTCCGATCAGTCTAGGTAGTGCGGCAGCCAACTTTCCTGCTAATTAAGCCAGGAGATTGGCGATGGCTTTTAGTTTTTTTTTTATCCAATCTTTTACCCCACCGGATGGTGCTGGTGCTGGTGCTGGTGCTGGTGCTGGAGCTGGTGCTGGAGCTGGTGCTGGTGCAGCACCAGCATTGACAGCTACAAATAGAGACGATATAGATAGAATTAGGGTCGATATAATCATGCTGAAAGCCGCGATGACGGTTATTATCGTGACACCCTTCTCTCTGAACAGAGTGCGAATACGCGCACCGAGTGTAGTGTCCTCGTGCAGGACCCTCGAAATTGTTTCGCGGCTCCGACTTAATTGACCGGAAAGCGTCTCACGGTTAGTTGAGGCAGCCTCCAATCGAGCTTCTCTTTCGTCCCGCAACGACCGCAGGAGTTTGTTGATCCGCTCGGTAGATTCTCTATCGCCCCGTGCTTCCTTTATTTTTCTTTCTTCTAGAGCGATATGTTTGTCCAGCGCTGAGAGTTTGGAGAGGTTATTGACTAGTTCGCCCCGAGTTGTTTGCAGAACCTTATCGAGTCCCCGGAGTTCGCGAAGAGGTAACGGTGGGTCAAACTTCGTGCCGTTTATTTCGTTGACCGTGGTTTCAATCGTGTTAATAACGTCGGTGGCTACGCGAGGGATCTCGCTGAGCTCGATCGTTTCTATAGTGGCGGCCGTCTTCGCCAGCGTTTCGTCGGTAGACTGTAGGGTTTTTACCATTTGTGTAGGCAGCGGCGCCTGAATGTCGTCGAGCACTCCGAGAGCTCGACCGAGTAGTGCTCCATATCGCTTCAATGAAGAGGGGCTGAGGAACTTGTTTGGGTGGTTCTTGTACGTCAGCAACTTCCAGGTATTGCCCCATTTAACCCACAGGTCTCCTCTTTTAGTGCTGCGGAACTCCAACGGGGCAATGATGCCGCGTTTAGACACTATACTCTCCCACCGTTTCACCAGAGTATCCGTTTCCTTGGTAGACGCCAGATAATTCTTGAAGATCCCCTCAGGCACCGCCCTCCCATGCCGGAGTTTTGGATTTGGCCTCCCACGTTTCGAAATGTGTACTCGCCTCGGGCGGGTACTCTATGAAGGACGTTTCGTCCTTATTATCAGCGTCCAAGCCCTCTCCGCGGCTATATGGATAGAGATCATCAACATAATCATCATCATCGAGGTAATCGTCTCGGTCGCCCGTAGTGCGATCGAATTCGTCCATGCCTATATCGAGACCAGCCATCTTTAATAATTATTATTATATTAAAGACAACAATACAGGTTTAATAGTTTCAATTAAAATTAATTATGTCTTCGAGTCAATACGGTCGCAAACTCAATCCATACCGCAGACTGCGTGAGCCCCTCGGGGCAAAAGGCGTGAGACAGAGTGTCGTTATTGCGAACAACCCATCGACGATCGACCAGAACCAGCAGCTCTTAGTCCGCTTCCCCAACCTCGGAACTCACGACGTCATTGTTCCGGGTACTGTTCTGGTAATGAGGTGATGTCGATCGATGACAGCGACGTCTACCATTGCTATCAGGACCTGTGGAAGACGGCACAAGAGCGTGAAAACGCTGTCTATCAGGGTATTGACACCAGCAAAAATAAGAATGTAACCAAACTTAGAATCGGGGCTGCTAACAAGGCAGATAACAACGCGAGTGACAACGCGGTCGCGGGCGCTTACGGCAACCGCTTCTACATCCCGCTCGACTTTGAGTTGCTAGAGAGTCACATGCCCTACTATCAAAGTGCTTTGGCTGACCGCCTCGAATACGAACTAACGTTCAACGACTACGGCCGAGTTCTCATAGCCACCGACCAGTTATCGACGTATACGATCGATAATGTTTCCCTGGAGTACGACATGGTCACGATGCCCGAACTCGCGCGAGTGATCAGAACCCAGTACGCCGGGCGCGTTGCCATACTTTACGACCGAGTTCTTCGCCATCGCAAGATGCCGAAAGACAAAAGCGACACATTGTGGAATATTAATGTCAACGTACCCGCCCGCTCGATGAAAGGTTTACTGACGTTGTTCGAGGATGCTCGGTTCGCGTTAGGTGCTAGAAAAACCGACAAATTCTATAACCCCAAAATCACGAAGGTAGAGGTGACGATAGAGGGAGTCCCCAATCAACTCTACAGCGCGGGTCTTCGCGCGCACCAGCAGTGGGATGAAGTAAGAAAGCAGTTTGCTGCCGGATCTAAGCGCTCTCCGGAGGTTGCCGCAGTTGCCAAAGACCTGCATCTCTCGGCCGTCTCCCTCGCGGAGTTCCTGAATACCAAATACGCGTTATGGCTAGACATGCGAGCCAGCGACGATGACCAAATACACGGTAGCGGACGCCAAGTTGAGAACGCTAGTGAGGGTGTGACGATCCAGATAACCAAAGAGGCGGACGGAGCCGGGCCATTGAACGTGTACTTATATATAATTACAGACGCACAACTCAACATCGAAGATGGTCGATACGTATCAGCGATCTACTGATTTAATAAAAAAATCATCTAACGATTTATTAATACATAATTTTGATAATTCTAAAGAATTAATTAAGAAATCTAGCAATCAATACCAATTCATGATTGGAGATGCTCACTCTGCTATAATATGTGGGCAGACGGAAAAAACGGTTTTCATCCTCGACTTGCTCGAGGAGTCCTACCGCGATGCCTTTCGTCACATTGTGATCCTGTGTCCCACTGTGCGGCACAACGATACTTATCAGCGGCGCCCGTGGATATGGACCGACCCTGAGGTATACGTTATTGACCCGGGTGATAGGCTTCACGATTGGTTGCGTGGTTTATACCAAAGATTCCAGGGTGAGCCCACCTATATGTGATTGACGATTGCTCGGCCAAGGCGGCGATGACCAAAAAGAAGGACATGCTCTCCGAGCTCGCATTTTCTGGCCGCCATGCGAGGCAAAGCGTATGGATCTCCACTCAAAAATACAACGCCGTCCTCAAGGATCTGCGCGAGCAAACGAAATGGGTCGCCCTCTTTCACTGCAAGGACCGAGACTCATTCGATGACTGTCTTTGAGAGAATGACGTTATCCCAACGCGCGAGGAGCGCCTGCAGGTTCGACAGATGCTTTCGGAAACTAAGCACGCCAAGCTTCTGCTAAAGACTGATCAACCAACTGCTTATAAAGTTATCAATTAATTTTATAATTAGCAATTACTTAACGCTCGTTAGTAATTACCGAGTAAATGCTTAACAATTAATTTAAGAAAATTAGTAATTACTGAACAATGCTGAACAAATGCTTAACAAATGTTGAACAAATGCTGAACAATGGTTAACAATGTAACATGGATGCTCCGCTGCGAGCTTTGTTGCGAGCATAATGGTGATCATAAGTATCGGGTGGTGCGCTTGGCAATATGTTAAAGTGATGAGACTTGTTAGAATAGTTAAATTAATAATTTTGAAAAAAATGAACTGCGACGAACTTCTCGATCAGCTAATGGAAGAAACCTCAACTCCGACTGCCAACAATAATGATCCGACAGAGCAATCGGAATCGGGGGTTGGTATTGGGTTGAGTGCAACGACTCCGAATGAAAATTAAAATGCGGCGCGACGAGAGCGGCTAGCTGCGCTGGTTGCTGTGGGACAATCGGAGCATTATCTCGGTAGGCGTCTCTCAGTTTTTCAGGTGGATAAGATGTCAGATGCGGAGATCGATAAAATGTATGCGCGATACGAATCCAAATTGGGAGCAGAGATGACAAAAACTCTTGGATCGGCGGCTATTCATTTGTACGCCGTTTGTATACTTCTCCCTATACCAAACACCGAAGGGTTGATTCACGATCTAGAGACTGACCCTTTTATAGGACACACTCTTAGAACGGCATGCTGCTCAATTTATCACAAGTTTGGAATGTACTTAGCTCCACTAACAACCGCGTTGACCACGGGTAAACACTGTCAATTTGGACATATATGCCCACGAACTATAAGCCCTGAAAATGATGACACAAGACACACCCACGAGAGTGACGGAGTTGAACCAGATTGCTCCAACACAATCGAACCAGATTGTTACTCCGCCACTGGATGACATACCGCATATAAAAAATCCCAAAAGACAGGCAGCTGGGCGGGCGGCGGCTGCCACCCGAAAAGTTAAACAAGATAAAATACTCGCCGAGCTTCGAGAGGCTAAACAGTCGTTGCAATCGGGGACGGAGACAGCAAAACATCTGAAGACAGAGCAATCGGGTTCAACTTCAATCCCGATTGGGTTGAGTGCAACAACACCCCAAATTCACAAATTAGAAGCACCCAAATTCTTTGAATTTGTCACCCATACCAACTCCCGTTGGAGTTGGACTGAACCACAATTCACGAATTGGAGTTGGTTTGTTGGTGGTAGTCTGGCAGTTGTTGGTGCCCTGTGCGTGTGGAAATACCCGAAAAAACAACCAGCCAGTGTTCAGAAGAAACACCAATCATCAACAATGTTGTATTTGGATGCGCCCCATTTAAACATTGATCGCGACCCCTTTTATATGCAATAATTATAACAATGGCTGAACAAGATGGTAAAATGTTAGTGAATGCGCTTTATCACGCCGTGGTGATATCGGGTTTCAGTATCGGGTATGCTCGACTATCAAAGATGGCCCTAGGAGGATCCGCTCCCAAATTGGACTTTACTGTGAGAGACGTAGGGCTCGCGACCTTAGATGTAGCGGCTGCAGTTTGGACCCGAGATTATCTAGTTAAAGCTGGAATTCTACCATAATATATGGAAATAAATGGCTTCAATCGCAGTAATAGTAGGTGGTGCGCTTGTAAACGCATTGGCGTTCAGCGGTAGCAACTTTATATTCTCTAAAATGAAAAGCTCAAACGTGGATGAGGAGCGTAAGCGTCACGATTTAGCTGTAGAACAACTCAATAGCGCAAAGGAAGCGTGGTCAAAAAAACGAACCGCCATCTGGACTGGGTAAACGAAGAGCTTCGCCGCGAAAATCACGCCGCGCAAACTTTTCAGAACGTTGAAGAAGCCAACCGCGAGTACGCGCTGGCATATCCGCACAAAAGTCTCGATCCAATGGATCCCGAGCCCCAACTTTCAGATTTCTATGTACCGTCAGAGGCCAAAAAAGACCGCGAGATCGCGTTCATCGTCGTGGGAATGGGTGTGGTGGGTCTCGTCGGCTACTATATCAAATAATTAATTAATTAAAAAAACATTTTTTTTTATAAATATATATATATAGAACGATGTTAGTTGACGAACTTTATGACGCTATGATCGATGTAGGCTACACTGCCCAAAAACATCGTTTACCTGGTGCAAAGAGTATGATTCGTCTGGCACGAGATTCTCTCGAGACGTGGCGCGAGGACGAAAAAGCGGCCACCCTTTTCGCAAAGCGGATGTTAGATTCCTCCATCAACAATGTTGAATTAGATTCCCCTCTCCTGTTCCAACCCAAACGCGATTGGGGCTGCAGCGAATCTTCCAACAAAGGTTTATTATTAACGACGCAGTTACCGGACGAACTGGCGAGGGCATGTTGGAGATTGTCCGATATATTAGAATACTTCGCATACGATGAACACGCGCAAACTTGATACCAAACCCTCGGTTCGCTTAGCGCGCAAGCTAGCGAACACGTACTATAGCCACGCGGCTACTGGAAGGGACTCGCGGCCATCAAGAACCTCGCGGCGGCGACCAAGGTTTCAGAAAACGCTGTCAAGGAATGGCTCAAGAAGCAGGCCATCTGGCAGATCTATTTACCCGCGCCTCACAATATTCCGCGCCCGAAATTCGACGTGCGGTGCCGAACCAAGTTCACCAAGCGGATCTCCTGTTTCTCCCTCACGATCGCGTCGGTCGCAAAACGTACAAGTACGCACTGACAATCGTTGACGTAGCGAGTCGTTATAAGGGGGCTGAGCCGTTGGCCACTAAAGAGTCTAAGGAAGTGGCCGAGGCTCTTTCCTGAATATATAAGAGGAGTCCTCTCAAATGGCCGAATCTTCTCCAGGTCGATCCCGGCCGCGAGTTCATGGGCGCGGTCTCTCATCTATTGTCTAAGCACAAAGTTTCTATCAGACGCGGCCGCGTCAACATCCACCGGGACCAGGGGATCGTGGAACGCTTCAATCGAACCCTGGCTGAGAGACTATTCGGACACCAATACGCCAAAGAACTTGTAGACCCCCATTCACGATCGACCGAGTGGGTGGCCAGACTGCCCGCCGTGGTCTCCGCACTGAACGGAGAGGTGACCAGATTGATAGGTAAGAAGCCTGTAGATGCTATCAAGTTTAAAAGGGTGACGAGCAAGCCCTCTGCCGTCTCGCGCGGGCGACCCGTTGGTTTAGAGGAGCAACGGCTTCCATCAGATATTGACGTCCGGTACCTCTATCAACCGGGAGAGCTCGAAGGTGGCAGCCGCCGCGCGACTGATCCCGTGTGGTCTCTCAATGTATATCTTCTAGATCGATCTATTACCAAACCTGATGAGCCTGTGCTCTACTATTTGGATGATGGGCCATCTCGAGGGTTTGTTCGCGAAGAACTTCTTATGGTGCCTTCTGACACCCAGCTACCACCGGATCGTTAGAGATGTTCTGTATGTATTCCGTCTGGTAACACGCGTCTTTTATCGTAGTATGCCGAGAGTCCTAATTTTTGTTGACAGTACGTTTTCATAACCCCGTCTTTCATTTTAAAATCCTCTATTTTGTGCTACATCTATAATGTGTTTTCCATCTTCTGTAGTTTCACTTAGTACTCGTTTATATCTATCCCAATTTAAATTGTTAGTTCTCTTGGACATTCCTTTCGCAGACTTTTTATTAATTTTAATTTGTTCCAAATTATCTTTAGTGAAATTAATTTTTTCTATGAAATAACACTTACTAGATAACGCTATCGCCCTATCCCCGCTAAATTCCATTTTGAAAAGTCCGGGCTCTCTTTCGCTCATTTATCCCAAGCCAACCATTTCTTTTTTTCTTTTCTTTTTCAAACTCGTCTAGTAAGTTAGGTCTAATCAATTCCTCTATCGTTTTTCCACTAACTCCTATATACATACTATCAGTATCCATCTGTATTAATTCAAAGTCTTCTCTTTTTACGTATTTGTCTAGAAATTCGTAGTAAAATTCCAACATTCTCAATTTAGCTAGTTGATAAACCGCTATTCCACAATGGAATGGTTTATTTACCGCACACCTGGGTTTTCTTGAAGATATTTCGTACGCATCTCCTATCTCTTCCAAATCGTCAAAGAATGCAGATCTTAATGCTTTGTCAACACAGGTTTCGTTTTGTGTATATGTCGTATTTAAATGTCTCTCCGTTGCCTCTATCATTTTTCCACAACACGAGTTTCCTAATAATTTCATTATGTCGGCTACTGGTTTCTTATTTGGTTCTACATCGCCTGTTCGTCTTGCGGCTGTAACTTCTTTTGCGAACCATTCGAAGGGTTTACCACTAATATAATCTATAACACGATGAACTCCCGTTATTTCTAGGCCGTGTTTTAAATACCATTTCAACAGTGGCGCGTACAGCAATACTTTAGTGGCGGTCATAGATCCCACCAATTTTCTTCCATTTCCTCTAGTTCTTCCAGTATCTTCCAAATATTTTATCATGTGTGTGGGAACTCATCAACCTCTACTTCTCTGTTTATAAATATTGGGGACATTTCAGAAAACTTATCTTTTAAGTTGTGTGGAACTTCTTTATATCCACCTCCGCAAACCAAACCAGTCTCCAGATAAAACTCTTTTACAAAACTTTTTAATAATATTTAGGATTATGTGGGGTATCTATATGGTGTATAGTTTCTCTCCCACACGGCATCTCTTTATTTAACGTAGATAAATATAACGCGTTTGCATCGTACCCCACAGCCTTGCAAGGTTTGTTAATTTCATTTGAGGAATTAGATCTGATATTTGAAACACCAGCTTCTGCATATCGTGTAAATACTATTGATGACCGCCAACTAGAGCGTCCTTCATCATTTCGTATGTTTCTTCTGTTGGTGCATATAGAGCATCCTCCGGTATAAATTTTTGTTCTTTAATGGTTCCTCTCAATAAATATTGTATAGCTACTCCAGGTAGTGTTACCGCATCTTTGAAAATATCCACACCTCTGTGTTTATAAAATTCACACATTTTTTCCACCGCTTCTAGGAACGGTGCTACATCTAAAT
The DNA here is from genome assembly GCA_029237695.1 of Conchocele bisecta. Lineage (NCBI taxonomy): Eukaryota > Metazoa > Mollusca > Bivalvia > Lucinida > Thyasiridae > Conchocele > Conchocele bisecta. Next base: position 45,256,090 of record CM055280.1, on the reverse strand, counting down.
CGTTATAATATTTCAACCAATCTCTGAAAGTTTTCATATTATTTTCTTCGAAAATTCTACGACATTTACTTAATTCTGTTTCATCTATTAACATTTTCCCAGATAGTTTGGAATACCAATTCTCTATATCCGGTAGTCCTGGGTAATCCAGTTTGTCTGGAGAATCGAACCACTCGTAAGGAAAGAAAGATTTCTGTCCTTTGCATTCGTAGGCTTTTATCCAACTATCGTAACTTACACCAGGTCCTAGATAAAGTATTACATCAAGAAATCTAAACTCTGGAGTAAATAGAAAATTGTTGCGTTTGCACGTTTTCCGACCATTACTTTCTTTGTTGTTGATGCCAGTTCGCCTACTAGGTATTTCTTTATTAAGTTTATATCGTACTTACTGCTGTTAAAACCTATAACCGGTACTTGCTCTATCCACTGTTCGATCTTGGCGATTTGATTTTTACGTAAATGTTCTGTATTAAACCTATATCTTGACCACACTTCTTCTCTAGCTTTTCCCTGACTTTCAAATCTTCTACGAATTTTTCTATAAGTTTTTCGGGATCTTTATCACAAATATGAGTTACTGTTCCTGAGAAATTATCCTATACTAACGCTTACCGGAACGTGCTCGGCTTCGTACTCTAGATTATTACCGAGAGTTTCAAATTCTGGGTTGAGATATGCCTCAAAATCGTATACTATCTGATATGGATAAAGAGTAGTGTCGCAACGATCTTTATGTCTTTTACCCGTTCTTTGAAATTCGCATTCCCGCATAACTACTAGGTTGAATTCTTTGCTTCTTCTAATAAATGTATCTCTTCTCATAGTGGATGCGCGTTCTTCTTTTCTATGCTTTGCATGAATCTCACAACCCGTGCCAGTAACAGCCGTGATATTTGATATACGGTATTGGTTTCCGTACAGTATCCATCTACTGGAGCTCCTAAAATCATCTTTCACTCCCCCGTGTCCACACTGTTCGTGATGAATGTGAATTCCCTCCCGCTTTTCCACAGAGTACATCCAATCGATCGCCCCATAACTGTTAGAACTTTTTGGGTAGAACGCTTTCTCGAACGACGAACGCGGGTGCTCTAAATAATTACCATCACATACTATTTTTGTCTCACCTTTCATACATTTTGGTCCGTGTCTCTTCATATTACTCGCTTTTGTGAATCTCTGTTTACAATTATTGCAGGCGTAAGTTTTAGATAGGTTTTTTAAGGTTTTTTATCAGAAATGCGTGATTATTAAACAGTCCTATTGTCATTGGTTTATTACCTATTTCATTATAGTGTGCTGGTACCTTTTTCAACCACCATACGTCATATTTGGTCGGTTGATATACTTCTATACCTACCTTAAAAACCTCTTCAACCTTTTTCAGATCTGAAAAAGGAATTGGTGAAACAACATTACTACCGAAATATTGCTTACTAAGTTCTTCCGCTTTTTCTGTACATCTGTCAGGTCTGATCTTTTTATCAAGGTGCATAGCTAGACACCTGAACAGACAAAGATCGTCATTATACTTATCTAAAGAATACATACCTTTTTTATTCTTCAGCCATTCTGGAAGTTCTCCTCCTGCTGCTTCTTTGGATTGTAGTCCCAAATCTTTTCCCCTACTACCCTGTATTAGCTTTACAAAAACCTCTACCCATCTTACAAACTTCCACTTTGTATTTGGTCTGTCTATTTTATCGGACATTATTCGTGTTTGCTCCTTATCTGACAGCCATTTTTTTAACGGTTTTCATTGATGATAGTGGTTCGCTACCACCGAGATTTTTGTGAAATATTATAGTTTTAGGTTTTCCATTTTTAGTTTCCTCCATATGTTCTAGCTTGTAAGAATATGAATATCTCAAATAAAAATTGGTTGTTAGATACGGAGCGAGTTTATCGGACATGCGTTCAGACTCGTTAATGTTAATGTTTTTACGAAAGGATAATGTAACTACCCGTCTTCCATTTTCTACCTTTTCCAATGTTTCATCGTGAGCCCCCACCAATATTTCTTCACCTTTTTCCACTATCGCGCGAACTATAGATCTTTTATTTGGTATTTGGTCACCTGTGTGTCTAATTTGAGACAAATTATTTGTGCTTGAAGGTAATTCTTTAGAATTAATTACACTAGCCCTTAGCTCCGCAATACTTTCTTTTTGAATTCTGTTACCAACTTCCTCCGCTAGTGAGAGGTCTTTAAATACCCCTCTCTTTTATAGGCGCGGTAAACCGCTTCATAAACGCCTCATTCTTTGTGGCATTTATCAGCTTTGTCAACCCCCTAACTCTCAACCGTGTACTATAAGTAATCCCTAGAGATTCGGCTTCTCTTCTCAAACTTTCTATTTCTGACGTTATCATATTTTCTGTAATATACTTTTGTATAACCTATGAAATTTATCTGTTCAATTGGTCTTGAAAACATTATGTTTTTTTCACGACCAATTGAATATACATATATATATATACATATACATATACATATATAATGGAGTGTGAGACTTGTTGTAAAACGTTTACGCGTAAAGACTATCTACGAAGGCATCTAGCGAGACGTAGAAAGTTTCCTTGTGCACCCCCACAATTTCAATGCCCCAGATGCCCTTGTAAATTCGTTAGTGCCCAAACTCTTTGTAGACATAAGCAACTACGCTGTCAGGTGGCTAAAGGTGAACGTGGTAGACTAGAGTTGGTAGAATTAGTCTGATCTACGGAATAAATTAACTATAGTGGAAACGTGATAGACCAGAGCTGGTAGAATTAGTTGCTGATCTACGGAATCAATTAGCTATATCGGAGGAGGAAAATATGGAGGTTGGAATATAGACTATTGCGTTGAAGGACGCATTTCAAATCGGAAACTTATTAGAAGAAATTCATAAAATCCGTGGCAAAATTGAGGAGGTTTTCAACTACCATGTTTCAACTACCCCCGCCTATAGTAGTTCCAAATACCATTGCGATAGACACCAATATAATTGGACTACAATTCGACATCGTAGAAACCAATTAGCTATATTGGAGGAGGAAAATACCGTGGTGAAAAATACATGATGTATTTATGACAACGAGACAAAAATAAATCCTTTTTATTAGTATAGTTTTATCTGTTCAATTGGACGTGAAAAATACATGATGTATTTATGACACAAATCTTTGGATTTTTCGGGGGTGGTGGGGGACAATTTCCTCGTTAACCAATTTTTTGACTTTTCGGGGGTGGTGGGGGTAGTATAAAGGGTCATAAATGATACCACCGCAGGTGGTATCATTTTGACTCCCTTTATACTACTAAAGGAAACGATGTATTGGAATATTAGTCCGATTCCACTACATGATTAGTTACGAATTTATGTAAAACATCTTGGCTGCCATCTCGATGGTTACGTCTTTACCAGAAGGTTCTAATCGGTTACACGGGACGCGATACGTTACTCTTATTTCTTTTTACAAATAATTATATACGTGTCAAAGCTTAGTATTGAGAAAACCGACACAATATATATACGACAGCCATTTTATCTGCCATATTGAAAGACAATGCGTAACAAAAAACCGGAGCCGTTATTATATCCTCGGTTTAGTATGCTACACTTTTGTCATACATTGATATTTTTGTTAAACACTTTAATATATAGTCATAAACAACACCGTTTGGTGGACATCTTGAAAGACTCTGCTATAAAGTTGCTATGAAAAATGCGGAGATATGTAATCCGATGTTCAGCATATCTTATTATAATTTTGGACAAGCAAATAACCGTGTTATATTACATATTTCTCGTTGATACATGTACATACAAAAAAGCATTAACATAGACTTGGCGGCCATTTTGTCGGCCATTTTTCCATTCCTGTAGAAAAAAAGCCAGTATTTAATATGTTCCTCTGTATAATATTTTATAGTTTTTCCCATATTTAGCCATTCAATGCGTGATTTGGCGGCCATTATGCCGACCACGTTGTAAAAGGGTTAGTCAGACAATAAGATGTTCCTTCGTGTAATATATATTTTTCTCACACGCCTAAGAGTTTTTGTTTTTTTTCATATTTAAGTATAATGAGTTATTTTGATGGCCATTTTGACGGCCATCTTGGAAATACCAGTTGAAAATTCGGGAACATTTTTGTGTGTTAATTAAAAAAGATTCTAACTTTGTGTGAGAAAAAATAGCTTGTTACACTGTGTGCTAGTATTTGAACCATATACATACTTTACCTACCCCGAATTGTCCGAATACGTACTGACTGATAAAATATTGTTGTTATCAGGCATTGACCTGATATAATACAAACATCCGTGTTACAACGAAGTGGAAACTAACGTTCCATTGGTCGGATGACGTCACGTGACGTTATCGAATGACGTAATAGAATGCTAGATTAGCATGTGCATCAGCACGCTGCCAGTTTGAACGCCATTCCATCAGTCCATCTCAAATTGACTAACCCGACTTAGAGGAGCTTAAATTAAAATTATGTCGTGGCCATGGGAGGTTGGTGTGTCATCTCCAGTTACATGGTTAATGTTTTCGTTTGACCTTGTATCTTTAACAGTATTGGGCCTACAGCCAACATACTTGCACTAGGTTGGTCATCCATTTTCTATGAACACATTTTATAGTTGAGTATCCCCGCGCCAACAGATACGAGGGGATATAGCTTTAGTCCATGTACGTGCGTACATTAGTAACACCTTTCATGTTTCAATAACACATCAACCGCTCCACCGGTTTTGATAATATTCGGCCATAATTTGTGTCTATGGATGGTCCTTTGCTTTGCATACGACCCACGTCCGACCGCCCAGGGCCAATGTCACTGAGGACTTATGGTAACCCCTTGTGTATTGCAATTGCGTTAACGTTGTTTTGTTTATTCAATGACTTTTGAACCGCTTCAGCAATTGTAATAATATTTGACCTTAATATGTGTCCAGGGATAATGCATTGTTTTTTGCATCAGACCACCCAAGGTCAAGGTCTTGGCACTGAGGACTTATGGTTGTTTTTTGTTTTATTTTATTATCAATGTTGCCAGCTTCGTTTAACGATGCCAGTTCTTGTTAATATTTCAGTTTGTGTTGAGCCAGATCGACCATACAGAACTATAAAGAACTGCGATGATGCAATACAGGAAATGAGGGTTTGTAACTACACGTGTCGTCCAGGATTTTGGATTCGGTTCGGCGAAGGGAAGGCATTCGCTCAAACTTCCATATACATGTGGTCCTCCAACCTCAGAATACACGTAGGGTTCCTGTCACTGAGGACATGCCGTCTTGTACAGGTACCTAGCTGTGCACTGACCAAATACCCTCTCATAAACGAAATGACGTACAATGCATCGACAATGTACCAGAAACAATCTTTATTAAACAAACTGTTCCTGCCGTTGACTTACGTTGCATAGAGAATCTTAAATGACACCAAATTTGATATGAAGCGAGCCACGGACATTTAATGGACCGTGTCCCTGGTTAGGTGTATAATAGTGCGCATACTAGACCGCAGAGCTCCTGATAAGGTGCGTATTGGCGTATTTTACCCACTTATTTTAGCAGAATATGCATTGATTATCAAAGTTAGGAGTACAAAATACTCACAGCAATACGCTTTCAAATTGATGTTAAAATTGAGTAGTGAAAATACGGTAATAAAGTTGAACATTTACTTAGTTGAGCTTCAAAAAGCAAACAATGTTTGCTTTTTTGAAGCTCAAATAAGTGAATTTTTATATTTGTTTTTATTTTTTTAGGATTTATTCCCTATTTAATAAGGAAGAAAATCAATAATACATTTGTAAAAGTAAAATACGCGTTGCATTTGAAATATGGGGGTATAATACTCTTTAGATACCGTATCTGGAGCTCTGCGGACGGTACATATGGTATTGCTTAAGGTAGTATCTCACTGGGCTGCGACAGCTCGCGACTAGTTGGAGACACAAAATTGCGGGAAAATAAGCGAATTAGCGACAATTTTCACTTGGAATCACACTGAATTGGTACTTACGACACGTTCGCGAAAGTTGGGCCAAAATTCGCCGGGAGTTCGCATACATGTCGCGCGAATGTCACGCGAAATTCGCGTAACAAAATTGCGATTGTTTTGCACTTGAGACTGTCGCACGAATGTCACGTTGCGCGACAGTCGCGCGACAGTTATGCGTGACAATTGAGAAATGTTTTCAATCATTTTGTCATCAGACGTCAAGCGAACAAACTGCGAATAGATTGCGACATTCGTACAACATTCGCGCGACATTCATGCGACATTCGTGCGAATGTTGTCAGATTCTCATTTTGTCTCCAATCCATCACAATTTAGTTTCATAGGTCGCCAACCCCTCACAAAGTTGTCTCACATTTGTCGCACTTTCTGACTCGCGGAAACTAAATGGAGAAGAGTTCGAGACGGGTTCTAGACAACCGCAACGACTCTGTGACTATTTTGAGAGAAAATTTGTTGCGCGAATTTTTTGAACAAGTTCAAAACCCAGTGAGATACCAGCTTTGCAGACAGGATTTTCTCCTGGTTCGACAACAGAACGTTGTCGTTTTCGTTTTCATACGCTCGTTTAAAAAATAAAAAGGGACGTACTATGTATTCACCTTGTGCGGGCGGGCATAGTTTGTCCACGCAATAACTAGAGTTCTACTTGGCGGGTCGTTACCGAATTCGGTACTCATGTTTATCATGGCAAGACGAAGAAGCCTATTGATTTTCAAAACTCCGATGACTTCTCTCCCCTTGGCAGACATTTTTGTTACGCCTGCTTTCAGAAGTCGCGACGATAATCGTCGCTTTTTCCGTCGTCGTCGTCAGAAATGTCAAAACGTTTGTACAAACTTCGTGATCATGGTATAACTTTAATATTACTTGACGGATTGTGACAATAGTTGGACACTTGATACATGGGAGCATTGGGAACACACTCATGCCACCATTAACATGACATTGACCTTTTTCACCTTCATATTTTTTCGAAAACACTTAGCCATTGTTTGGCGTCAAACTTTCGTCATCATGGTATAACTTTAAAATTACTTGACGGATTGCTTTCATATTTGGACACTTGATACGTGTGAGCATTTGGAACACACTCATTCCCCCATTAACATGACCTTGACCTCTTTGTACCTTCACATTTTTGCGGAAACACTTAGCCATTGTTTGCGTCAAAAGGTTTGTACACGTTTCTTCATTATCGTGTAACATTACAATTACTTGTTTTGATCTTCCCATGGTTGTGGAAACACTTTTTTTATGTCAAAAAGTTTCTTCAACCTTGACATTTTTTGAATTTTAAACATGCACTTCTCTGACGATTGTTGTGATGCTTACTTTAGCACATGCCCATGATCATGTTACGGTCAAATGCCTCGGCAGGCGCGACACCTCTTCCGTGGAGGTATCCTTTTCCACGTAATAACTCAAGTTCCACTATACTGGACGGATCGTAACAATATATCAATCTTTATCACGGCAAGATGACCCATTGATTTTCGATGATTTCTCCTCTTGCCGTCCACAATGTAACTCAAGTTCTACTTAATTGATCGTAGCCAAATTTGGTACACATGTTTATTTTGGGAAAATGAGGAATCATATTCACTTTCAAAGTTGTCAGATCACATATTCCCCCTTGGCGGTCATTTTTAATATTCACACTCTGTATTCATGTTCGCACAATAACTACTGTCTGTTTCGCAAAACCTGCCAAAATTTTGCTGCAAAATGCAAAATGCAAATATTATTATTTTTTCGATATCTTTCAATTTTATCACACAATTTAAGAATGAGTATTCTTTTTATTTCGTGAAATTTCGTCCAATATTGATTTTATTGTGAAAATAAATTTCAAAATTTATCTTTCGTTTTCTTCGTTAGATCATTTCCAAGCTATCTAAACAGGTTTCAGTCAATTTCTATTTATTTTTTGTCGACCCTGCACCTGTTTCAGCTTGTTTTCGCCATATTAAATTCCCATAGAAAAATCAGTTTTCGCAATAAAATTAATATTTGACCAAATTTCTCGAAATAAAAGAAGGCTCATTCTTATATTTTGCTAAAATTTACTCCTATCGAAAAAAATATTGTTTTTTGAGTTGTTTATATAGCTGTACATTACGCAAACATTGTATTAGCTAGCGTACCCCACTACACCCCCAGTTACCTACGTAAACAGAGGGTTTAGTGAGGTTCCCGCGCAATAGGTAATGCGGTCAAATAGGCCACGATGCAGTGACTATTTTCGATCAATAAATTATGTTGTAAGCGATTGTAATGTGTATTTTCAATATTTGTTATTATTAAAATGTATCATATCGGTACGCCTTTAAGTAATATTTGTATATTTTAAATGTGTTGATGTTCTCATGAAGCGTATGAATATAAATATTAACTGATCCAGCTTATTTTGAGTCAAATCACACAGCCTTAAAACATAGTGCTGGAGTATAAACACTATTATAGTATATTATTCATAAGTATATCGCTATTAGCAATTAAACATTAATTACAATATGTATGCATATTATTAAAACAATAGATGCGTCCGCGTACGGATTTCTGTCACACAAAGCGCTATTTTCAGTTCATACTTTGACTTGTGCATATGAACCGGACCAAGTTTTAACAACGTTCGATTCCGTTCGATTCAAATTTCTCTGCAGAATGTTCAGACTAACTACATAGTTAATGCTGCTAAATAAGTTTTAACGGTCAGAAACATGGTCATCATTAAAAGCAAGAAACCACAGTCGTATTGATGAACAATAAGATTTACCCGAGACCTCATGGGGGACCGCCATTAATCCAGTTTAAAATCAATAGACTACGTGATCCCATTCCCCATGAGTAGCCCCCCCGCCTTAGTGAGTTACGGTGCTGCTAATCATGTAATATGTACCCCAACAATTAATTGGAAACGGAAGGTTTTTGAAGTTCTCGGTAAAACTACGAATATCATAAAAAAAAAAAAAATAACAATTTATAGTCACAGTACCTGTGTAAACGGTATTACTCTCTCATCTGTTTGCCATTTGTCGTCGATAGATATTTAACGTACTGATCTGGTCTGAATGTATTGTCAACTTTCAACTCATTTACAGAATATATGACTGATTTTGGAAAAAAATAACGGCAAAAGTAGTATATAAGAGTCACAATGATACCATCACCTCTGGAAGGCACCGGCTACGCGAGGCACCTTCCACCGCATGATGGTATCATTTGTGACTCTTATATACTACTACCGCGAGACCATATATTTATGACATGAGAAGATACACCCTATTAGAGATAAAAATCCCTAATGTTATACTCAGTATATATAACAACATAACGGTTCTAGTTAAGTGTGCGTGGTTGAAGACAGGTAGTCACGAGAGGTGTCATCGCACCGGTATTTACGAATATTGCAAACATCACGTGCATGGATGCGAAGAGGTTCCGTTTCACCTCGCCCATGTCGCATTGTGGGGTAGGGACCAAAGCCGAGTCATTGCTATGTCCACCATGCGGTGGCACTCAGGCTACTCATCGAATGGTTAACAAGGGATTACGTGCTCTCAAGTATTATCGTTTAGTAATAATTCAATCGGAAAGTCAGTTAGAAAGATAGAATCGATCTAATAAGTCACGGTGTTTCTACAGCATTAAAACACTGTAAAAAAACAATTATCAAACTAATTTTATAAAATTAGAAAATTGAACAGAAAAAACAAGTACCAATATTATTAGAGAAAATGGATAATACAATACAATTGGAATTGAAAGTTTTTAATGCTGTGTTGAAGAAGTTTACGAAGAATACGGGGGTTATAGTCCTATATATAAATTCTATAAAATGAGAACACAAGGCGATATCGAATACATGAAACACCAGCGTAATTTATTACACTCCGATAAAAACCTTGCATTTACAATATTATACCGGCAATTATGTCAACTATACAAGAGGCAAATACAAACATTAAGACGGATAATGCGTATCGGATATGAAACTAAGGTGTATTATATAAAATTATTAAAACCCAACGATTCGTTTACGAATGTACATTTCTACGATATCGCTTATAAATTTATGTTGTAATCACAACACCAAGCAGACGACAATGTTCCAATTACACGCGTTATGAAAATGTAAATTAGGTGTCCCACCTTACAGTATATTAAGTGTCCATTTATAGAGAGGTTTACACGATTACGTCTTCCGGGATGGAAAATAAACACACTGTAATATATATTACACACGGTTATTTATAGCCTTATCGATGGTATGTAAACGGGCTATCGATTTACACAGGTGGTGTACACAGTTTATAAACACTTAGTGAGGGTTATATATTTCACGAATTTCCGGGATGGACCGTTATTTAATTAATTTTAATAAAATTATAAAAATATTTATAATTTAAAGCTGAACACCCCCCTATTATATAGAAAACATATTAATAATATAATAATAATTAATTAATAATAATAACAATTTTTTTTATTTCAACAGCAAAGTTAAGTTTATATATGAGAAATAAACACAGTTCGGTGTCGGGACGCCGGCATTAATATCTCAACAGTGAGATAAGTTTCGCCACATGTACTTCACTCTGGCCGCTCTGCACATTATAGCGGATGGAGGTAATGAAGGGGAGAGGTTCTCGGTATCGGTCCAATGATGGGGTGTAGGAGATGTGAGTGTAACACACCTAGCTAAGCCGAAAAAATAAAAAAATATAAGAAATTTAAGCGAAGGCTTAGCGGGGTGGACCCAGAAGGGTTTTGCTGGCGCGGGTTCGAGCCTCGGTGGAACCTAAAACTTTTTTTTATTTTTTTTATTTTTAAATTGTTTATAATTTTCCTAAAATTAATTAATAAATTGTTTACTGCACCAATATAATTAATTTTATAATTTTCTTTAAATTAATTATTTAATAAAAATATTAATTTCCTCCGACTTTATCTCCAAGTTTTACCCTAAATTTATCCCAATCAGTACTCTCAATCTTGGGCATGGTGGCGCGCGCTTTGATTCTAATATCAATTATTTTTTAATTTTTCATATCTCCCCATTTCTTCCACCACGGATTCAAACTCTAAATTTGATATTTTCTTATCGGCCAACGCTTTGGACACCATAACGTCGATGGTATTTTTCTTCGACCTGGCGAGAACAGATATTCTATCATGTTTTCTACATTTTTTCTCGAGTTTTCCACCCGACGCTCTAATTACCATACACAACAACCCAGAAACGGCCGACACCGCACATAAAATCCCCGCTACAGGTACCGTTATAATGGTGGATACAGTTGCAGCTGTCCCCGCCCCACACAACACAGAAACACTCGCCAGAGCCGTGCTAGATGCTTCAGCCTTGTTCACCGCGCATCTATATTTTTCAGCATTTCTTTTTCTATTTGTATATTCTTTAACTAAAATATCCTGCATAGCGACGATATTATTCAACCTAAAATCTGAACTTCTTTCGTTAATTGTACACAGTGTTGATGGAGTGATATTGACAATTGGAAGTGTTGATTCGTTCATGATTTTCAATATATTAGTATTTACAAAATAAGTTCAATTAACAATGAGACAATAGTGGAAGAACACTCTGGGTCACCGATTTTCGTAACAAAGTTACTAACACTACCTTGGGAAAGTCTAATTCGATCATAACCGGAGAACGAAACCACCGTCGAACTATCTCCAGAGATTTTAGTGACTCCAACCCCCCGTTCTTCCCCATCCACTACAATATTTATCGCGACCGCGCCCACAGGTTTACCACTAGCATTAACCGAGCAGACCGCCATTTGGATAACTTCACCTGCAGCTGTCATAGCGTATCCCCCACATTTATTACTCGCTTTGGCACCGAACGAATATTCATAGTGCCCCTCAACCAATGGGCCCGCTTCTCAGCCCAAACTGTTATGGCACGTTTTAGCGTTTTCATTGTTCGCACTATTCCGGCAAGCGCACTGTTTGAGATATATGCCTCAGTACGAATCTTATAAGAGGCCTCCTCAAGAGCTTTGGTCGCGGCTATACGATCATGTTTTCAGTTTATCGGAAACTTCGGTTATCTTTCCGTCTAGTTCGGTAAAGTGCCGCTTCTCTGCTGAGAGAGTCCTCTAAGCGCAACGCATCATAAGCCTCCGTAATGGTTGCCTGGTGGCCTTCAGGGCTTTCTCAACACCGACCGGGCCTCTTTTTGAAATTCGGTTATTTTCACGTCTAGTTGAGCAACCGCCGCTTCTCTGATGAGAGAGTCCTCTGAGCGCAACACCTCATAAGCCTTCGCAAGGGCTGCTGGTGGTCTTCTCGGGCTTTCTCAACGACCGGGCCTCTTTTTGAAATTCGGTTATTTTTCAGTCTAGTTCAGCAATCGCCGCTTCTCTGATGAGAGAGTCCTCTGAGCGCAACACCCTATAAGCCTCCGTAAGGTCCGCCTGGTGGTCTTCTCGGGCTTTCTCAATACCCGTTCGGACCCCCTCAACCCCAACCGGGCCTCTTTTCGAAATTTGGTTATTTTTTCGTCTAGTTCAGTAAGTGCCGCTTCTCTGTTGAGAGAGTCCTCTGAGCGCAACGCCCCATAAGCCTCCGCAATGGCCTCCTTGTGGTCTTCTCGGACCCCCTCAACCCCCGACCTGGTCTCTTTCAGAAATTCGGCTATTTTCCCGTCTAGTTCAGTAAGTGTCGCTTCTTTGCTGAGAGAGTCCTCTAAGCGCAACGCATCATAAGCCTCCGCAATGGCCTCCGCAAGGTTCACCTGGTGGTCTTCTCGGACTTTATCAATACCCGACCGGGTCTCTTTCAGAAATTCGGCTATTTTCCCGTCTAGTTCAGTAAGTGTCGCTTCATTGCTAATAGAGTCCTCTAAGCGCAACGCACCATAAGCCTCCGTAAGGTCCGCCTGGTGGTCTTTTCGGGCTTTCTCAATACCTGACCTGGCCTCTTTTCGAAATATGGTTATTTTTTGTCTAGTTCGGTAAGTGCCGCTTCTCTGATGAGAGAGTCCTCTGAGCGCAACGTATCATAACCCTCCATAAGGTCCGCCTGGTGGTCTTCTCGGACTTTATCAATATCCGACCTGGTCTGTTTTCGAAATTTTGTTATTTTCCCGTCTAGTTCGGTAAGTGTCGCTTCACTGATGAGAGAGTCCTTTATGCGCAACGCATCATAAGCCTCCGTAAGGTCCGCCTGGTGGTCTTCTCGGACTTTATCAATCCCCAACCGGGCCTCTTTTCGAAATTCTGTTATTTTTTCGTCTAGTTGGTTTAGTTCCGTATGCGTTTCTTCACGACTTTGTGTATTCACAGCCAGGGCATATTCTCTAAGTTGTGATAGTAGACTCTTGTGAATCTCGTCCGTGGCCACCGATATAGTTCTATTGATCAAGGCCTTTGTTTTTTGGGTAGTTAAAAAGTCACTCTCTGTCGGGACGAATCCCCCTTCTGCTGGTTCCAAATTCTTTGAATCTGTCACCCAATCCCGATTGGAATTGGAAGAACTACCTGGTCCGTATATACTCATTTTCAATAATGTTGATAATATATATATATAAATTACGAACATGCGTTGGAAATTAATTGGAAATTTCGAGAACGACCGAAATCGGGTAATAGTTATTCAACTTTCTCGCTTGATCATCGAGAATAGAGTCCGTAAATTCGTGGATATGTCGCGATTCCAAAACTTTCATCTCGGGGCGTGGGAAGTCTAAGGTCACCGTATCCCCAAAGAAACAGTCGCTGGCTTGCATGGTTTTCAGTAATGTGCTGGGGGATCCGTCTACCGTGTTGTACGATGTGTTCACCCGATCCAGGTGCACCCTGAGAGATTTCGTGAAGGCGAAGTCCACCGGGTTATCACCGACGTACTCACCCGGGGTAAACACTCCTTTATTTGCGGAGTATGTCTCTCTAAAACCGAGTTGAATACCCAACCCCGGGGAGACCACTACCTTATTATCAGGGCTGATGGTCATTGTTGCGAGCCCGGTAGCCTTCGATACTGTGAGGTTGATTATACCGTCAAGCTCTGAGTTGACAAAATCTTTGAGCTGTCTTGTTCCCCACAGTCCGTGAGGCAGCTTTACACCGAATTGTTGTTCATCCTTCACATAGTAAAACCCTTCACTCTTTCCCACATTCTGCCATCCAACCGTGAACGTGATTGATCTGAGGCCCACCCGGCGTTTTCCGCAGCAGTTGTCGATTGACTTCTGAAGTTCACAATTCCCTTTTTGAACATTAGTGATAGTAGCAAACATAATAATATCTTTCAATGGATACCAAAGCATTTAGCTTTAATTATAATGCAAAGTACGCGGTCGGTGGTAAATACACGCAAAAAGATGTTGTTAACCACCTTGTACACCCAACCGTAACGGTTAGACCGGACAGTGGCTTTGCCACCAATTTCCCTAACATCTTTGAACAATATAGGCTGCCCAAGATTACTACGATGGAGGCGGTAAACTGGTGGAAAGCAACACCGATGCAGTTTGGCAGACCAAATAAATTTCGCTGTATGGTGCGCAACAGCCGGGTGTGGAGTTTCACATAAAGACAATCTGACATCCAAGAATGTCATGCTCCGAAGTGTCTACAACTTTCAACGCGTATTATACTATTAGGAGGATTCTCAAAGAACTAGGTATTTCATACCTCAAGACGACGCTGGGATCCCATTTCCAACGCATACGACCGTATGGCGTTTGAAAGACTGTGTAACGAATTTAACGTTTCAAAAGACGCGGACTGGAGAGAGAAAGCATTTCCTACCAGCACCGGCCTCGGGGACGTTCTCATTCGGGGCCAGTCCGGGAATTGGGACGCAGACTGATTTTAGACACGATCACTCCGGTGACCACATCGTCAGTCGGAACGCCGGGAATTTTGACCACGCGACTATGACTTTCGGGCCGGAAGTGTCTGGAGGTCGGCGCTGCGGCGTGTTTTCTTGTAAAATGTTACCTCCGAAACGGGCTCACGTAGATTACATACAGCAGGCTGCTGAGGTTCAGAACGCGTGGGATACATTTATGTTAGATAAGGGTCAAGGGTTCACGCAGGCCGGGGTTACTCGCGTCAACGACTCCATTTGCACGTACGTCTGGGCCATCCTCGGCGCACAGAAGCAAACTCGCAGTTCTATACTGGGCACGGGAACAGCGTTTGATGCACAAAAACAATTCTTGGCACTTGTAGAGGACGCCATCTCAGCTAGGGTGGATCTGGAGAAGGCGATCCAGAATTATCAAGACGTTTTGCAGAATGCCAGCACTCCAGTAGACTATGTATTTGAATAGGTCTTATATGGCGCCGAGCAATATGATACTACGAGACGACCCGGTTAACGGTTACAATAATCAGATCGTAATCGCCACCGCCAATCAAAAAATCGGCCACAACGGTAACGTGAACACGGATATCATCAAGCTCACCCCCAACATGATCGGGTTCAACAGTGTTGTAAGTGGAACCGATTTCATAAAACGCCCAAAACACAAAATTAATACACCTCCCTCAACACAATCGAACCCAGTACCCCCAATTCGTAAATTGGATGCACCATCGAGTTCCCCAAATCCAATCATCAACAATGTTGGAACACCAATCGAGATTGGAAGCACAACGCACGAGGAGGAGAAATTAGGGCTCGTCGTCGCCCTCGTGGCGATCGGACTATTTACACTTTGGTTTTAGGAACTCTCTGGCGAAGAATAGTAGGAGACCGGCGATCGCCACGATTAAAGCCCAAGCATCCTCGGCGAGCCATCCGACCGTTTTTGATAATATAGATAACAAGAAGGAGAGGAGACCTCCTATCAACCCAGGCAGCGCGGCAGCCACCTTTCCTGCTAATTTAGCCAGGAGACTGGCGAGGGCTTTTAGTTGTTTTTTTACCCACTCCTTGGCTCCGCCGGATGGTGCGGGTGCTGGTGCGGGTGCTGGTGCGGGTGCTGGTGCGGGTGCTGGTGCGGGTGATGGTGCGGCACCAGCATTGAAAGCTACAAATAGAGACGATATAGATAGAATTAGGGTCGATATAATCATGCTGAAAGCTGCGATGATGGTTACTATCGTGACGCCCTTCTCTTTGAACAGAGTGCGAAGATGCTGACCGAGTGTCGTGTCCTCGTGCAGGACCCTCGAGATTGTTTCGTGGTTCCGACTTAATTGGCCGGAAAGTGCCTCACGGTTAGTCGAGACAACCTCCAAGCGAGCTTCTCTTTCGTCCCGCAACGACTGTAGGAGTTTGTTGATCGGTAGATTCTCTATCGTCACGGACTTCCCCAAGTTTTCTTTATTCTAGCGCGATATGTTCGTCCAGCACCGTGAGTTTGGAGAGGTTATTGACCAGTTCGCCCCGGACCGTTTGCAGAACCTTATCGAGTCCCAGGAGTTCGCGAAGAGGTAATGGTGGGTCATACTTAGTGCCGTTTATTTCGTTGACCGTAGTTTCCACTGTGTTAATAGCGTCGGTGGCTATACGAGGGACCTCGCTGATATCGCTCGTTTCTATAGCGGCGGCCGTCTTCACCAGCGTTTCGTCGGTAGACTGTAGGGTTTTTACCATTTGTTGAGCAGCTGCGCCCGATCATCGATCACTCCGAGAGCTCGAGCGAAGAGTACTCCATATCGGTTCAAGGAAGAGGGGCTGACGAACCGGATCGGGTCGTTCTTGTACGTCAGCAACTTCCAGCTATTACCCCATTTAACCCACAGGTCTCCTCTTTTAGTGCTGTGGAACTCCAACGTGGCATTGATGCCGTGTTTAGACACCTCACTCTCCCACCGTTTCACCCGAGACTCCGTTTCCGTGAGAGGCGCCAGCTCATCCTTGGAGATCCCCACAGGAATCTCAGCACCGACAGCCCATGCCGGAGTCTCGGGTGAGGCCTCCCACATAGGGACACCAGCAGATGAAGTTCCTGGTGCGTCTGGAACAAACAAAGATGGGCCTGGATCAACCAAAGGTGTATTTCGTGGTTCGCCTGGAACAAACAAATGTGTATTTTGGGGTGCTGGCGTCCCTATGAAGGTCGTTTCGTCATAGTTATCGATGTCATCATCGATGTCATCATCATCGCGGAAATCGTCTCTGCCGATTTCATCCATGTCAATATCGTAATCAGCCATATTAATTATGTATTAAAGACAAAACCATACGGGTTTAATATAGTTTCACTAAATTATGTCTTCGAGTCAATACGGTCGCAAACTCAATCCATACCGCAGACTGCGTGAGCCCCTCGGGGCAAAAGGCGTGAGACAGAGTGTCGTTATTACGAACAACCCATCGACGATCGACCAGAACCAGCAGCTCTTGGTCCGCTTCCCCAACCTCGGAGCTAACGACGTCATTGTGCCGGGGACTGCTCGCCTCGCTTTCACTATTTCGCTGACGTCGACGGACGAGAACCGAACCGTCGTTCAGAACCTGGGTCGCGCCATAGTCAAGAAGACCATGATAAAGATTTCTGGTAATGAGGTGATGTCGATCGTTGACAGCGACGTTTACCATTGTTATCAGGACCTATGGAAGACGGAGCAAGAGCGCGAAAACGCTGTCTATCAGGGTATTGACACCAGCAAAAATAAGAACGTAACCAAACTTAGAATCGGGGCTGCTAACAAGGCAGATAACAACGCGAGCGACAATGCGGTCGCGGGCGCTTACGGCAACCGCTTCTACATCCCGCTCGACTTTGAGTTGCTGGAGAGTCACATGCCCTACTATCAGAGTGCTTTGGCTGACCGCCTCGAATACGAACTGACGTTCACGACTACGGCCGAGTTCTCATAGCCAGCGACATGTTATCGACGTATACGATCGATAATGTTTCGCTGGAGTACGACATGGTCACGATGCCCGAACTCGCGCGATTGATCAGAACCCAGTACGCCGGGCGCGTTGCCATACTTTACGACCGAGTTCTTCTCCATCGCAAGATGACGAAAGACAAAGGCGACACATTGTGGAATATTAATGTCAACGTACCCGCCCGCTCGATGAAAGGTACACTGATGTTGTTCGAGGATGCTCGGTTCGCGTTCGGTGCTAGAAAAACCGACAAATTCTATAACCCCAAAATCACGAAGGTAGAGGTGACGATTGAGGGAGTCCCCAATCAACTCTACAGCGCGGGTCTTCGCGCGCACCAGCAGTGGGATGAAGTAAGAAAGCAGTTTGCTACCGGCTCTAAGCGCTCTCCGGAGGTTGCAGCAGTTGCCAAAGACCTGCATCTCTCGGCCGTCTCCCTCGCGGAGTTCCTGAATACCAAATACGCGTTATGGCTAGACATGCGAGCCAGCGACGACGACCAAATACACGGCAGCGAACGCCAAGTTGAGAACGCTAGCGAGGGTGTGATGATCCAGATAACCAAAGAGGCGGACGGAACCGGGCCATTGAACGTGTACTTATATATAATTACAGACGCACAACTCAACATCGAAGATGGTCGATACGTCTCAGCACTCTACTGATTTAATAAAAAAATCATCTAACGATTTATTAATTAATAAATTTGAAAAAATAAGAAAATTAGCAATCAATACCAATTCACGATTGGAGATGCCCACTCAGCCATAATATGTGGGCAGACAGGATGTGGAAAAACGGTTTTCATCCTAGACTTGCTCGAGGGCTCCTACCGCGATGCCTTTCGTCACATTGTGACCCTGTGTCCCACTGTGCGGCACAACGATACTTATCAGCGGCGCCCGTGGATATGGACAGACCCTGAGGTATACGTTATTGACCCCGGTGATAGGCTTCACGATTGGCTGCGTGGTTTATACCAAAGATTCCAGGGTGAGCCCACCCTATACGTGATTGACGATTGCTCGGCCAAGGCGGCGATGACCAAAAAGAAGGACATGCTCTCCGAGCTCGCATTTTCTAGCCGCCATGCTAGGCAAAGCGTATGGATATCCACTCAAAAGTACAACGCCGTCCTCAAGGATCTGCGCGAGCAAACGAAATGGGTCGCCCTCTTTCATTGCAAGGACCGAGACTCATTCGATGATTGTCTTCGAGAGAATGACGTTATCCCAACGCGCGAGGAGCGCCTGGAGGTTCGACAGATGCTTTCGGAAACTAAGCACGCCAAGCTTTTGCTAAAGACTGATCAACCAACTGCTTACGAAGTTATCAATTAATTTTATTTTATAATTATTACCCAATTACTTAACGCTCGTTAGCAATTGCCGAGTAAATGCTTAACAATTAATTTTAAGAAAATTAGCAATTACTGGACAATGCTGAACAAATGCTGAACAATGCTGAACAAATGCTTAACAAATGTTGAACAAATGCTGAACAATGGTTAACAATGTTAACAATTTGGTGCTCCGCTGCGAGCTTTGTTGCGAGCATAATGGTGATCATAAGTATCGGGCGGTGCGCTTGGCAATATGTTAAAGTGATGAGACTTGTTAGAATAGTTAAACTAATTTTAAGAAAATTAGCAATAATGAACTGCGACGAACTTCTCGATCAGCTAATAGAAGAAACCTCAACTCCGACTGCCAACACCCTGAAAGATAATGATTCGACAGAGCAATCGGGATCAACTCCAACTCCAACGGCGGTTGGTATTGGGTTGAGTGCAACGACTCCGAATGAAAATGAAAATGCGGCGCGACGAGAGCGGTAGCTGCGCTGGTTGCTGTGGGACAATCGGAGCATTATCTCTCGGTAGGCGTCTCTCAGTTTTTTCAGGTGGATAAGATGTCAGATGCGGAGATCGATAAAATTTATGCGCGATACGAATCTAGGTTAGGTGCGGAGATGACAAAAACTCTCGGATCGGCGGCTATTCATTTGTACGCAACCGCCGTTATAGTACTTACTACCTTCCTATACCAAACACCGCGGGATTGATTGACGATCTAGAGACTGACCCTTTTATAGGTCACACTCTTAGAACAGCCTGCTGCTCAATTTATCACAAGTTTGGAATGTACTTAGCTCCGCTGACAACCCGCGTTGACCACTGGGTAAACACTGTCAATTTGGACATATAGCCCACGAACTATAAGCCCTAATATTAATATCATAAATGATGACACAAGACACCCCACACCCGCGAGAGTGACGGAACAGCAATCTCCAACAGCGTTGGGGATTGCTCCAACCCAATCGAACCCGATTGCAGCACTTCCAACTCCGATTGATCCTCCAACCGAATCGCGATTGGAGTTGGGGGTTGCACGACATAAAAACCCAAACAGGCAGGCAGCTGGGAGGGCGGCGGCTGCCACCCGAAAAGTTAAACAAGATAAAATACTCGCCGAGCTTCGAGAGGCTAAACAGTCGTTGCAATCGGGGACGGAGACAGCAAAAAATCATCTGAAGACAGAGTTGAGTACAACAACACCCCCCATTCACGAATTGGAAGCACACTCACACCCAATCAGAGGGCGAATCCGATTGAACCCAAATTCGTGAATTGGATTGTTGTTGGTTGGTGGTCTGGCAGTTGTTGGTGCCCTGTGCGTGTGGAAATATCCCCCTATTACACCAATCCTTATCGAAAAAACAACCCCATCAATTCATCCAAAAACAGTTACAGTTACGAAACACCAATAGCGATTGGATGCGCCCCATTTAAACATTGATCGCGACCACTTTTATATGCAATAATTATAATGGCTGAACAAGATGGTAAAATGTTAGTGAATGCGCTTTATCACGCCGTGGTGATATCGGGTTTCAGTATCGGGTATGCTCGACTATCAAAGATGGCCTTAGGAGGGTCCGCTCCCAAATTGGACTTTACTGTGAGAGACGTAGGGCTCGCGACCTTAGATGTAGCGGCCGCAGTTTGGACCCGAGATTATCTAGTTAAAGCTGGAATTCTACCAGTTAATGTATGGAAATAAATGGCTTCAATCGCAGTAATAGTAGGTGGTGCGCTTGTAAACGCATTGGCGTTCAGCGGTAGCAACTTTATATTCTCTAAAATGAGAAGCTCGAACGTGGATGAGGAGGATAAGCGTCACGATTTAGCTGTAGAACAGCTCAATAGCGCAAAGGAAGCGTGGTCGAAAAAACGAACCGCCCATCTGGACTGGGTCAATGAAGAGCTTCGCCGCGAAAATCACGCCGCACAAACTTTTCAGAACGTTGAAGAAGCCAACCGCGAGTACGCGCTGGCATATCCGCAGAAAAGTCTCGCGCCGCTGGATCGTGAGCCCCAACTTTCAGATTTCTATGTACCGTCAGAGCCCCAAAAAGACCGCGAGATCGCGTTCATCGTCGTGGGAATGGGTGTGGTGGGTATCGTCGGCTACTATATCCAATCGAGATTTTAAAATAATTATGTAAATAAATCTTTTTATAAATATATATATATATATAGAACGATGTCAGTTGACGAACTTTATTTTGCTATGATTGATGTAGGCTACACTGCCCTTAAACACCGCATAGCTGGCGCAGGGGGTATGATTCGTCTGGCCCGAGATTCTCTCGAGACGTGGCGCGAGGACGAAAAAGCAGCCACACTTTTCGCAAAGCGGATGTTATATTCCTCCACCAATCCTGGGGGATTGGATTTTCCCATGTTCCTTCAGAACTTTACCCCCAATCGCGATTGTACTTCCAACAAAGGTTTATTATTATCGACGCAGTTACCGGACGATCTGGCGAGGGCATGTTGGAGATTGTCCGATATATTAGAATACATCGCATACGATGAACACGCGCAAACTTAATACCAAACTATCGGTTCGCCTAACGCGCAAGCTAGCGAACACGTACTATAGCCCCCGCGTGTACTGGAAGGGACTCGCGGCCATCAAGAACCTCGCGGCGGCGACCAAGGTTTCAGAAAACACTGTCAAGGAATGGCTCAAGAAGCAGGCCATCTGGCAGATCTATTTACCCGCGCCTGACAATATTCCACGCCAGAAATTCGACGTGCCGGTACCGAACCAAGTTCACCAAGCGGATCTCCTGTTTCTCCCTCACGATCGCGTCGGTCGCAAGACGTACAAGTACGCACTGACAATCGTTGACGTAGCGAGTCGTTATAAGGGGGCTGAGCCGTTGGCCACTAAAGAGTCTAAGGAGGTGGCCGAGGCTCTCTCCCGAATATATAAGAGGAGTCCTCTCAAATGGCCGAATCTTCTCCAGGTCGATCCCGGCCGCGAGTTCATGGGCGCGGTCTCTCATCTATTGTCTAAGCACGACGTTTCTGTCAGACGCGGCCGCGTCAACATCCACCGGGACCAGGGGATCGTGGAGCGCTTCAATCGAACCCTGGCTGAGAGACTGTTCGGACACCAATACGCTAAATAACTTGTAGACCCTCATTCGCGATCGACCGAGTGGGTGGCCAGACTATCCGCCGTGGTCTCCGCACTGAACGGAGAGGTGACCAGGTTGATAGGTAAGAAGCCTGTAGATGCTATCAAGTTTAAAAGGGTGACGAGCAAGCCCTCTGCCGTCTCGCGCGGGCGACCCGTTGGTTTAGAGGAGCAACGGCTTCCATCGGATATCGAAGTCCGGTACCTCTATCAACCGGGAGAGCTCGAAGGTGGCAGCCACCGCGCGACTGATCCCGTGTGGTCTCTCAATGTATATCATCTAGATCGATATATTACAAGCCCGATGAGCCCGTGCTCTACTATTTGAATGATGGGCCATCTCGAGGGTTTGTTCGCGAAGAACTTCTTATGGTGCCTTCTGACACCCAGCTACCCCCGGATCGTCAGAGTCTTTAGTATTCTCTCCTTTTTTCAGAGTTCTTTTTTTTTTTTTTTTACCTATCCTATAGGCTCGGTGTGTAACCCGTCTTCCATCACTCTCCTCTTGTCGTAGTACGCCGACAACCCCAACTTTTCCTGCTTGTACGTCTTCATCACCCCGTTAATCATTCGGAATCCCCTGTTCTCCGCCATATCCCATCCCCTTCGAGAGTACTCTTATACCTTCCCCAAGTCAGATTGTTAGATCTCTTCGACATCCCCTTGGCCGAGTGCTTAGATTTTCCATCACCACTCACGTAGTAACACTTGCTACACAGAGCGATGGCTCTATCCCCTTCGAATTCCAGCTTGAACAGTCCCGGAGTTCTGTTGCTCCACACGTCCCACGCCAACCACTCGGTCTTCTCCTTATTAAACTTTCTCTTCATATTCTTTCTAACCACCGCCGCCAGCGTCTTCTCCGACAGCGCGAAGTACATGCTGTCAGTGTCCATCTGTATCAGTTCGAAATATCCGCGATCCAGGTACTTGTCCAAGAAATCGTAGTAGAACTGCAGCATCCGGAGCTTGGCCAACTGGTAGACCGCTATGCCACACTGAAACGGTCTGTTGATCACCACTCGAGTCTTCCTGCTCGATATCTCGTAAGCCTCCCCAATCTCCTCCAGGTCTTCGAACCACGCCGACCTCAGTGCCCGATCGACAGTCTTCTCATCCTTCGTATATGTGGTGTTCAGGTGTCTCTCTTGTGCCTCTATCAGCTTGCCACAACACGCGTTGCCAACCAGTTTGAATATCTCCGCCAACACCGCCTTGCTCTTGTCGACGTTCCCCGTCCGTCTAGCAGCGGTGACCTCTTTAACGAACCATTGAAACGGTTTGCCGGGCGTGTAGTCTATCACCCTATGCACCGCCTTGACGATCAGACCGTGCTCCAGATACCACTTTAGCAGCGGGGAGTATATGATCATCTTCTTGGCGGACATTGTCCCCACGAGATTTCTCTGTCCTTCGACTCTTTTCCTCCCGGTCCCGGCCAGGTAGTCCTTCATGTGCTGTGGAACCTCGTTCTCATCGACTTCTCGATTAACGAACAGCGGTGACATTTCCGAGAACTTGTCTCTCAACGTTTCCGGGACCTCTATATCCAACTCCGCAAATCCGAACCTCTTTTCACTCCTGACCTTCCTCACGAAACCGTCTATATACGACTGTCCTTCTGGGTCGTCACACGTCCATATCTGCACCTCACCACACGGCATGTCCTTCGACAGAGTAGATAGGTACAGAGCATTGGCATCGTACCCCAGCACCGCCTTGCACATCTTCTCCTCCAGACTCCCCACCTGACCCCTGATCGTTGACCTTCCAGCCTCGGCGTATCTGGAGAATACTATGGACGGACCACCGACCAATCCCTGCTTCATCATCTCGTAAGTTTCAGACTTCGGTGACCACAGCTCGGGCGTGTCCGCCTTCCCATCGATCGACCCGCGGAGTAGGTACTGAAGGGAAACACCGGGCAGAGACACAGCATCCTTGAGTATGTTCACGCCTCTTCCCCTGTAGAACTCAGTCATTTTAGTCAGAGCCTCCAGGAACGGTCCTACATCCAAGTCGTTGTAGTGTTTCAACCATTCCTTGAACGTCTTCATCCCCTTTTCTCGGAATACCTTCTTACACTCTTTCCACTCGGACAACGACAGCAGGAACTCACCCTTCAACTTCTAGTACCACTAGGGATAGTCTAGCAGCCCCGGATGGTCGAGCTTGTCCGCGCTATCGAACCACTCGTACGGAAAGTGAGACTTTACCGTTTTACAGTCGTACGCCTTAACCCACCGGTCGTACGTGGTACCGGGTCCCAGATACTGGATGATGTCGAGAAATCTAAAGTCCGGGGTAAACAGAAACATCGTCGTGCTGGCTCTCTTTCCGACCATCACCTTATTCACGGTGGCCGCCAACTTCTCTACAAAGTACTGCTTGATGAGGTTCAGGTCGTACCTGCTACAGTTGAACCCCACCACCGGGACTTGGTCAATCCAAGAGATAATCTTTGCTTGCTGAGACTCGATAACATATCTATGTCGGCCGGCAGATACTTCTTCCTAACCCCCTCCCTGATTGCCTTGCCTCTCATCTGCAGCTCGGTCACGAACTTCTCGACTAGCGTGTCGGGATCTCGTTCGCATAGGTGTGTGATCCCTTCATGCATCGTATCCCCCAACGACACCGATATAGGAAC
Organism: Conchocele bisecta; assembly: GCA_029237695.1. Classification (NCBI taxonomy): domain Eukaryota; kingdom Metazoa; phylum Mollusca; class Bivalvia; order Lucinida; family Thyasiridae; genus Conchocele; species Conchocele bisecta. Next base: position 45,231,089 of record CM055280.1, on the reverse strand, counting down.
GTGCTCGACTCGACCTCAAGGTCAGGTCTTTGGTGGGTCGCGTGGTTTTTGACTTGTCGAGATACGCCTCGAAGCCGTAGACTATCTGGTGGGGGTACAGAGTCGTCTCCTCCTCCTCCTCCTCCTCCTCCTCCTCGCGTCTTGAATTTTCGTCCTCTTGTACAGCGATCTCGCGTTACCTCTCATGCAATGCCTCGGACACCCGTGCCAGTAGCATCCGTGAAACTGAAACACGGTCTCGGTCTCGTGACAGTAACCGTCGACCGGATCACCGGCCACCCACCTCTCACCACCGTGACCGCAGTCGGCGTGATGTATGTGCTTTCCCACCCTCTCCTCTTCTCTGCTCAACCATTGAATCGACCTCACACTCGCTGACCCCTTAGGATAGAACGCCTTCTCGTAGGCCGACTGTGGTCTCTCTACCCTCTTACCCGGACATGTCACCACGGTCTTCCCACCCATGCAGGTGGTCGCGTGCCTGTGCATGTTACACAACTTTGTGAACCGTTGTTGACATCCGGTGCACCCGTACTCGTTCGTCATCTTGCGGAGATTCGTTATGAGGAACGAGTGTCCTCCAAACATTCCTATCGTCATTGTCTTCCCCCCAACCACGTCGTAATTTGCCGGAACCTTCATGAGGTACCACACTCCATCGGCGGTGGGCTCGTAAATGCGAATACCCAGCTTGAAATGCTCTTCGACCTTCTTAATATCGTCCAGGGGAATTCCCTGGCTACCCGGTCCGTTATCATGCCCGATATATTCGCGAGCCAGAGCTCGTGCCTTCTCACAATAGCGGTCTGGTCTCCCTCCACGTTGGATGGCTATGCACCTAAACAGACACAAGTAGTCGTCGTACGTGTCGACGGAATACATTCCCTTTTTCTGTCTTAACCAGTCTGGGAGATTTCCCGCTCCCATGAGAAGTTGTTGTGCGTCGATGATCATCTTCACCTCGACCGATATCCAACGAACGAAGGTCCATTTTGTGTTTGGTCTATCGACTTTGTCGATGTCCATTCGACCTTTCTCTCTATCGGATATCCAACTCTCGGCTTTGGCGATCTCGTTTATCCACGGACTGCCCTTTGATTGTTTGTGATAGATCATAGTAACGTCGGTCTCTATGTTCCTAATACGATACGAGCACGAATACCTCAGATAACATGCCGTGGTCATCTCTGGCGAATTTTATTCATTATGCGATTAGCGATCTCCCCGTCTACCCCCCTCTCGAAAGTCCATACTATCTTCCTCCTACCCTTATCAACAGTTTCCGTAACTTCGGCTTCTTCGGCGAGAATCCTGGGACCCTCCTCCACCAAAGCTCTGGCGATGTCTCTCCTCTTCTTGGGAGGTCTCCCCACCAACCCTTGATAAATCTTATTGTAGTACGCCTTGTATAGGGGTTTTCTACGTGCGGTGGGATCTTCTTTTACACGCTGCGCGTAAGCGGTGGCGCGCAGACTGGCCGTCGTCTCGTTCTCCAATTTCTCGGAGCCTTGTTCGGGGTCGGCGGGCAGTCGTCCGGTCGAAACCGCACGCCGCAGCCTCTCCTCGTAGACGACGGCTCGCGTGTCACTTATCCTATCTGCTATATCTTTCTTGAGTCTCAAACCTCTTAGGGAAATTCCCCAACTCTTAGCTTGCTCTCTCATTTGCTTTATGGTAGGCATTATACTGAGTATAACCAATAGATTTTTATCTTCAATAGGGTTTAAGTTTATATTTTATTTGTAATAAATGTATGACAGATTGTTGTAATATACTTAGTATAACTTATGGATAACTTGTCTTTAATAGGGTGTGTCAGTTTATATTTGTGACAGATTGGTGTAAAATACTGAGTATACTTATGGATTTCTTATCTTTAATAGGGTGTCAGTTTATATGTTATTCGTAATAAAGTATGACAGATTGTTGTAATATACTTAGTATAACTTATGGATAACTTGTCTTTAATAGGGTGTCAGTTTATATTTGTGACGATTGCTGTAAAAATACTGAGTATAACTTATGGATTTCTTATCTTTAATAGGGTGTCAGTTGTTATTTTTATTCGTAATAAAAGTATGACAGATTGTTGTATATATATACTGAGTATAACATAGGGATTTTTATCTCTAATAGGGTGTATCTTCTCATGTCATAAATATATGGTCTCGCGGTAGTAGTATATAAGAGTCACAAATGATACCATCATGCGGTGGAAGGTGCCGTGCGTAGCCGGTGCCTTCCAGAGGTGATGGTATCATTGTGACTCTTATATACTACTGCAAAATACGATGACGTCTGCTCTGAAATATCTGTCAACTTGCGGACTTAATTTTAATAAATCGATTATATTTTATCGGCTACATCTGGGACTGATTACGAATGTATGTATGGTCCTTGACTTCACCCAACACATTACACAGATCTAATTATAAATCGATAACGCGTAGCCGTGTATGGAAGGTAATATCCGCCATAATTATATTAGGCTTGATGCTTGCATGCTGATGACATTCTAAGTTCTACCCGTCTTATTACAATTCTATGTGGCTTGATGCTTGCTGACTGGTGCCATTACAACTTACTTTGATGTTGTTTTATTCGTCATTCGTGTTTGTGACATTTGAAATCTTCTTGGTTATAGTCTAAATTGCATGTGCATTTGGCTTGATGCTTTATTCATTCACACTGTTTCAATGCGTTTGTGTTGTTTACATTCAAAGTAGCTTGATGAGTCATTCTTAGTGACATCCGGAGTTCCATTATTTATTATTGCATCGCTGTTTTCCCATGCGTTTTGTTACCTCGCTAAGCCACGCCCCTTGACAACAACACTTGCAACAGTAATTTGGGAACAACCATTATGACGCCAGGTGCGCTGCTAAAACTTAAAATAGTTCTCCCTAAAATTATTGCATATGCTGGTACCCGTCCTACAATGCGTTGCTCTCTAAATTGGTTCCGTGTCCCTAACGGTGTTGATGTAGATTGATGCCGCCTTTTCTGTTGCGCCATGTTTAGGTTAAAAAACACCAAATAGTTTTACTGTATAATTTAACCGAATCCCAGCCAGTCTTTCCTACTTTCACTATTCGTATGTATGTTGTGGGACCAACCTCGCCGTGTCTCCCAATATTGTTTACATTATTTGGTAGCAGAAACTATATTTACATCACGTGACCAACAGGCTCAGTGTTTTCTTTTAAATGCTTCAAATATGCTGAAAACTGGTGTTAAAAACACCCCTTTTCTAACCTTAAACCTAGAGTGTCAGGTTATAATATAGGGAGACAAGTTTTCTTTATTCTTTCAATCTGACATTTTTCTGGCAAAATTATTACCATTTCCAGACGTACTAATTGACATTAATATACTATTTATATCAAACGCGAAATGCCAGTTTGATATCAGGGGCGATAACCGGGGTTCCTTAAAATCATAACGGGAGCAACTATTTATTCCATTTATTTATTTTTTGATGTGCAATATGATACTTCATGATATGTCGATACAAATATTTATTCAGCATTTAGTTGATATAAATAATTTAAAAATACTGCATCATTTGCATATGAAGCTAACTTGATACCACCACGAGTCTACATGAGTACATTAACGATTACTAAATAATTATATCTGTGTAGCTGGCACTCGTAATTTTTAAAAGTGGTGGACTAGTTGCAATTATACACTTATTTAAGTTCCATAAAGAAAAGTTTGTACCTACTAGATGGGATCCCAGCTTCAACAATACTTAAATCTATATTTTAATTAGTCAAGATCCAGAGCAGAATGGGTGCAGGTTATTGGAAATTAGGTCCCACAACATCCATAAGAAAATTGAAAGTAGCAGAGAATAGCAAAATGTGTGGTAACGGGTTAGTGTTTTAGGTAAAATCAATGGTGGTGGCCCACCTTAGTCTGATCCCGGACGGTTATTGGTTTGCATCGGTAACGGGCCAGTTTGACAGTCAACCTGTGTAAGTTACCATATATAAAAATGTGATTGGTTTCAATTACGTACGTATGTAATTTAATTATGAGGATACATGTATGTATAAAACACATTAGTAAGTCAAACACCATACATACATATGCAATTTAGTTAACATAGGTTAGAGAATAACAAATGGTGCGAAATCGTCAAGACGGTAAAAGTATGGACACAATCGTGCGGGTGTTTTGAGGTCACTGACACAGTTTGCTTGCAAATCTTGATCCATTACTACCCAGTTTCACTTGAGGAACATGTTGGTCATGTGATGTAAACAGAGTTTCCGTGGCCAAATAAAATGTAAACAATATTGGGGGACATGACGAGGTTGGATTTTTCTGTCTTAGGAGAAAGTGAAGCAATTGTTTAATTCATGCAGAACCAGTACAGACCGGCTGCAAGTCATGTACAAGTAGGTCCCACAACATCCATATGAATAGTGAAAGTAGGAGAGACTGACCTTATTGGATGGGATTCGGTTAAAGTGTTTAGTAAAGCTATTTGGTGTCTTCTAACCTATACTGTGATCATCTGTAGGTGAAATATTACATCAACAACGGCATTGGAGGTGTGCCTCAAACAGCCAATCACATCTCGTACTATTATTTATTAGTCGGAGGATTCCTAACATTGACAGCAGTGCCATCTGGCGTCATAATGAGGCAATACTAACCTATATATTGCTTGCATCATTCTGCTTGTGGCTTGATGCTTTCTGCTTGCGGGTTTCCGCTTTCGGACTCTTGCTTGATGCTAACTTCCTTTGCGGCTTTGTCCTTACTGCTTTCGGCCTTATTGAAAGTTCTAAGTGCTTGTTCTTACTTTCTATTGCAAATGCTTAGTGCAATAAAACAGGGACACGAATAAGAATGTATCAATAATTGTAATGTAAATAAGACGAATGAACAAAACTATCTGCAGAATGGACATGTAAGAAAGACAAATACAATTACAACAAGCAGATTTCAAATGTAATAAATACAAATGACGAATGAAATAACATGAATATAAGTTGTAATGTCATCAGCACGCAAGCATCAAGTCACATTGAATTATGGCGGATATTACTTTCCATAGCCGTGTTGATCTGATGACATCACACAGCTCTACATTTTGACCCTTAGGCAATGTTTTGAAATTGACGCGTCGTTTTGATGTGTGCCGCACAGCTCGCTGTCGGAGACAACATGACTGGTTATTTAAAAAAATCGATTTTCGGAGGCCGGAATGTTAAAAGCGTGAGACATATTTTAAGTTGTTCAGTAAACGCCGATATTGTTTTTAGAAAATCTGTAATATTTTCCGTAAAATGGTGTTGAAAAGTTGACAACAATTATATCACCGTGTTTAGTTTTGACGATATGGTTTTAAAAAATCAGTAATATTTTCCGTAAATGGTGTTGAAAATTGACACAAAATATATCACCGGATTTCGCCGATATTCGTTTAGAAAATCACCAATAGGTTCCGTTAATGGTGTTGACACAAAATTCAGCGCTCAAGCGGAATTCAAATCAAATAAAAAATACTAATTTAATAAATAGACGCCGAATGCTAGTGTGTTTGCGGCCAGTGAATTCTGGTCGTGGTAGCCACAGGCGCAGTTCGAACAGTGTTATGATCAGATGGAGGACATTAATTATTTCAAATTCATAAAAAAAATGTTTGCTGTCCAAAAATTTAGCTTATTCTAAAAGAGCCGAAATTAAATGCAATATTAATTGTGACAGCCAAACAAATATATTTTGGGACAGTAAAAAAGTATACGGTATACACAGTACCTCAAACTTAAAAAGAGCAGTAACAAACTGTCGGTGTATATATTATTTACAGACGGACACTTTCATCGTTGGTAAGTTTCTATCAGTTTCTAGCTATTTTTATTAAAATCATAAAATTGTGAAAATATTAAAATAAGAAAATTAATGGAAAAAAAAAATATACACCAAGTCGAGGTTTGAAACCGCGACCCTTTCGGGAATTGGTAATTCAATCATAAAAGTCAGTAACCTTAACCTCACGACTATCGTACCATTTACGATGGTTACATTTGTACAGAAGTACTATCAACGATACCGTTACAGCGATACGCTATTGAAACAACATGCATTAGTACCCATAACATAACAAAGCAATGTATCATTATACATCACAGAATATCGATTAAAACTATATAAACTAATAAACAGAACAATCCGCTTGGCTCGTATGAAAATAGTTCCTGTACATGGTGCATATTGATTATCTCCCTTGCCGATAGTAGTTCGCTGATTTATTGATTCCAAATAAGATGTGTTTGCGTAATGTAAAATTTGGGCAGGTTTCGTGAAACAGACTATAGACTTGTACAACATCGATAACTTCATAAGCAAGTTTGGCAAACATGTTCATCATGGCAAGAGGAAGAACACTATTGGTTTTCAGTGAGTTGTCTTCCCTCGTTGACTGACGGCGTATATTGCGACATTCGGCACTCTTTCTTGTTAAAATTAGAAAACGATGACCTAACTTTAAATGTTTAAACCAACGAAAACATCATTTTCTAATTGAACAGACACGTTTAAAGCAACGAAAACATTTTCTAATTAAAAACAATGAAAGAAACGACTGCCGTTTAAATAGTTCAAAGGCCGGGTATTTAAACAAAAAAATCTTCTTCACGTCCAATTAAACAAAACAAACGATATTCGTTGCTATGGATATACGAAACGATCGTTATTTATTAGTTTTCTATTCGTATTCTTCAAGAAATCTTCGCTGTAATTAAAGGTACATGCCCACTCAGTAGGCAAAAAATGTTGTTTATGTCAGAGACATCAGCTGGGACATTCTCTGGCAAAATAAACATTCACTCACCATTTACCCACGTATTGATTGGCCTTATTATACATTTTATATCAGACGTAAATTTCCACACTGATATCAGGGGCGATAACCGTGTTTCCTTTTTGATGTGCAATGATCATACTTTATATTTATTAATCTGTCGAAATTATTATTGTTTCAGGTGACGCATTTAATTAGCATAAATAATTAAAAAATAGCATGCCTCATTTGCATATGAAAACATCCTGATACCACCGGGAGGTTAAACAAAACAAATATTCAGTGGTAACGAACCGACAATTTTGCAAAGGTCCCTACGCTTAACCCTTAGAGAATGGGAACCGTAAATTGTCGTCTGCTGTTGTTTCTTAGTTTGTATTTTCTCAAAATAAAATCATAGTTTGGCAGAATTTCCATTGATTCTCAAGTGCTGTCAAGGCATGTTTTTGATAAGAAAAATGGAAAATAAAAAACAAACAGCAGACGAAAAACAATAAGTCAGCATTGTAAGGGTTATATCAATGAAGATGCGCATTGTCATGTTTCGACCAGTCATGAAAAAAGACATGTATTGTAATGTATGTATAAATTATGTACAAATTCCACATAATGCATGCAACAGTTGTAAACGTTTTAAAATTCAAATTGCACAACTGTTATTTATGAACTATATATCGCGAAGACTGGTGACTGTGACTGGATATATGAGACTTATGGGGTTTGTGGAATGACACTCCTGTAGCCTGATAACGATGCATACATGTATACTGCTTGTTAGAAGCATGCCGGGTGTTTGGTTTATGCCGATACGCAGGCTGATCCGGATCTACACTGGTCGCAAAACCCATCCGCCACATTTCTCCATTCACCTCAACATACATTTATTACATTTAAAGCTATTACATGTATATGCATTGATTTATTTGTAACAGAAAGCCCGTAATTATCAACTTACAAATAATACACCGTGAAGAGAACACAGTCACACGTAATCACCCATGTGCACTCTCCCGCAATCCACTCTCTCGCATAGCCCAAAACAAATCAAACTTCTTATGCAAATACAAACTCCCCATAAACCATTGACTTAACCCATATAAACCACAATCTAATATCTACCAACAGCTCCAACCGTCCCGAATTCCATTGACTTAACCCATATATACTACCGTATAATATCTACCAACAGCTCCAACCGTCCCGAATTCCACTGACTTCACCCATATAAACCACCGTCTAATATCTACCACCAGCTCCAACCGTCCCGAATTCCATTGACTTAACCCATATAAACCACAATCTAATATCTACCAACGGCTCCAACCGTCCCGAATTCCATTGACTTAACCCATATATACCACCGTATAATATCTACCAAAAGCTCCAACCGTCCCGAATTCCATTGACTTAACCCATATAAACCACCATCTCATATATACCAACAGCCCAACCGTTCCGAAATCCAAAGACTTAACCCATATAAACCACCGTCTAATATCTACCAACAGCTCCAACCGTCCCGAATTCCATTGACGTAGCCCATATAAACCACCGTTTAATATCTACCACCAGCTCCAACCGTCCCGAATTCCATTGACTTAACCCATATATACCAACGTATAATATCTACCAACAGCTCCAACCGTCCCGAATTCCATTGACTTAACCCATATAAACCACCATCTAATATATACCAACCGCCCAACCGTTCCGAAATCCAAAGACTTAACCCATATAAACCACCATCTAATATCTACCAACAGCTCCAACGGCCCCAAATTCCATTGACTTAACCACTGTTATCGACTACAACGTCAGCATTACTAGCGACAAGCACGGACAACTCCAGGAAGACATTGAGGACAATATGAAAGGTTTGTACAGTTGTGCTAAATTTATATAAAATGTATATACTACATGTACCTATCAGTGCCAATTAGCGTGGAATGTGCAATAAACGATATGTGACATTAAATAAATTGCATGAATATTCATTAAAATATGAAGCAAAACGCCGCATTTTCCGTCGATCAAAACGCAGCAAATTGCGACAAATGTGTTGGTATGTTTAACAATTACGCCGCATTTTGCCGCAATTCAGTTGGTCACGATTGCCACAATTGTTTTTATCGATTGCGGGGAATACCGCGGGAGGTTTGCGACGTTTTGCGGCAAAACAGCAGTTCAGTTTGCCGCAAAGTGTAGGACTTTCCGCGCTACCGAAAAACGCCGTAAATAATCAAATGTGCGCGTTTTGCGGGGCCTGTATTGTAGTTCATGTGATAAAATATATTTATACAAGCACATGCTATACATGCGTATTTAACCAGCTGAGTTGATTGTCTCGTGAAATAATGAACACAGGCGCGTGGTATAGCGGTCTGATGCGTCGGTCTGCTGATCTTACTTACGGTCGTGGGTTCAAGCCTCATCGGAGGCGTGACTTGTGTCCGCACTATTTTACAATGATCAGCTCACCTGGTTAAATGAACATTTTCTAACATTTCACACATCTTATTTTATAAAAAAACCAAAGCACATCAAATGCAAAATATGTCCAAAGGTTCTGCGAAGTAATTTCCGGAGGCAGGTCGTAGAGAAGGCAACTGTGTCACGATTGAAAGGGTGTATACGCAAAACTGATTCGATTAGTCGAAGGAAACACGTCTTTGTGACTGAAATCGTTTCTTTAATATTCCTAGACGGATTGCTCTAATATGTGAGCATTTGGAACACACTCATGCATGCCGCCAGTAACATGACCTTGACCTTTTTTAACTTCACATTTTTTTGCGGAAAACCATAGCCATTTTGTTTTGCGGAAAACCATAGCCATTTTGTTGTTTGCGTCAAAACGTTTGTACACGTTTCTTCATCATGATATAACATTAATATATGCTTGGTGGATTTCTTAAATATTTGAACACTTGATACATATAAGCATTTGGAACACACTCATGCCGCCATTAACATGACCTTGACCTTTTCGGCCTTCATATGTTTGTGGAAACACGCCATTTTTGTCGCGCCTGCGTTAGCAACAGGCGTCGATGTCGTAGGTGTCATCGTCGTCGTCCGAGATGTCAAAACCTTTGTGCAAGCTTCGTCATCATTGTATAACTTTAATATTACTTTACGGATTGCTTCAATATTTTGACACTTGATACATATGAGTATTTCGAACACACTCATGTCGTAATTAACATGACCTTGATTTGTTTTACCTTCAAATGTTTGCGGGAACACTTTTTATCTTCACATCTTTGCGAAAGAAATTGGTAATTTGTTTGCGTCAACATGTTTGTACAAGATCATCACAACACATTAATGAATGTTACTTGATGGATTGCTTGAATGTTTTGAGACTTGATACATGTAAGAATTAGGAAAACACTCATGCCGCCATTGACATGATATTGACATTTTTTACCTTCAAGTTTCTGTGGAAACACTTAGCCACTTTTTGCGTCAAAAAGTTTGTACAAGTAGTTTCATCATCGTATGACATTAATATTACTTAATGGATTGTTTCAATATTTGGACACTTCATATTTGGACACTTGACACACATTTGGGACACATCCATATTGCCATTATCAAGACCTTGGCCTTTTTGACATTCACATTGTTGTGGAAAAACTTAGCCATTTTTTAAATGTCAAAACGTTGCTTCAACCTTGACCCTTTTCGATGCATTTCTCTGACGGTTTTTATGATACTTACTTCAGCACATGCCCATGATCAGTTTACGGTCAAATGCCTCGGCAGGCGCGATACCACTTCCGTGGCGGAAGTCTTGATATATGCCACAACTTTCAAATTTACAATACAGTTAACCTATATTCACTGACGTTCCATGGGTCGAACGGCGTCATATTGTGTTACCGAATGACGTCAGTATAATGGCACAACGCAACGTCCTTGTTTATTTCAACGAAAACAGTGTTATATTTGCCTATGTTGTAGGCAGGTACTTTGTGGTGTGAACGACAACCCTCCCTGATACGACTAGGGTTACCGGCTTGCGCGTACGTTACAATTGGCAAGCCGGTACCAAGGTAAATGAATCCACGTCAGTTTGTTGAAAAGATGAGTAGACTACCCTTGTATACTCTTGTAACTACTCCGCACGTTATATCGGAGTAAAAGTGGGTATGATTTAAATGAGGCGTTTGATCGTCTGTTGCTGTGCAGTTTGACAGTGTATGCTATAAGTATCACGGCGGGTTGACATTCATACCAGAACGTGTCTGTTATCCCGTAGCATAAACGGTTATCTGATAAATATAATACATATGCTAGTATAATTTGGTATAGCTATTATCAAGTACGGATCGAAACTAGTTTATAGTTAACCATCGATTAGCTTAAACTCTGACCTGATAAATATAATACCGGTAGTGTGCCTGTTGATATAAAGCATATCAAGCTCGGCTTGGAAACGGTAGGAATGATTGGCTAGCCTCGGAATTCCTACACGTTTCCTAGACTCACCTGATAAAGTTTCACATGAAAAGGCACTAGTAGCCGGGTATTCTCTATGCACATGTATAATTTAGGACACCTCATACTCTTCTTATTGGCGCTGGAATCTCTGTCTTTACAGCCACCCTATGGTTGACGCTGGCATCTCTGACACTATAGCGACCCTATAGTTGAGGCTGGTATCTCTGCCTCCATAGCCACCCTATGGTTGACGCTGGCATCTCCCCCTATAGTTGACGCTGGCATCTCTGCATCTATGGCCACTCTATAGTTGGCGCTGGCATCTCCACCTAAATGGTCACCCTATAGTTGACGCTGGCATATCCGCCTCTATGACCACCCTATAGTTGAAGATGGCACCTCTGCCTCTATGGCCACACTATAGTGGATGCTGGCAGCATATCCGCCTCTATGACCACCCTATAGTTGACGCTGACATATCAACCTCTATGGCCACACTATAGTTGACGCTGGCATATCTGCCTGTATGGTCACACTATAGTTGGCGCAGGCATCTCTGCCTATATGGCCACACAATAGTTGATGCTGGCATATCTGCCTCTATGGCCACCCTATAGTTGACGCTGGTATATCCGCCTCTATGACCACCCTATAGTTGACGCTGGCATCTCTCCCTCTATGGCCACACTATAGTTGACGCTGGCATCTCCCCCTATAGTTGACGCTGGCATCTCAGCATATATGGCCACTCTATAGTTGGCGCTGGCATCTCCACCTCTATGGTCACCCTATAGTTGACGCTGGCATATCCGCCTCTATGACCACCCTATAGTTGAAGATGGCACCTCTGCCTCTATGGCCACACTATAGTTGACGCTGGCATATCCGCCTCTATGACCACCCTATAGTTGACGCTGGCATATCAACCTCTATGGCCACCCTATAGTTGGCGCTGGCACCTCTGCCTCTATGGTCACACTATAGTTGACGCTGGCATATCCGCCTTTATAACCACCCTATAGTTGACGCTGGCATCTCTGTCTCTATGGCCACCCTATAGTTGACGCTGGCATCTCTGCCTCTACAGTTGACGCTGGCATCTCCGCCTCTATGACCACGCTGGTACATTGTATCTCTGCCTCTATGGTCACCCTATATTGGACTCTGGCATCTCTGCCTCTATGGCCACCCGCCCCCCCCCCCCCCCATAGTTGACGCTGGCATCTACGCCTCTATAGCCACCCTATAGTTGACGCTGGCATCTCCGCCTCTGTGGTGTCACCCCCCCCCCCCCCCCTATAGTTGACGCTGGCATCTCCGCCTCTATGGCCACCATATAGTTGACGCTGGCATCTCTGCTATAGACGCTGGCATCTCTGTATTATAGTAAATATGTTTTATGCAGAACTCACATCTCTTATAACCAACATCTCATGGTTTGTCTGATACCGTCATTGTCTTCTATTTTGTTTTTACACAACCGCATGTATTAATCTTGCCCATATTGCATCTATTCGCATTGCCAACTCGCCTGCTAGCAATTTGATTGTCTGCGGTTGAGCTGTAGTACAGCTCAGGCTCGGCCAATCAAGTTGTGTCATTTCAAACACAGTATTCAAGTATTTTTAAATAAAAAAGGACGAATGTTCGCACAGGCTGCAATGTACGTGTAATGCAACCGTATTTTTGACAATGTGAAAGGTACGGGGTGTACAGCCGTCAACCAGTGCAGCGTGACTGCGTCTATGTCCACGGAGTCGAGACGGAAACGGTCAACAGGAACCACGGTGACCGTCCACTTCATCTTCGAAATCACTGCAACTGGCGAGTTGGGATTTGATATATTCTTGGAGAATGAGACAAGTAAATAGACCAGTTATATAAATAGGTGACCGAACTAGGAAACTCACAAGTAGTTTCCCTTATCTTTCATCGGCGAACAATTTCAGTACTTTTAACGAGTTACTGACGCTTTTAATGATGCTTCAACCATGATGACATTAACGTGAAAACATCATTGCTTTGTCACGCCATTACGGACGTCATTAAAAACGTCAATAAAAGCGTCATGTTATTCATTTGACATGAAGTTGGCGCAAAATACCAATACATAATGATTATCAGGGCATTGGTTCACGTGGTCTATTGTTTACACTGCAGTAATGTCTCGGGTAAATATTATGTTCATCAATACTGCAGAGAAATTTGAATCTTGGTCCGAATCAAAATTCTCTGCAGAATGTTCAGACTAACTACATATTAAGTAATGTGCTAAATTTGATATTGGCGGACTCGTAGTGTTAACGGCTAGAAGATGGTCATCATGTCATTTACAACCAGCGTTGACTCAGACCAGTCTGTGCATCCACATAGTTTGATGAGTATATACACTGTTCGCCATTCAGTAAGGGAAACAAATACCATAATTATAACAATTGTTAAAACAGCATACGGCCCGGATGTGTTACTGGTTTATAATTAGAAAACAATGTTTTCGTTGGTTTAAACGAACGAAAACATCATTTTCTAATTAAAAAGACACGTGTAAACCAATGAAAACATCATTTTCTAATTAAAAACAATTAAAGCGATGTCAAAACAAACGAGGCGTTGAAAGAAACTACAGCCGTCTAAAAAGTTAATTTAAATAGTTAAGCGAAAATATTTTATTCACGTACAAAAGAAAACAAACGATAATTATAGTGTATACTGTTATATGGTATTGCATTTTTCTTTGCTACATTCTTGTAACCAATGATTTTTGTCATCTTTAGAGCACGTAGAGCAAAACTGGGATTGGTTTTATTTGTTTCGACAATTCCTTTGGCTGCCATCTTGGATTTCAAAATAGCCGCCCTGATATGATATTCATTATATATTCACTTCTAATACAGGTAGAATATTGATTCTTTTTGTGGTGATAATCATGTTTTGAACACACACAACGCAACCAGTGTTATTTTCATTTTTAATAATCCCCATGGCGGCCATCTTACATTTAAAAATGGCCGACCTGAAATCGCACGCAATATATTGTACTATGCATATCTACATTTGCAATGTCGATATAATAGTGTTTGTTTTAGCTATGTCATCTAGATATTAAAAAAGTAAAACTGGTATGGTGGCCATTTTGTTTTCAAAATAGCCTCTATGTAAATATTATTTATTGTGTCCACTACGTATTGTCTTTAGAAAGTGTATTTATAGTTAGGTTGTGTTGACTGTTTTGCTACGTTCTTAGAACCAAAGTAAATATGAGTTGATCCTATGTTATTCTAATTTTCAAAAGGGCTGCCGTGAAAATCGTATACATCTGACATAATCATGCTCAAATCATTTAGACTAATTTTAGACCAATTGCAAGTCACTGTTTATGATAAACATGTTAGATTTCAAAATGGCAGCAATATAGTGATTTCAATCAGTTCCATCACCATCTGCATTTGAGTCTCCATCTTGTTAGTGTTCCTGAAAGGCTGTGCTGGCATAGTCACACTCAAAATGCTGTCATAGGAGTTGCTTACATAAATTATACAGCCAATACAAACTTGTATGCATGAAAGTGATGAACAAATGTCGAAAAGTCAGTAGTTGTATGATTAAATGAATTTTCGGTATTAAAACACCATGTACACATGTTCAGTATTTGTAGACGACGTATGTAAAATGTTAGATTGATTGCCAGTACACTGCTGGAGAGGTTGAATACACAAACTCCATACCTAATACAGAAATGTATGCAGTAAACTGTAGGAAAATGGCTACGTTGAAAAGGCAGTATTGTATAAGATACAATTGATCAGTGCCCTGATGGTCCATATGACAATTGTCATATTATGACTTGACAACACTAGAGACACTTTAGACATACGCATCTACATGTAGGTCTGTATTAGGTTGTGCCACGAAGGTAAGCCAGTGGCTAATGCTTCCATATCATTGACAACAGAAACCTGATATGTTCTGATTGAACATGAATTATGAAGTTGTTTGGTCCTAAACCGTTTTGTTATGTGTACGGACTGACTGTTCAAGTGGAAATGATCAGTTGCCTCTCGGATACATTATGAAAAAAAAACTCCTTCCAGATTACAGGCTATTTTACTGATGCTAAAGTTATATGACCTGTCTATGAAACATGTTTATCGATAAAACGAACCAGTTACTGATACGCTATTCCACCAGTTAGTAACAGACATATATCCTAACTTTATCAGGGGTATGAATTCACAGGTATCTGTAGTATTCGCGAGCTTACCTGTCAGTGAGCACGAGCTGCAAGATATTGCTAACTTGACACTTGTAAGTGTGTTTGTTTGTTTGTTTGTTTGTTGGGATTTAGCGACCTATCAACAGCTGATGTCATTTAAGGCCGGGTCAAAGGGTTTAGTACTAAATCCCATATTACCTGTACAAATGGGGGGAAAATCCCAAAATCAGAATTGAATATTTACAATAAAAAAGCTATTCAGCACTGAAATCGGAATAATCCTGATCTGATGCCAGGTCCTCACCACACGAGAATCACTTGGCCCCCTCCCAAAAGCAGTAGGATCAGAAATAATATTGCTGATTTTATAATGGGCAATAACCCAATTCAACTCCCATGTAACAAAAGAGTCAAAGATAAAAACGTACCTGAGGGTCAAACCAGACAAATCGCGATTCCTATAAGGAGGAACCCCCACTGTTAATTTACGCCGTCGCGTTCGCCCGACCAACCACCTACACTTGACTGAGTAATATAAACAATTGATTCTGCTAGAAAAACGATTCCAAAGGAATAACGTAATTACAGAACGCAATGTCAGCAGAAAATAGTGGCGTTATGGGATGATTCCAGAGATAAGCTGAAAGGATCTCAACTCATAATTCTGATTCCACTGGAGTCCAAGATGTTGCAAGCCGTGCAAATGTGACCATCTAAGCATTCAGAAATGTATCTAAGCATTCATTATGTAGGCGAGCGCAAGATATTATGTTCTGGTGCAATGGTAGGAAGTTGTTCAATTGAAGGTGGAAACTCTAATGCCAAAACGACAGTGATATCACACTATGTACAAGGCCGCCCATGACGAACTGTTGCTACAAACATTTACAGCATGAAATCCAAAAAGGTAATTTGGAACTTTAAAGGGATGTACAGTAGGCATGGAGTACCAAATACACATGTGTCAGATTAAGTCTGCAACTTGACTCCCATGAATTTGCTGATTTTGCAAAACAATGGGATTTCCTTAATGTAACGTGCTCTATGCAGCCCATATCAAGTGAGTTAGACAGTAGTCATTGTGAATGGCATTGTCTTAAAACCAAAGGTGCATGTACATACCTATATTTTGGTCTACTGGAATATCGAAACTCCCATAACTGACATGGAATGGTCACAAATACAGTTATGGATGGGACATTGACTTCAATCCAGTTTACTGACCACTTGTGAGCAGGTATTGCCAAAAACGTATATATGTGACACGATCAGATCCAGTCATCAACAAATCAAGAAATGCTATGATAAGAACATAGTATCTTTAAAAGGAACAGAGATAAACACTGGTGACCAAGATGAACTCCATAAAGAGAGCAAACTCTGGAGATCCGTTGAAATCTGCTAGAGCAATACTAGATCCTACATTCTACAGACTGCCAATGATGCATCATATCGCCGTAACATACATTATCTCATGCAAGCTAGGGAGAATATGATATGCAGATATGCAATGCAATATACAAAACATCGACAAAAACTTTATTGGATAACATTGATGACTTGCCATATTCTTTACCTTCATAGTTTAAAGGAAAACACATGTGCTGCCCAAGATATTATTTGAAGGAACATAACTACAAGCCAAAACAACAGTAACATGTGACATACATGTATATCTTACAAGTGGCAATGTATGCTACACACTTATTTCAGCGGTCATTTTGAAGATGATGATGGCTGGTACCACATTAATAGCTAGCAATAATCTCCACAGTTTGTGTTCATTGTATTATGAGTATAAGCAGAAGAAACATACAAAATAGTACCACTGCATTAGAAATGTACAATAAATGGTTGATTGTCAACTTTGACATGGCGGCAACTTTGAAAATAAAATATGCTTAAAAATCATTGTGCCAATATTTATCATCCATAATAATGTGTTTTTGCTGAGGAAATAAACACCAAATATAATGACGTTAAATATAAACTTACTGATGCCCATTTTGAAATGCCACACGTCTCTTAGCCACTAGATAGGTAGTCGGTAAACCCGAAAATGCTCCCCTATGACGCATTGAAGTCCTTGACCCTGGGTATTGGTGTAGTATGATTATTAATAACAAAAGATGGTGACAAATGTGTATGAACTTTCACATCATAATCAAAATTGGTAACAGAGATACATTCTAGAAAGGTTTAACCCAATGTTTTGTCACAACAAATATTTGGATGCTAACTTGAATTGAATTTAATTTGAAAAAAAAATTAACTTATTACTTAAACAAAAAATTGGATGGTGATCGATGTGTATATGAAGTTTCAAGTTGATATCGCAAGCGGTCACATAGATATAGCAAATTGAAATACTTTAACGTAGCACTTTAACAAAACGTTTAAAGTCATTTGACCTTGCCATTGGGCTCCTGCGCGCGCAGCATGTGTATGATATACAATGAACAAATGGATGGTGATCAATGTGTACATGAAGTTTCAAGTTGATATCTCAAGTAGACACAGAGATATAGCAATCTGAAAAACTTTCATGTAAGCTTTTGCAACAATTCTAAGTCATTTGACCTTGGGCTTCTGTGCAGCATGGGCAGGGAATACAATGAAAATATGGATGGTTATCAATGCGTATATGACGTTTCAAGTTGATATCGCAAGCGGTCACAGAGATATAACAATTTGAAAACAAAAGTTAAGGTAAGCTTTAACAAACCAAATTCTAAGTCATTTGACCTTGACCTTCGTCTCATGGGAAGCATGGGTAGGGTATACAATGAAAATATGGATGGTGATCAATGTGTATATAAAGTTTCAAGTTGATATCTCAAGCAGTCACAGAGATATAGCAATTTGAAATACTTTAACATAAAACTCGGACGGCGAACGGCGGACAAAGCGGTAACGATATGCTGCCCCGAAAAATATAAATGGAACCAACTCCATTTTTGTTGTATGTGGTATATATATATGTTTCAAGCAATCACATACGTGCCAATGACAATATCATGTGAAAGAACATAACTACAGCAACATAAATACTAGAATGTGTAATAAATCTTTGATGTGGCGATGTACATAACACACTTAGTTTCGGTGGCCATTGTAAAGAAAAAGATTACTCGTAGCACAGTACCAGTTAGAAATATTATCAGCAGACTGTGTTCAAAGAAATATGAGTATAAGGAAACTACAGAATGTTACCACGACATTCAAACCTGTACAACAATTACTGGATTTTAAATTGCGGCCATTTTGAAAATCATAAAGGCCGGTATCTCAAAATGTATTGAAGTCATTCTGCCAGTATTTAATGTCCATAATAATGTGTTTTTTCGCGGCAAAAATACCACACATAATGACTTTGACCTCGAAATATAATTTTCAATGGCGGCCATTTTGAATTTAAACATGGCGGCCATGCGACTTATAGAAAAAAGTGGAACCAACCCCAGTTCTGTGGTATGTGGTATATACATGAAAAAAAACTTGGTTCAGACAAATTCACAAGACATAAAATAACGACATAACAGTATACACTAATCATGCTAATAGTTGACGTTTTTTATGTATTTCGTTATACAAAATATCATTTTCACTTCGTTTTTCATTCGATTTCGTTTGTTTCATTTGGGAACCTTCAACAAATCTTCGCTGTATACCCTTATCCTGATACACTAGTGCCTCCACATACGGCTATAAGAAGCAACACTAGTTCCAATGTTAAGTGATAAACTCCATGTTTGCAGTCACTGCCACATGTTATCAAATAATACCAGCTCCAATTAATAATACGTTTTTCACGGGTCTGATCATCGTATTTGCACATGCGTAGCGACACATGGCCACATGGCAAGAGTTTATATATGAATAAACACCACAACAGTTTAAAGTTTATGCACATTTAAAAAAGCACTCTATTGCGAAAGCATTACCGATATTTATTCATATTTCATTAATTTTGTTCTCGGGAACGTTCTGCTTTCCAACACATTGTTATTTTGACGGTACGTTACTCAGTTTGACGTCATGAAAATAATCCATTTTATCATTGACGTATCTGAAAATAAAATGTCAAAAATAGGATTTAATTTCACGGAGATATACGTATAAACGTTCGACAACAGTCAGCATGTAAAGTATGAAGTACTCTGATAAGTTCTCAAAACATACCGTTTAAAACTATAATGAACAGACAAGCAGCACACAAGTATTAATTGTACACAATATTTACACTGTCCTTGAATTCAAAATGGAAACGCCCATTCAACGTATTGCGTTCATATCCCAGTACATTACATCAGCCCCACGTGACTTCGAGCGACTGTGTTGATTCGTTAAAGTTTGTTTGAAATAATTAAAATACATGACGTTCATCGTCGTTGTCAATAACGTCACGCTATTGACCGGCAATGTCGCTGTTCCATGAATTACGACAACATGACGTAAAACAATAAGATTCCTATTTTGTACGCCGTATATTGTTATTCACATCTTTGAAACTATACGTAAATATAAGTAATAAAACCATGGGCAGATGCGTTTACTGTATTATGAACAACAGTTGGTCTGTTTAAAGTTTGCGAGGAGTCCTTCGGACTGTTGGTCTGTTGGTCAGTTGGTTTGTTTAGAGTTTGCGAGGAATTCCTTCGAACTCCACGCACTTTAAACAGACCAATTGTTGTTCATAATACAGTAAACTCAACCGCCCATGGTTTTATTCCTTAAGTATATTATAATTCGCCATTATACCTTCTAAGCCAATCGCTGACCAGTATCGCGCTCCACTTATTTCACATATTGCAAGAATTAACTACGGCAGCTTAAAGGGGACATATAAATTATATTTTTATCTCTCGTCCCCATGATATAGCATATCGTTTCCTCGAAACAGCATCTCGTTTGATAGGATCTCGTTCCCACGAAATAGGATCTCGTTGACCGTTCATCTGCTCAGTTATTTCAGTGTTACTTATTAGAGAAAAGCATCATGAATCCGAAATACAACTGCATTATACATATACATGAAACATAAATATGCACATGGAGTGTTCCAGCAAATTATGCATGAAGGAATGCCATTCATAGGCTTTGTTAATTACATAATCAGGCTTTCCATGATATAGAAGACATGCTATTATGTATAATTAATATTTAATTAAAATTATTTTCAGCAGAAATTAGTTTATGATCATCAACATAGCTAGAAAGCATGTATTATTAAAAATTATCATACCTCATTTGCATATGAAAATAGCCTGATACCACCGCGAGTCACTATCAGTAAACAAAATATTACTAAATGATTATATCATGCTCCCCCGTGCCCAAGGTCAAGGTCAACTAACTTTGAAACTTCACATTCAGTAGATGCGTTTGCGTTTGTCCATTCCTCTATAACGTCTTTACTCTATGAGCGAGTGGCTTGTAATTGTATGCACATGTTTCTTATCATTCATATTGTCATTCCCAGCCCAGCCCACGCTTTCCCACGCCCAACGTCAAGGTCAAATGACTTTGTAATTTTACATTCAGTAGATACGTGCGCGTTTCTCCATTCCCCTGTGAATTGTTCACTGTACGAGCGATTTGGCTTGAAACTGCATGTTCATGTTTCTCATCATTCATATTTTGATTTCTCGCCCCACCCATGCTCCCTCCATAGCGTGCCTTAGGTCAAGGCCAAATAACCTTGACATTTCACATTCAGTAGATGCGTGTGCGTTTGTCCATTCCCTATAACGTATTTACCTTATGAGCGATTGCTTGTAATTTCATGTTCATGTTTTTGATCACTCATACCGTCTTTCGCTGCCCAACCGACGCTCCCCCACACCCAAGGTCAAGGTAAGATGACTTTGGAATTTTACATTCAGTAGATGAGTGTAACTTTGAAATTTCAAATCCAATCATAGATGCGTGCACATTTCTCCATTCGCCTATAACTTTTTTTACTGTGTATGAGCGATTGGCTTAAAATTGAAAGTGCATGTTTATGATCCAACCGGCGCTCTTGTTAATAGTTATTGCAACTTAACCCTTTCAATCTACATACCACAAAGCCAGCATGTGCAAACACTGTAGCGCCTAAAGAGCCGTCACATCTGTGCCGCATTTGCCAATATTTTTTCAGTCCGCATTTTCTCATTAATGGATTAGTCCAAAAATCGGTCAATGTGGGATATTTAGGGTGAAAGGGATTACTTAGTTTCGTTTTTACTTTGTCATTTCAGCAACCCATAACTTTCAAGTGATGATGGATACGATTACGCTCGCGAATTCGATAGCGGAGCAACTAGACACTGGACCTAATGACTTGTTCGATGTGGAGATAGACGGTGTATTGTACACTGTGGACCCCGCCTCCCAGTCCATTTCTGGCGCCGCCAATTGCCCGGATGGATACTCGACTTTGGACGCCGCCTGTGGTGCGTATGACAATACAGGAACCAGGTAGGAGATCCACGATAATCGCCGATCACGACTACCAGACAAAATATACAATGTATCTGCGGTTTTATTGCATTCAGGGCTCAAGATAAGGTGCGTATGTGCTAAATACCAAATTCAAATTGACAAAAGCCCAATTGAAATCAGAAGTAGTGTGTATCAAAAAGTAACGACAAAATATTGGTACCTTTATCATGCTGCAGAAAACAATAAACATACCACAAATATAGTATATTTTTCTTATTTTCCCATGAAAACACACATGGGTATTTCATTAGAATTGTCTCCAAGGAAGACATGTTTTCATTTAGAAGCAAACTATTCAATAATTGCTGTCTGCTGATGTGTAAACAATACTGTGATTTTATTTTACCCATTTAACATTTTGAAATATACAATTGCTTCAGAAATGATGGAGTGACCATACTCAATTGCTAATTCTTTATCTGGAGCCCTGGGGGCCGTTTCACTAAACTTAATACGACTAAAATGTTCAAATGTATGATCGTCTTTCAATTTCAATTGATGGGTTTACATTTATTGAGCACAGGCTGCATATGCTCAATACATGTAAATCCATCAATTGGTTACAAGAAAACATTGTTAATGTCAAATTTACAGGCTATCATAATTTTCCACTTACGAACATTTTAGTCGTACGAAGTTTGGTGAAAGGCCCCCCTGACATTTGTTCATTTATGTCACGGGCAATGTCAATATTCGCACAGTCCACAGGCTACATGTGTCTGCTATTTGACCAGGAGCTACATTGGTCAAAAATCGCATAAGCTCGATTGCTCCAGTCATAGCCACATATGTGACCTTTAGAGTCTAAGGAAACTAGTTGGTGACAATTCAAGAATTGGGAAATTCGAGACATTCAAATTGGGCTCCTGTAGTCTGGTTTAACGAAACTTGTCCAGATTTTACGTAGATATAAGCAATGATAAAACAACAGTTTATTGGTAATAATAAATTTTGTTTGGGAATCCTCTTTATTTCGTGAGATTCTGTTAAATATTGATTTAATTATGAAAAAGAAGAAGATTTCTTTATTGAAATTAACATGGAGGGGGGGGGGGGGGGGGGGGGGGGGGGGGGGGGGGGGGGGGGTGGGGGGGGGGGGGGGGGGGGGGGGGGGGGGGGGGGGGGGGGGGGGGGGGGGGGGGGGGATGGGGGGGGGATGGGGGGGGGGGTGGGGGGGGGGGGGGGGGGGGGAGGCGGAGGAGGAAGACGGGTTGAAAAACAGAAACACATTTAGCAATGGACCCAGAAAGCTAGCTGAATGGCTTAGGAATGATATAATTAAGAAACCAAACATTAACTTTTGATAGTCGGTCGACTCTTTCCGAAATTAGAGAAATATGCTTGGAAGTTTTCCCAGCTATGTTAATTCTCTATAGACATTTTCACACATGTTAATAAAACGTGATTTTCTCTACTATCTGTTTCTCGAAACCTGCCCAAATTTTACGGCTTTATAAATAATTAAAAAACAATATATTTTTCGATAATATTAAATTATAGCAGAATGAGCCTATTTTTTTATTTCGTGACATTTGGTCCAATATTGACTTTTGTTGCGAAAAAACAATTTCCACATGTTAAATCCACATAGACATCTTCACAGAGTGAAGATGTCTATGGGGATTTAACATGGGGAAATTTTCCTAATTACAGAAAGAGTGGACCGATTTTCAAAATGTAAATTTTGTTTTCTTATTTAGATCATTTCCAAGCTATCTAGCTAGATTTCAAAATAAATTTCCATTTTTTTTAGTTTTTCGACTTCTCCACGTTCTCCACTTCTTTTTTGCCCCATGTTAAATTCCCAATAGATCTCATTTTTCGTAATAAAATCAATATTTAACCAAATTTTACGAAATAAAAAGAAGGCTCATCCAAACAAACAATACTGAGTCGTTTTCACTATATATTGGATGACCCTCGTATGTACATTACGTTTAGTGGCGTGTCCCGCGGGCACAAGACATATGGACAGGTTCTGTACATTCTGTGACATCGGCACCTACCAGGACGAACCTGCACAGAGCGCCTGTAAGTCGTGTCCTGCCGGCTTCACGACAGCAGCCATTGGAGCCAACAGCCTAACAAAATGCTCAGGTACATCTTTAATGCATTGCGTTCTATGGATACGCCATTTTACGTATGCAGAACTGTAAATATTTTCTTTATTTCTCATCGGAAGTATATATTGTGAAGATTTGTTTAAACGAAAAGGCGAAAACGAATGTAAAACAAAGAGACAATGATTGTTTTTGACAAGGATATGCACAGAAATGAATAAATACCCGACTCCGAACATGAATATATATTTTATAAATTATAACACAGGGCCCTATGTACATGCATATGATAAAACACCAGTATTTCGAGCTACCTTAGAAATGTGGAAATACTACTTTGCCATAACTATAATGTAATGCAATGTAATATAACGTAACTACAGGTTACAATCGGAACAATTGAGACACGCCTTGCGATGTTGTACCGTCGGTCATCTGCGTAATTTCATGAAATACGTTTACAAACTTTACAATATTTTTCATCAACAAAGTCAAAGGTTGACAAGTACATGCGGAATTAGAATTATATTCCGCAAGTATTCTGAAAATTGTGTCAACTGTTGACGCCATTTACGAAAAATAATGTAAATTTTGTAAACGTATTTCACGAAATTACGCAGCTGTCCGAAGGTACAAAATCACATGGTGTGTCTCATATGTAAAGTATGCCTCATAACCTGCCGGTCCGTCCATGTATCTGTCCAGCCCTCCGTCCGACTTCCGACCCACCCGCCCTTATATCTCTCAATCAACCAATCAATCAATCAATCAATCAACCACACAATCAATCAACCATAAAAATACCAACCAAACACTCTAACAACCAACCATCCAAACAACAAACCAACCAAAAAATAGCCTACAAACCAACGAATCAATCAATCAATCAACCAATCAACGAAACAACCAACCAACCAACCAACAAACAAACCAACCAATCAACAAACCAACAAATAAACCAATAAGTCAATCTAATAAATCAATCAACAAATCAACCAATAAATCAATCAATCGGCCGTGATTGACATATTTGTATATACGTTATTACATGTATCTGTGTCAAAATGTGAATAAAATATTGTTTAAACTAATCAATCGGCCAACCAACCAATCCACTTCCAGTGGCCGTGCCCGTCACTACACCGACTACGACCAACACAGCCAGGAGCGACAACTCCTGGTCCGGGGGCACAACAAGTACATGTAAGTGTATATTTCAAGTGACCTGTCCGTTTGACCTGTCATTTGCATAAATATTGCTCTGACTGGAGAAATGGGGCTTATAAGTTTTGCGACCAGTCGGCCTGGCCACAATCAGGGCTCATTAGATTATTTTTGGATGTTATAGTGTTCTATCTCTTTCCAAATATGACAAAGAGATGTATTTTAGCAATGGAAATACACTTTAGTATTCAATCTCGCAAACCCCAAAAAAATAAAATATGCAGCAGCTTCTATAAAAAAAATGTTGCCAATTTTCGTGTAATTTTTAGCCCAATTTCAGCATTATGACCTTTCACTTGAAAAAAGTTACTTTTCAGTTGTTTTTAATTAAACCATACTTAATAAGCTCATGTTGTTAGTATATACCACTTTGTAGCCGATTCAATTACCTATCAACTGTCGTTTATATTATCATAATACCTAAACAAATAAGATTATAGCTGGAAGTTAGCTGTAAGCATGGTTCGTTATAGATTTGAGATAATTTACCCCCTTTACTAATAAATATATAATAACAAAGAGACAAAGGACATATAGTATGGTGTAAATGACTCAAGATCAGCTACTTAACCACATTGAAGACAGTTTATGTAAAATAATATATCTTATTCCCGAAAAATATTTTACCGCTCTTTCAAACATCTAACTTTTTATTCAGTAAAAAACATGTAGAGTCTGTGACGCCCAAAATAACTTTTTATGCTTAATATATAGTTCAAATATATTTGTACCATGTTCGAGAACCCACACTCTAGTATGGAAATAACAATTATTATAAATGGCAATCCCTTGAAACAGTCACCATCCTCCTGAATATATGAAAAATGTAGAGTCTGTGACGGTGTAGAGTCTGTGACGCAATTACTTGAATTATAAAAAAATCGTTAAAACTACTTGGCAAAGACATTTTTGTAAACAATAATTATTGAATCTTAGTTGATTGTATACCATACTGCATACTCATAATACTGTCAAAATTCAATACAATAATGAAATTTCTCATATTGTATAGCTTTTTATGCACATGTCAGTTGTTCATGTGTAATATAAATTGACTTTGATACATGCATTTGACATACGCAAACACTTTTCAAATCTATTATAGTTGCCAAACTAGCACACAATGAACTGAAGCTTAATTGCAGTCATATATACTAAGAATTAATTATTACTGGCAATATATTTCAATTCAATGCCTGGCGTCACAGACTCTACCAAAAATATCAACCATTACAAATATAAGCATATAACAAGTCTGACAAGTCATGTGATCCTAAAAGCTCCATTATAAGCATTTTGCCTCAGCCAACAATTATGACCAAGCAGAGACAAACTGTGCTGCATTCTGCAGCGGGACCATGAGCAGTGCTACCTTTTCCGGACGGACAGCTACATGTAGTAAATGATAGCAGTGTGGTCAAGACGTTTTCAATTTCGTGTTTCGTTTCTTCATTAAAGTTAGTTCGTATAAACACTGATGATTTGTTTTATTTATATCCAAAGCATGTGTGCCTATGGTATTATTACTTTAAATATAACATGACAAAGTCAAGGGATCCATGATAACCACTGAACAATACTTCCTTGCTCATTGCCCCCCTTATGGTTTTTTACTCTATTTTTGGTAGAGTCTGTGACATTGGATTAAATGAGTTTAATTGTGAGCACGGCAACTTATTTGTCTATATTAATAAATGTGTTCATGTTTGAACCAGTAGGTATGTGTGTTGGGACGCATTTCACTATCTTTTTATATGCTCTGATCATGGATACATGTGATTTCAAGCGCTTTTATGAAAATAAATAACCATATTTTTTAAGTTATTTTGCGTATCCAGCAGTTTTGTAAATTGTAATGTTACTGTTTATCACTATCTATAACTACACACACACTATTATACATCGCTAGCATGGAAAAAGCGCACAGTAGCTAGGATGTTTCTGTTATTTATTTACAGCATAATTAATGTATTGTCCCGTTTGTAGAGTCTGTGACACTTTTTCATACACGTATTCGATACTCAATAACTATTAAACTACGTGACTACACCTGCACAATACGATACATATATCAGAGTACTGTATTACAGATTACCACGAAACTATCCATTTATTAATGTTTTTCTTAAGGGGTTATTGATTTCAAAGAACAGAGAGAACAGTAATTTTTTTTTTTTGGAAAATGATGCAAATTTCAATTGTCGAGGAATAACTATTTTTGATGGAAATTTTGTAAAACATTTATTGAGATACAATCACATTAGCATATACTTAATTGTAAATAGCACATTTGCCACATAAATCATGTTTTTGCAAAAGCAATTATTAATTAAAAAATACATTTCACCAACTGTGTAGAGTCTGTGACGACCTTTACCAACCAACTTCCAGCTCGTATTGCGAAACAAGTGTGATAGCTATGTAACTGATATTTCGGGTAAATAAGCATGATATATAATATTTTAGTTTGGTAATGACTTTGGAGCTGGAAAAAGAAGTTGATTTTTGTCTAAAAGTGAAAGGTTCTACTGAGCCCTGATTGTGGCCAAGCCGAGTGTATGTCCAGATTTGCCTGTGCATCCGCACAGTCTGTTCAGGATCTACCTGATCGCCATTATGTCAATATATACATGAATATTTTGACATAACACTTGGATACTGTGCTTGAAGTCGAGCAGCTTGA
Organism: Conchocele bisecta; assembly: GCA_029237695.1. Classification (NCBI taxonomy): domain Eukaryota; kingdom Metazoa; phylum Mollusca; class Bivalvia; order Lucinida; family Thyasiridae; genus Conchocele; species Conchocele bisecta. Next base: position 45,203,157 of record CM055280.1, on the reverse strand, counting down.
TTGTGCTACACCTCCGGCTGTGTCAACCGAACAGATTGATTGTACTATGATCACCCACGTGGTAGCTCTAGTTTAAATTATTGAAGAACTATAAAATAATTCGTAACTTGTTGAGCGTTTTGTGACTTAAATTATTTAAGCTATTAGTGGACGAAGGAGGTAAACTCATTCGTGAAGTTTGACCCATTTTTTCCACTGACCTCCCTTTTCCACTGACCCTTTCAAGTTATATTTACATGTAATCGTGTCAAGGAGACGCATTTATGTTGCGAACAACGCCAATCTGGATACTGATGTGGATATATCTTTCTCATAATGAACAGAAACCAGATTTCAAGGTGTTATTCAAATGAAACACGCCATGCGATTTTGTACCTTAGGACATATGCGTTGTTTCATTAAATACGTTTACAAAATTTACAATATTTTCCGTAAATTGCGTCAAAAGTTGACAAAATGTTCAGAGGACAAGCTCTGAAAGTTTTGTCAACTTTTGACTTAATTTATGAAAAATATATCACAAGGAGACATATTTGTTTCATCCATTCTATTGATATGACATTTTTTTCGGAAAAATAAACATTCATGTACTATTGCCTGGTCACGTGTTAATTGGCATTATTATAGTTTGTATATCAACCGTAGTTGACACGCTTGATATCAGGGGCTATAACCATGTGTGTTCAAAAGGTTAACGTGCAACAATCATACATTATAAAATGTCAATAAAATTGTTGATTCAGGTGTCACATTTAATTAATATAATATAAAAATGTCATTTGCATATTAAAACAGCCCGATACTACCGCACATCTCGGTCAATGATTTAAAGATTAATACATTATTATACATGTATGTTTATCATTTTATAGCGGGCACTCGTAAATTTTAAACTGATAGAATAGTTACACAAGTATACACTTTTATCCCGTCAACACAGTGCGCATGTGCCGTGAAACACGGTGCCGTGACACATTTTTGATATCCTGTCAATACGACCTAATCACCGCGTATGAATACGTGTATATGCGGTGACTGGGGTTACTTGTTTTGCATTTAAAGCCATTTGTAGGTGTTGACGTGATAAATAGAATAGTAGGTTAGTGCCGTGAATGGGAAAAATATCTGGCGCCGCACGGAAACGGGATGTGCTCGGCAGAGCCTCGCCCATCCCGTTTCCCAAGCCTTGTAAGATATGTTTTCCCATTCACGGCACTAACCTACTATTCTCTATATTTAATTCGTGTAAAGAAATAAAGTGTGCCTAATCGATGGGACCGCAACTTCAAATACTATAGATCATCGTACCTTGTACATGTTGTATATTAGTGATCATTTAACATGATATTTATTAAAGGTACATGCCTTTAATAAGCACAACATGTTCTTTATATCAGAGACATCATCTGAAACATTTTCAGGCAAAATAAACATTCATTGACCATTACCCTACGTATTGATTGGCATTATTATACATTTTATAGCAGACGTAAAGTTCCACACTGATATCAGGGTTGATAACCGTGTTTCCTTAAATTGCTAACGGACATTACTATTTATTATCTGTATTTATACTAGTTTGATGTGCAATGATCATACTTTATAATCTGTCGAAAATATTATTTGTTCAGGTGACGCATTAAATTAGTGTAAATAATTAAAAAAACAGCATGCCTCACTTGCATATGAAAATAGCCTGATACCACCGCGAGTCATTATCAGTAAAATAAATATTACTAAATGATTAGATATGCATAGCGGGCACTCATAATTTTTAGAACTGGTGGAATAGCGACACAATTATACACGTATTTAATTCCTATAATGAACACTTTGTGCCTACTGAGTCGGTATGTACCTTTAAGCGCGTTCATTGATTTCAAACGAGGCTATATATATATCGACTTTCTTATGAAATCATTCAACGAGTTTGATAAATATCATATTAAATCAGCACAAATCTTGATTCTATTATTGCATAAGCTCGCTATCATACATTTAACATTTACTATTCATCGCCATGTAGCAAATTTTCATTAAATGTCAAATTTACACATGTTTATCAGGTAACCTGTCCTGTATTGACCGAATACGTACTGACTGATAACATATTGCTGTATCAGGCATTGACCTGATACAAAAATCCATGATACAATTAAGTGAAAACGTACGTTCCATTGGTCGGATGACGTCACGTGACGTACAGAATGACGTCAGTGTAATGACGCAACGTAAACAAGTCCGCAAGCCTCGGAATTCCTACGCGTTTCCTAGCCTTGCCTGATAAACTTGATATCAAACGACACTATCCTGATATTCTCTATATATTGCAGCCGTGAATCTATTTATCAGGTGGGAATTCCTCGGCGTGTCTCGGAATTCCTACTTGTATAGCCTTGCCTGGTAAACTTAATATATGTGGCTGTGACTGGAGAAATAGGGCTTATAGTTTTGCAACCAGTGTAGATCCAGATCAGCATGTGCATCCGAACATTCTGATCCGGATATGCAATGTTCGCCATTCCATCAATAAAACACCTGTCATGCTTCTAGCAAGCGATATAGATCGTTATCATAATACATGCATGTACTATTGGATCAGGACTTACACTGGTCAGAAATCACATCAGCCCAAGTTAACAATCCAATCAAAAATATCTGGCAAGGCTCAGGAAACGGGATGATAAACTTGATATTTTTCCCGTTCACGGCACTAACCTACTATTCTATTTATCTCGTCAACACCTACAAATGGCTTTAAAATGTAAAAGTAACACCAGTCACCGCATATAGTCATACGCGGTGATTAAGTCGTATTGACAGGATATCAAAAGTGTTTCACAGCACTGTGTTTCACAGCACATACGCCCTGTGTTGACGGGATAAATATAATAGAACTGCTTGTCATTCTCTCCCCGGGTATGGAAGGTGTTCGAGCCAATGCACATCATTAAATATAAGCCGAAACGAAATAAACAGTTATTCTCTATATGCAGTGGTTGTCATTGCTGGATGTGTCGGCGGTTTGGCAGTGTTATTGTTGCTCATCGGCGGTGCGTTATTCGTGTGGAAAAAGGTTCTCAAGTAAGTAACGCTGTGATTGTGAATCAAATTGTCATACTGGCATTGATAATGTTATATAGCAAACCAAACTGCAACGTACACTCGTTTACTCAAAGTCCAGGGAACTGAGCAAACAATTTGAGTTAACGAAAAGTTGAGTTTTTCTATAGGAAAACATGTAGCTGGTACCAATAATTTGACTTTGAGGTATCAGTAGTTTGACTTAACAGATTTTGAGGTAACCCTTGAAGACGAATACGTGACACGAATACGCGCATAATTTTGACACTTCGTGAACTGTACGATACCGAAATCATCTGACAATACATTTAAATAATATTAATACACCAAATTGCATTAATATTGTTTATTGTTTACCCTTGTTTTTCGACCAAAGAAAGAATAAGATTTCGTCGCAATTAATCGCCTATTGCGAAGCGTTTGCGAATATGTATTAAATTAATCATTAAATTCTCAGAACTGATTTTACGCCTTGTTGGCATCATTTCACTAGACGCAAAGAATATTACCGCCCACACACGCACTCACTGTGTGTCGCACCGCCAATCACATACTAGTATAGCTATTCGAAATCACGACTGGGCTGGGTAAACAATAAGTAAGTTATAGTTCACATAATTAATTTTTAATAAACTAATTTCTTGTCGCAAGCGCTCGCTCGAAACTAATTGATTAAACATTCAATATGTGAACTATAACTATTACATAATTAGGTAATGACTTTCCTTACCAGTTATTTCTCAAGATTTCTTTATAAAACAGCATGCATAAGTCACGGATGTGGGCCATGAATTATTATATTAGATACATGTACTAGAACGAACTGATGGCTATTAAGAACATCAGACCTAACATATATCAAATTGCAATAAAATAAATATTTAATGGAATTTCATCAAATAAAAAAATGGGGAGGGTGACATTTTTGTTATTGATGAAAATAATATTTTGTTTATATATCTGTAGTGTGTTTAATAGCCAAAAGTTCGTCGGCAGCAAAATGTGGAACAGACAGTCTGTTTTACGAAACCTGTCCAAATTGTACGGCTATATAAACAATGCAAAAACAATATGTTTGCATAATGTTAAATTTTTAAAAGATAAATAAATAAAAATGAGCCTTCTTTTTATTTTGTGAAATTTGGTCCAATATTGATTATTGCGAAAAAACATTTCCCCATGAGGAAATTGTTCTAATTTCAGAAATAGTGGACCGATTTTCAAAATTTAAGTTTTGTTTTCTTAGATGATTTCCAAGTTATCTAGCCAGGTTTCAGAGTCAATT